>JASEVX010000004.1:137292152-137359652 GCA_031761405.1 Serripes groenlandicus
ATTTTTCAGTCATATCATGACAGTTTAACCTACATATTTGTTTCCTGGCTCTTCACATCACTTCTCCATACAACATTCTTTCAAAGCAACTGGCTGCTTTTTCCACATGGACTGTTAGCCATCTGGTGAAAGACAAATGATGCTTGTCACAGTGTCTTTTGTCAAACGTCGGAAGCATGTTCGCCGAGCTGGATTCAAAGTCACAGCCCCTGGATTGGCAGCCCGCGTCGCTACCGACTGTGCTACCGGGCTTTGGCCCGTAGGAATTAGTTGTCAAGTCTGAACTTTGAAGTAGGTTTCGTACAAAACGTTTAGCAAAGTTTGAGAAGGCGTTTCCTAAAGTGTTGTTATTTTTTTTTCATTCTGAAGCAGAATTATGGGTTTTATGTCTTTGGGTTTTAGGTAACCCTTTCCTACATACAATGCTTTTGCTGTAGACGACTTTTAAAACATAAAGACAAAAGTATCGACATTTATAATTAAAATAATAATTGAATATGAATTGATACGGGTTGGCAAAAAGATAAATGCTTATCAGGATAAATTGCGACAATGTTTTAAAACGTCGTCCACTGAGGGTTGTGTCAGATGTTATATGTGTGATGTAAACAGTTAATTTAATGTACATCTAGCATATACGTGAACAGTGAAGGCTTGAACTAGAGTGTGTATATATTCAGTCTCGTATGAGCCTTCACTGTTAGCATAAAGCACCGAGGGCCATTATTTTCTGTAGCGGTTACGCAGTCAATCCGCTATCCAAGTTATATTAGAGTTTCCTTAAACAGGTTTATTAAAATGAAGTCTTCCTATCGTCCGTTTTGTCGGATCAATCCATGTTATAGCACTGCAATCACTCGTTCGTTATCTTTTAAATCGTCAGAGAAGAACATAAACATTTCTAGTCTTAACAAAGTGTTCAAAGCGGCATGAACACCACACACTTTGTTTGTTTGGTGTGTGATTTACGTCATTTACTATGAGAGACGAGAGAGAGGGAGAGAGAGAGAGAGAGAGATGAGAGAGAGAGAGAGAGAGAGAGAGAGAGAGAAGAGAGAGAGAGATGAGAAGAGAGAAGAGATAGAGATGAGAGAGAGAGAGAGAGAGAGATGAGGAGAGAGAGATGAGAGAGAGTGAGAGGAGGAGAGAACTGATGAGAGACGAGAGAGAGAGAGAGAGAGAGAGAGAGGAAGAGAGGAGAGAGAGAGAGATAGGAGAAGATGAGAGAGAGAGAGAGAGAGAGAAAGACATGCAGATGAGAGAGAGAGAGAGAGAACGAGAGAGAGAGAGCGTTGCCATTAAAAATGATGTGTTGGTGAACAGGTGGAGAAACCAGGAAACCTACAGCTCGTCGGGATTTAACTGAATAATCGTTGGAAAACCGCATTTAACTGCAAGCAGTCTATTGTCCAAAATTGTCATTTTTGTATTTAAAAACTTCATTTTTTTTTTATGAATCCTTTCTATTCAGAGATTTGCATGCAAATCGAAAACATGGTAAAATGGTTTTATGCGTTATTGTTAAGTTATGGTGTCATCAATGATATTTCAGTCAAATCACTGCGTTAGATCATTTATCCTTAACCGACATACTAATATTATGTTCGGAAATGTTATTTGCCCAAGGGCACAGCACCATGATTGCCACAAGCAGGAAGAGATTCCGAAACATTACTGTTAAACATGGTCAAAGTTTATGGTCATATCCTAATGTTTCACGAGTAACAGTGTAGATGCTACTTTTGGTGCTGTATACACAAGTTGTAGATGTTTGTAACCACGAGTTTTGAGAAAAATAATACTTATAATTCTTTAACTATACTTTTTTTAGATGACGAGGTTCAAACAAGTTGTTGACAACTTTATTGATAAGTTATCTTTCTATCTCAAGCGAGAAGCGCCTTAAACATGAGAGTCTTTTAACATTTATGTATTTGTATCACATACAGGAGGGGAAGCCATGGGGTTACACTTCTAGGTTACTGTCAAAGAAATTAAATTTCAAATCGACAGTTGACACTATTCAATGATAAGTTCCATATCAAAGTGAGATGCGCCTTTCAAATAAGAATCTTGTTACAGCTTTGTGTCCGTAACATAAAAATGAAGGAAAACTTGTCCTGGCCACATTGGCTATGCAGTCGCACATAGAACTCTAACATTTGTTTGAAAATGCATTTTGGAAAGACCATGCGTCGGGTACCAATAGAGTCCTTAACCTTGACCTCTGATCTCATTTAAAGTGAAAAAACGTCTCGACATTATTTCCTTTGCTATCGCACATACATCTACCAATTCGGTATGAAGGTTCATCTTTGGAATACAATGTCGCTTACGACCACTATATCACTATAACCTTGATATTGACCCATTTAAAGATAAAGCTGATAAATGCCTATTTTATCAGCTATCAAACCTAGAATATGACATTCGGTATGAAGATACAAGGTACATTTTGGGAATACGTATACAAATATAAAAACTGATATTGACCACGTTTAAGGAAGAATGTTTATAAGTGCCTTATGTATTCTAATATCGCACCTAGAGTGCCACATTCGGAATGAATGTACATTTTGGGAATAAGTATACAAATATAACATTGAAATTGACCATGTTTGAGAACAAAGTTTATAAGTGCATTATTGCTTATATTATCGTACCTACAGTACCACATTCGGTATGAAGATACATTTTAGTAATACGTATACAAGTATAACATTGACATTGACCACATGTGAGCATAAAGCTCATAAGTGCATTATATCTTATAATAACGCACCTAGAGTACCTAATTTGGGTGTGTCATTGACTAAGTTCAGGTTGTTTTGAACTTGACTTTTGGTCTTTGACCTGATTAAAACTAACTTGTCTATGTCACTATTTCCTACACTACACTATTATACTTAAATCGTATGCATGCATCATGGGAAGAAGGTATATCAAAAGTAGATCATTGTGACTTTGATCTCGGCCTTTTATATTTGATTGACAATGGGCTATCTATAATTATTTTCTAATGTTCTCATGTTACCTATTATGCGTCCTTATTCATATCACTTTAAGCAAAGTGAATCCTTTGACTGTCAATAAACCAAGCCACATTCAAGGACACGTTCCCTGTATTATTTATGTATGATATGGTTTAACCATTCATTGTTTCAAAATAAAAATTGATTTCATTTCATGTGAAATACTTAAATAGAATGAAATGATTTATTGCATGTTGAAAACTTGAAAACAGATTGTAAACATTTTCTTATTCAGAGCATACCAAAGGGAATAACTACTTGTTCCTACACTTACAAAAACGCTATTGTTTTGGCCTATTTATTGCTTCAATGAGAATGGATCAACCAAGAAGAACACTGAAATTCAGGAACTTTATAAACTGGGCATATCCTGATGTGTATGCGCCATTGTCGTTGGGTCTACTATGTTCGCAATCCAATCACATTTTTTTCCTTAACCACAACTTTTCAACTCTTTTCAATAATTATACTTTTCTTGAAAGAGATTTTCCGTAATTTTGCGTAGATGGTTTTAGTGAGATCTCTTCTGAGACTGTCCTCGTGTACAGGCTTATCTAAGACTCCACGGTACGCAGATTCTATAACACCCGAAATCGTTGAAAGTGGATCATTTGTTTTAAAATAAAAACAAGGAAATATTGCTAAAACGACAACTAGTTGCATGCGTTATATTTTATCCTTTTTATGTATTGTACATTTAACCTGATACATTTGTTTTGTCGTTATAGTTTACCTGAGCACAAAGTGCTCGTGTTAAGCTTTTAAGTATAAATTGATATCCGTCAATAATTATTTGAAATGAAATCTCCGAGCATTTGAGGATCGTTGCATGTACGTGGGACTTCGTCTGTAATATGTTTAAGTTACACCACCGCCTAAATCCACAGGTTATGTCCTTTCAGAAATGTTAAACGAATTTAATTTATTCCAATCTGGTTGTCATGGTCACAAAAGGAAGTTTTTGAACAAATTTTAATGTCATCAACTCAGGAAGCACGGAAGCAATTTCGACCGATCTTCACAAGAATATTCCTTAGATGATGTTTTTGGAGAAATTTATTAAATGATTGAATTCAATACACAACTCTGGCTTAAATGGCAACAAAAAGAAAGAATTGTTATCAAACCTTGGGTTATATTACCAAATTTCACAGGATTGTTTCTGTGACGATGTACCTTTCAGAACGTCTAAAGAAATTAATTTCCATGAAAAGATAATGGTCGCGAGAGCAACGGAAAGAATAAAAAAATATATATCAATGTCCAAAAGTACTGGTCAAATACTTAAATAAATTGACACAACATGTTCAGTCAAAATATTTCTACACATCTATTGACATGTTGAATGAATGTCGGACTAATAGAAAATTCGAACTTTATTAAACCTCGAATTCCATTTACAGGCTTAGACAAGCAGGATTAAATTCGTCGTTCCCAAATGGTTTTCTCTTATTACCCAGCCTAACCCTTTTTTGTCGGTGTTCAATATATCATAACATTGGGACGATTCTATTGATAACCCGTAATAAAGTACTTATCAATGATTTTAGAAAATGAAATACGACACCTTATCTAGACCTTTTCTATAACTTGAATGTTTAACTCAGAAAAGAAGGGGATACATTAGCAAGACAATTCCGTACATTTTGAATATAACTTGACTCTTATAGAGGGATTTGATAAATTGAAGGAGTGATCACAGCCTCCGCGACGATAATCGTAGAGAAGGGTTCGTGTATCGGTATAGCCATATAATGTTCTTTAAAAGTGGTCATAATGACTTCGTTCCTTATGGTTACGGAGTACCAGCACACATGGAGCACAGGGGTTGGGAAACACGGACTAGAAAATATCTTGATATTACTGAGTTATTATTGAATGTGACGTCAAAACCACTCATATCACCGTTTCATCAATTTCGATAAGTTTTAAGTATCATGTATTAACATGTGTTTAAGTGACACAGATGCACTGAATCAACTATCGCTTATCAGATATATAATATCTCTTAAACTAGTAACATGTCTTTATTACTCTTTTTCACCCCACTGACTGAAACAGAACGAAGTTTATATCATGGCGAATTGTCCGTCGTGCGTCCGTGCGTTAAATGTTGACTTCAAACAACTTCTCCTCTGTAATCACAGGGCCTTCTTGGATAAAACTTCATATGTACGTGTAGTATTCTCTTAATGACCTCTTATTGAATATTTCAATAGGGATGAATGATATTGTAGTTTCAATAGCAACCGAAATAATACAATAACACAATCTTGTCCCCCCAGGTTTGGTTGGCCGATTGTTAATATAGTTTTAGAGATGATCCTTGGTTACCATCTTTGAGTTCCATTAAGCAACGTTGATTGGTCAAAAATGGTCTGCCGATCTTCAATGTTTTTTTAGATGAGTCTCGATAGCTCAGTTGGTAACGAAAAGGATTAACAATTTAGAGGTTGTTGGTTGGTACTGGTCAATCTCGGCTATTGATTCTGTCCTAAGATGGAATTAAGTCAGTGTTACCAACGTCATTCATCTTAAACTAAAAGGCTAAATAGTTGCTATGGCATGGTAGACTTGGACGATTGTTGTTTGGAATATTGGTGCAAACAAAATCAAGAAAACATGTGATATAACTTAAATACAGCTGAAGACTGCCTTAAACTGCAATGCAGTAATCAATCAACATCATTTAAGATGACAGGGTAGGGGAGGCTTACTGTTTGCTACTTACGGTTTGCTACTAACTGTTTGCTACACAGCTAAAATAAATTGTAATAATACTAAGTCTTGATGGATTTAGACAGTGAGCCACCATGTATGTAACACTATTCCATCTATTCTGAATCTATTTGTCTTGATTTATTACTGAATAGTGGTGATTTTAGATAGCACATCCGAATATATATGGTTTGAATGAGTACTAAGCAGTGACGGATTTAGACAGTGAACCACAATGTGTGTAACACTCTTCCTCTTTTAAGGAAAAAGGGAAGTAAATCGGATTGAATTACTGGGAAGATAATTTTGTCCAAGGAATTTCAGATGAATATTTGAGACTGAAGTAGTCTCCCATTGGACACTAATGATTTTGTTGAAAGTGTTGTTTATTAAGTTGAATAACCTGTGAATGATTTATAATCAAACTAGTGTTTGCGTTTAGATATATTAAGAGCCATTTTCATAACATGCTGTATTCTCTGAAATTGAAAGT
Source organism: Serripes groenlandicus (assembly GCA_031761405.1). NCBI lineage: Eukaryota > Metazoa > Mollusca > Bivalvia > Cardiida > Cardiidae > Serripes > Serripes groenlandicus. The sequence continues at coordinate 137,298,396 of JASEVX010000004.1, forward strand.
AAAATTCCGTGCGGGATAAGGATGACCTTTGATTTGACCTCCTAAAACTGTAAACGGTCTGTAAAAGGATTTTTTGGCTGTTTTTTCGTAGTTCTTAGAATGAACTAAAATTCGATACAGGTATATGTGTTAATTCATTTGATATTAACGAACCTTAACCCATAATGCTATAATGGTCGCCTATGGAAAATTAATTCCTTCCCTTTGACCAATCCAAATCTAGTTTGATTGATTTATTATTGCATATTGATGATTTCAGATAGTGAGGCGCAATATTTTAAGTTAGTTATCGTCTAATCCGATCTATATTACCTGATCTAGAACTGACGGTTTTAAATAGTGTGTGTATTTCATTTTACTTCTAGTCCGGTTCTATATTGTTTGAATTTGTATTGATTATTAACGAATGTAGATAGTTTGCCACTTACTCCTTCTTATCTAAGATGGGACTCACAATATATAATTCCCATTATACAAACATGCACTTTATTCACCAAGTAAGTTTACATTTTGCATTACATAGGGACCAACAATCTGCAGCAAGGCAGTTCGATAGAACAATCCCATTTACGCATTTGTGCATTTACATAGATAACTTTCACAACTTTTACGACATAAAAACCCGATTATCTTACTTTTTGTCTAAGCCTGAGTCTTCAATTTCGATGTGTTAAAACTGAATTATAAAGGTTAATTAAGTATTTCACAATCAGTGACGGTCACATGGTTAACAATAAAGGTGACAGATTATCATACATTTACGCGTAATATATTTTTACATTTATCGTTTAAACTAATACTTTCATGTTTTAATTATTCGTCGAGCTCCTGAAAGTTAATAACGCTTTTAAAATGGAAATCTCTGATTCACCGGAAATATCATCTGATGAGGGACACACTTTGGTACCTGACAAACTGAGCTTATTCTGCGATCCTTTTTTTTCGAGGACGGAAACCACCTACAGGCAGAAGGATATTGTGTGGATTGTGAACATTATCTGTGCACTCTATGCTTTCAACATCATCTTCGACCACAACCTTGTATAAATCATCAATTACTAGATAGACAAAAATACCTATATTGAAACCCGATAACATTTACAAGGACGCCTGCACTGATCAATGTGGAACTCATGAAATTAAGATATCGGAACACTTCTGTGAAGATCATAAAGTAGTGGGTTGCACAGTCTGCGTGACACTTGGATATATGACATATACACGTTGGTTACATTCCGAATCTGTCTGACATTATTTGAAAGTCTGAAATATCAACAGTTTAAGGATGCCGCTGAATCCTTAGCCAATCAAATTAAAATCATCCAGGGTGCGGTGACACAAAACTTCATTGATATCAAAGCATACGCTTATAAAGCTATGGGTAGGTTCAGAAAAAATTCAGACAAGAGCTTGACAACTTCATTGATATCAAAGCATACGCTTATAAAGCTATGGGATGGGTCACAAAATTCAGACAAGAGCTTGACAGCTTCTTTGACGAGCTTGAAAGAATGATTTCAGAAAAAGTATTGCAAAACCAAATGGAGGACCAAGAAGAGATTCAATCCATATCGGAGCAGTGTGACACACTTGCAGAGGAAATTGGGTAGATTCATAAAGAAATAGATGAGAAAGAAATGAAATATCAGAGATGAAGTCTATTTGGTGACATCAAACGACGTCATGCAACTCTTGATGTTCACAAGAGAAATGTGAACAAACTGGAAATGGACAATAAAGTCAAAGAGAACACATTCATTCAATTCAGCGTTGTTTCGGATTTTATCCACGATAAGTCACAACTGTTCGGATCCTTGATTCCAATTACAAGTAATGTCATTCCAGTTTCCATGAACACTGATCCCAATGAAAGCAGTAGTATCTAGGGTATAGCTACAGTATCAAACGCAAGAATTGTAATAATAGATAGTAAAAATAAAAGTGTCAAAATAATATATATTAAACAAGGAACTACTATGATGTCCAAATCAATGTCTATGTTAACGTAAGAAATCACTTCAATATCCGATAATGAGATAGCAGTAACCCAGAGAGGTGATATTTAAATATATTGTGTCGGGGACCAACTCATGTTCAAGAAGACGATACAGAATGCTTGTCTAGGATGGACACTCATCTTCACCAACAACACGTTTATAGGATGTACATCGTCATACCCGTACACAGTACGTATGGTGAACATGAAAGGTGAAGTCGTGATGTCATATCCTACAGAGCTAAATGGAGAAAAACTGTTTAAAAGTCCGTGAAGTATTGCCATTAACAAAGATCATACAGTTTTATACCTGTATGACTGGGGGACAGACACCATGACATGTCTGTCGATTGAAGGTCAAGTTAAACGCACGAGCATGTGTGGATTCCAGGAGGTTTATGTGTGGATTCCAAGAGGTTTGGTCGTGTCAGATGACGGACTGGTATACGTTATTGACCGTAAAAATAACGTTATTTACATTCTTACTGCTGATATAAAGGATATGATTGTGATAGATGGTAAAACATATTTTGAATATTAGTCAGCGACCGGTACTGTGATACTGATATACAGATAAATACTTATGCTTGGCATGTCTTTCTAGGGACTTTGTATAGTAGTAGATACATTGAAAAAAGTTATGGGTAGAAAAAATACTCAAAATGCCATGTAAGAAATGTATAGAAACAGACAGACGGTCGTCTATTTACGGAAATTTAACATCAGGTTATACTAATCAAAGTACAATGACAACATTCCGGCTCTTTTTCATTCATAATAAACATAAAGATTGATTGCTGATTGCTGATTCGAAAGGGAAATATTTGGAATGAAATTGAATAATCGTATAACGATTCATTACCCAACGAGTATATATTCATGAGAAACATCCGAGGCCTGTATTGCATTGGGAATAATATAACAAGGAAATGGAGTATCGCAAGCATTACAAAAGTCCCCTATCGGACCAGGACAGCACATTGTCTATTGTATATGAATATTTTGACAAAAAGAGCAATGCACGCTTTGGATAAATAAAACGTACCTTAATCATAGTCTGGTACCAGAGACATGAAAATAAGGGCTGTATATATAAATTTAATATAGATAGCAATATATTTGATTTATTAAGGTTTAACGCCGTTTTTAACAATTTCTCAGTTATATCACGGCGGTCGGTTCACCTACTCATGCATTTCCTGGTTTTCTCACACCAGTACTCCACACAACAATCTTCCCAAGCAACTGGCTGCTTTTCCACATAGACTTAGCCCATTGGTAGAAGACGAATGACGCATGTCGCATTGACCTTTGTCAATCCTCGGACAGAAAGTTGGCCGAGCCGGGATTCGAACTCACAACCCCTGGATTGACAGCCCGCCTCGCTACCGACTGAGCTACCGGGGCTCGGCGACAGCAGTACAAGTAACAGTTAAACATGTGCACGATTAGTAATTATAGGGATTAATGAAATCGCCGACGGACAATGTGTGAGCCCAAACTGTGATAATTGCACTTAGCAGCAGGTGGCTGGCTGTATAATGTGCATGCCACATCATCATGTTGTGGAGAATAGTTGTGTGACCCAGACACAAAATTGCGGACGGACAATGTTTGCGCATAAACTGTGACCTTGGCATTGTGAGTGTGAGAAGGGGATGAGCGATATACATGACACATCATCTGGTTATGGGAAATTATTGTATGGAGTAATATCAAAGTTCATTTAAGCATGTGGAAGATACAGCAGGCACAGGAAGACGGCTTGACGGACTGACTGACCGACGTACGGACTGACGGACGGGAGCAAACATATAGTCACCAAACCGTTTTATAACTGAATAACCAATGAAAACTGCAGTTAACTGCAAGCAATCCATTTTCCAAGATGTGTTATCTTTGTATTTAAATAATTTAACTTCCATTAGTTTTATGAAACCTTTCTTATCCAGAGATTTACAAACAAAGACTATCAAATATCGAATCAAAAATATGGTAAAATACTTTCATGTTGTATTTTTAGTAAATGGCGTTATAAAAGATATTTCAGTCATATCAGTGCATTAGATATGTTATCTATTATACGATGACATTCTAGCATTAGGTTTGAAAATAATCCTTGCCCACGGGCACAAGACCAAGACCGCCGCAAGCAAGAATCGATACCGAAGCATTCCTATTAAACTTGTTCAAAACTTATGGTCAGATTCTAATGTTAATGATTAACATTTTAGATGCAACTTTTGGTGATGTATATACAAGTTGTGGTGGTTTGTAAGTTACATTTCTTTGCCGGTAAAACATTGCCGATGCTAACAACTCGGCCACCACGGGTTTCTGTTTTATCAGTTATCAATCGTCCAATGACTTATCATAATCCTTTCACTATACTTTTATTAGACGATTTTGTTCAAACTGGTGGTTGACACACTTATTGATACGTTATCTTCCCTATCTTCAAGCGAGACGCGCCTTACACATAATAGTCGACTAACATATGTATTGGTATCGCATGCAGGCGGAAATAGGGCTACATTTCTACATCACTGTCAGAATGTTATATTTCAAATCGACGGTTGACAAAAGTCAATTTAGGACGCGTCGTAAACATAAGAGTCTTGTGACATATTCGTGTCGGTTAAAATATTGTCCTGGTCACATTTCTGATGCAGTCCAAATAGAGCTCTCACGTTCGGTTTGAATATGTATCTTGTAAAGATCTGTGTCGCGTACCAATATGTGTTCCTTAGCCTTGACCTCTGTCCTTATTTAAAGTGAGGAAAACGTATGAAATACATTACCTATGCATTTGCACCTAGAGCTACCAATTCGGTATGACGGTTCATATTAAAAATAAGGTGCCATATACGACAACTATGTCACTATAACCTTGATATTTAAGGATAAAACTTTGTTATAAGATATCGCATCTAGAATATGACATTCGGTATGAAGATAAATTTTGGGAATTCGTATACAAATATAACCTTGACTATGTTTGAGAATAAAGTTTATAATTGCTTTATTTATTATACTATCGCGCCTAGAGTACCACATTCGGTACGAAAATACATTTTGGGAATTTGTACACAAATATAACCTGACATTGACTATGTGTGAGCATAAAGATTATAATTGCCTTATTTATTATACTATTGCACCTAGAGAACCTAATTTGGTTTGAAGACGCATCTGAAGAGGGTGTGTCATGGACAAAGATGTGGTTGATGTGAACTTGACTTTGGTCTTTGACCTGATTAAAATAAACTTGTCTATGTCCATATTTCCTACACTATTATACTTATGTTGTATGTATGCATGCATCATGGGAAGAAGGTATATCAATCTTAAAATATCGTTGACATGATTGCCTCCAGTGGTTGACTATGGGATATCTATCCTTAATGTTCTTGTTTTAACATGTTGCCTATTCTGTGTCTACACATTGTATTCCTTATCCATACCAATTCAAGTTAAGTGAAACCATACACTGAAAATAGACCCACCCACATTCAAGTATGGAGGACACCCTCCTTGTATTATTCATGTATGATATGGTTTAACCATTCATTGTTACAGAATAAAAATGAATTTCCTTTAATGTGAAATACTTTGATAGAATGAAATGATTTATTGCATGTTGAAAACTTGAATAGATTGTAAATAATATGTAATCGGAGGATACCAAAGGGGTATATTATTTGTTTGTACATTTACATAAACGCTTTTGTTTTGGCCAAATTATTGCTTCAATGAGAATGGATACACCAAAAGGAAAACTGAAAACAGTAACTTTATATACTTGACATATCCTGGTTAGTCTGCGCCATTGTCGTATTGGGGTCTACATAAGTTCGCCATCCATTCACTCAATCATTCCTTAACTCTTTCCCACATGTAGACGCATGTTGACGTCACTGCAGCAGACAACTTGTAAAGCCATAGTGGCAAAAGGAATACTTGATCAATATATGCAATTTCTCTCTTTGCCGCAACGTTTCAACTCTTATCAATAATTAAACATTCCCTTATAGACATTTTCCGTAATTTTCGTAGATATTTCAGAGTCATCTGCAAATGTATTGTATATGGGAATAGGTTCAGCTTCTTACCGCTAGGGTGCCATCACCAAAGGCACATATAAATAGCACCTTGCAATTTGTGTCCTTATTGACTCTCGGTAACGGGCACTAATCATGTTAATCTGGCGTGAAACTAATAGGACTGCAGTTCTAGTTGTTAACACAATCTAAGACAAGATGACAGGTAGGCGGACAGTGAATGCTCGTCTGAGACTGTCCACATGAACAGGCTAATCTTAGACTTCACTGTACGCATATCCATTAACACCTTAACCACTTGACGTGAATCGTATGTTATAAGAAAAGGGTTGGTGTCTGCCTTCGATTGCTATCGACTCTGAAGAGATGTAAAGATATAGAAATAATTGCGTAAACGACAAAATAGATAATAAATATTTGCATACGTTTAATTTTACCGTTTAGATTTAATGTACATTTAATTTGTTATATTTGTTTTGTCGTCTAAATCCACCTTAAGCACTCGTGTTTAGCTTTAAAAAGATATTTGGATATGCGTCATACATTTCTTGAAATGAAATCTTCGACTAAATCACTTTGTCAAATTTCCTAGAACGTCCGACAATGCCCTTTCAAAATTGCTAAGATAATTTAATATACATATAGGGGTTGGTGTTTGCGTTGCATTACTCGAAAGAGATATAAAGGCAAAAAGATCCTTTGCCAAAATGACAACACGGTCGATTATGGATATCTGTTTATTGTTTTAGTTTATTATTTAATTTATGTTAACAAATACTTTCAATGGATTTTAATGTCATCAACTCAAGACATACGGATTCAATTTCGACCGATCTTCAAGATGATTCTTTTGGAGAAATTGCTTAGATAATTGAATTCCATACAAACTCTGGCTTAAATGGCAACAGAAAGAAAAAACTAAATTTATCAAACCTATATTATTAACCAAACTTCGGGGGATTTTTACTTAGACATTGTACTTTCAGCACTTCTAAAGATATTGATATGCAAAGATTAAAATAAAATATCATTGTCCAAAAGAACTGGTCAAATACTAAAATAATTTGACAAAACATGTTCAGTCGAAATATTTTTAAATATCTATTCACATGTTGAATGAAATTCGGACTAAAAGAAAATTATTTTTCTTTATTCTTTATTTCTTTATTAAACCTAGTCGAAATATATTTATATGCATAGACAAGTAGGAGTAAATTCGTTTTCCCCAATTGTTTCCTTTATTTGCCAAGCTTAACCTTTACATGTACATGTAGTTTTCTCTCAATGACTACTTCAATAAGGATCAATGAAATTCTTGTTTCCATAGCAACTGAAATAAAACACTAACATAATCTTCTCCTCTCAGGTTTGGTTGGCCGATCTTTTATTGTATTTTTAGAGATGATCCTTTGTTACCATCTTTCATTTCTATTAGGCCATATTGATTGATCAAACATGGTTAAAGGGAAAATTTTGGAATATATTCTCCGCAAGTATCTGTATATTTTTTATTCTATCACTATTGACAATTTCTCTTCTGCAGTATATCACGCTAAATTTCCGGAACTATTTTTGGCTGTTGAAATTCCCTCCCGAGTATTTTTCATACAACGTTTCTCAGAGGTCATGCGTTACTACGTTGGGCTTGACATTTTTTGAATGAAGTCACGAGTTTTTGTTGTAAATGCCGTTTGGAAATTTGAATTGTAACGGTGACGTAACTGTTTTAAATGACGTCATTCACGTGCTTTACCAACATTGTTGACGCGGTTGAAAACGTTGTGTTAGAATGAGACAGTTACAAATTGCCCATGATGAGTTTAAGATCAATTGAAAAAAGGTATAATAAAAATAAAATGTTCATAGACTGTTAATAAAACAGATATCGAAATGTCTTATTAAATATTTCCAAAACAAATACAATGGGGAGTAAAGATAGAATAGCCTACACGTGATTTTATCAAGGAAAACAACGTCAGGTCAAAACCTAGTTCCCCCTTAATTTGTATCCCTTTAAGTTAAATACAAGTGCTAGAATTAAAATAGATCTCATTTTGAGTGATATACCGGCTCTTATATCACGATATGTCGTTCATGTGTGTATAAATTAATCACTCAGGCCATTCGGCCTTCGTGCTTAATTACTACACACCTAAACTCCCAATCGTGATAAACGAGCCGGTATATCACTCAAAATGAGATCCATTTCCTAAGTAATTTTGCAGAAATGTTCCTTGACTGACCTTCTATGGCATTACTTCAAATCATGTTGATTTTTTAGAACACGTGGCCACCAGGTGACGGGACTCTTTTCTCATATTACTACAGTGTTTTATTGTTTGTCTAATGGCAGTGTAGTGATACTGGCCTTCTTTTGCCTCTTATTTTAGATGAGTCGCGATAGATCCGTTGGTAAGAAAGAGGACTATCAATCTAGAGTTTGTGGGTTCGTACCAATCTCGACTTTTCATTCTGTCTTTACATGGAATTAAGTCAGTGTTACCAACGTTACTCATCTTCCACTAAAAGGCTAAATAGTATATATGGGATGTTATATTGGGAAGATTGTTGTGTGAAATATTAGTGCAAACACAATCAAGAAAACATGTAAGGTGGACTGTTTTTGTTTTATATAACTTAAATACGGCTGAAGACTGCATTAAACTCCAATGAAGAAATCTACCAACATCATTTGAGGGGAAAGGGGGTGGAGCTTACCGTCTGCTATACAGCTAACGTCTAACATGTATCTATATTTCTATATTTCATTTTTTTATGACTGAGTATTGATGGATTTAGACAGTGAGACGACATGTTTGTAACTCTTTTTCCGTCTGATCCAAACCTGTATTTTCTTTTTATTTAGAACGGTGTGTTGATCATTAAAGATAGTGAACCGCCATGTTTGTTACTTTGTTTCCTTCTTATCCAAAAATGTACTTTTATTAACTACAAAGCATTGATAGTTTTAGATAGTGAACCGCCATGTTTGTTAGACTGTTTCCTTCTAGTCTAAATATGTATTGTTTGAATAAGTACTGAGAAGTGATGGTTTAAGACAGTGAGCCACCTTGTTTGTCACACTCTTCCATCTTATCCAATTCTATTTTGCTTGATTTATAACTCAATATTGATGGTTTTAGATAGAGAGCCGCCATGCCATTTTGGTAAATCTGTTTCCTTTTAATCCGAAACTATATTGCTTGATTTAGAACTAATGGTTTTAAATAATGAGTCACCATGTTTATGTCAGTTTCCTTCAAATCCGAATCTTATTTTTTTATTCAGAACTCGTGGTTTTAGATAATGAGATACAATGTTTGTATATGAGTTAACTTCTATTCCGGATCTATATTGTTTGAATTTGTAAAGATTATTGATGACTATAGATAATGAGCCACTCAGTTTCATTCTTATCTAACATGACGGCTTACAATATTTGATCACATAATACAAATATACAATGCAAAATATTCCCCCAGTTAGTTGACATTGTGCATTGAATAGGGAACAACAATTTGCATCATGCCAGTTTGATTGAACACTAACATTTGCGTATTAGTGCATTAACATAGATTACATGCAAAACATTTTCGCCATATTACCACAATTATTTTTCTTTTTGTCTGATCCCGAGTCTTCAATTTGGAAGAGATTAAAACTGAAAACGTACGATAAAGGTTTATCAACTATATCACAATAAGTAACGCTCACATGGTCAACGATAAATGCGATCGATTATCATATATATAAGCATTATATATGTCTACATTTAACTTTTTATCTAATAAATTTACGTTATAATTTATCGTCGAGCTTGTGAAAGTAAACAACGGTTTTAAAATGGAAATATCTGATCCTCCAGAAGTATCATCTGATGAGGGACAATCTATGATTCACGACATGTTGGGCTTAGTCTGCGATCCTTGTTATGAAGACGGAAACCATAAATAGGCAAAAGGATATTGTGTGGATTGTAAACATTATCTTTCCAATCTATGCTTTCAACATCATCTTCGACCAAAACCTTGTAGAAATCATCAATTACTAGATAGACAGCAGATGCCTCGTGTTAAACCCAATACAATCTACAAGTACGAGTGCACTGATAAATATTGAATTCATAAAGATAAGCTTTTTGAATATTTCTGTTAAGATCATAAAGTATTAGGATGTACAGTCTGCGTTACACTTGGACATAGGACATTTACCGTGGGTTTCATTCCGAATATGTCTTACAACTCATTTGAAAGTCTGGAATATCAACACCAAACACATTAAAACCATCAAGGATACGGTGACACGAAATTTCAATGATATCAACGCATACTCTGATACAGCTATGGATGAAGTCCGAGAAATCAGACAAGATGTTGGCAGCTTCTTTGATAAGCTTGAAAGAAGGATTTCAAAAAACATATTGCAGAACCAAATTGACGACAAAAAACAGATTCAAGCCATATCGTCGCAGTGTAAAATACTTGCAGAGGAAATTGAGGAGATTGTCGTCTTTTCATTGACATCAAACAACTTCATAAAACTATTGGTGATCTCAAAACCACCGTGAACAAACATGGAATGGACAATAAAGTACAAGGGAACATATTCATTCCATCCAGCGTTGTGTCGGATCTTATACACGACTTGTTACAACTGTTCGGATCCTTGATCCCAGTTAGTGTTATTCCAGCCTCCATGGACACTGATCCCAATAAAAGTAGTGATATCGATGACATAACAATATTATCAAACGATAATTGTAGTATCAGATAGTAAAACTACCAGTGTCAAAATAATAAAAATTAAACAAGGAATGAAGAAGATGTCCAAATCGATGTCTGAATTCACGCTTGGAATCACTGCAATATCTGACAATGAGATAGCAGTAGCCCAGGGAGGTGATATTGATATATATTTTGTCGGGGACCAATTCACGTTCCAGAGGACAATAAAGAAGGCTGGTCTATATTCGACACTGGTTTACACCAACAACAAGTTTATAGGGTGTGCAGTGGAATCCCCGTTCACAGTCCGTATGGTGAACATGAATGGTGCAGTCGTGATGACCTATCCTACAGAGTTACATGGAGAAATACTGTTTAAATTCCCGTGGTATATGGACATTAACAAAGACCATACTTTGATATACGTGTCTGATCCCGGTACGAGAATTGTTACCTGTCCGTTCATTGAAGGTCAAGTAAAAGCACGTTACAGGCACACGAACATGTGGGATCCATGAGGCGTTGCTGTTTCAGATGACGTTTATGACATCCATAACAACATTATCCACATTCCTACTGCTGAAATAAAGGTGAACAGTGTGATAGATGGTAAACCATATGGTATAAAAAGACCCAGAAGGACTTGCTTATTGCCAGAGAGAAGGGAAACTCTATGTGGGAATGTTAAACAGAAAATAACTAGTCGATTTTAATATTCAGTCATTAACAGTTGCTGTGATCCAATGACAGTGACATATGTGATAGAGGGAGAGTGTTAATTATACAGAAACATACAGAGTGTGTCCGACTCTCGGCTCTTTAGAGAATTTTGACACCAGGTTTAACTTTTGCAAATCATACACTGAAGAAGATCCGTATTGACTCTATTCCAAATGAACATAATGATAGTTTTGTGGTTCGGACGGGAAATGTGCGTGTTCACATCACATATCCATAAACCAATTCTCTATCCTCGTATATGTATGTGTTATATCGAATTAATGCTTATAACTCATTCATGACTTTGTTAAAATATGTATTTACTTTGTTGATGTAACTAGAAACTGTGTAAAGTTTACGTTAAAATATAAAAAATATCTATCTATCTATCCAAAGTGTAGTTTATCTTCGATCTTGTTTTATCACAATACTTGACCGGGAACGATTCACTACCCCAGTTTTAGGAATATTCCGGAGAAACATTCGAGGCCTGGAATGACTTTTACAAGTGTATGCGACTTATCCGTTCGGAATTGGAAGGTAGGATAAAATGCATTGATGTACATCAACTGGACGACCATAACTATTTTATATATCCCCACTAGACTTGACAGCTAAGCAACAGATGACAAATGAAAATATTTAGGAAAATGTAGATATTGCTCATAACCAGCGAAAGTTCATATTTGTTGCAATTCTTCAAGCCTTAGATGTGAAGGTAGCCAGTAATCTGGGGAAAATATTGTGTGTTGAACAATTGGGGTAAACATAGGTATCACGTTGATGGTGAACACGTGGGAAAAAGCTCACACGTTAGGTGAACTGACCGTCGGGATATAACTTAGATACCGTTGAAAACGATATAAAACTGCAACGAATCAATTTTCCACGATGTGTTAATTTTGTATTTGTATTTAACTTCCAAATAGCTTCATATTACTCTTTTACATTCACAGCATAAGACTCTCAAATATAAAATCGAATACATGGTAAAGGTGTTTAATGTTTATCTCCCCCATGTACGCCACATACAGGAATCGATACAGAAACAGTTCTGTAAAACATGGCCAACATTAGATCTTTATGTTAATGCTTTACAGAGAACAAGTTTTCTTTGGTGATCTTTGCAAACGATGGGTTTATTTGAAAGTAACGTTATTGCCGACACTATCCACTCGTGAGTTTTAGCCATCTTTTCTATCACCGAGGTGGTCGCCCACTACACATATGAGTCTTATGATATATCCGTGTCTGTTTCGCATATATACAGAAGAGAAAACATTGGGTCTACACTTCTAGATAACTGTCCGAACTTTAGAGTTCAAATCGACGGTTTGACAAAAGTCAATGATAAGATTATCTTTTCCATCTCCAAGTGAGATACGTGTTACAAACAATAGTCTTTTAAAATCTTTGTATTTGTATCACATAAGGGAGGGGAGGCAGTGGAGCTACAATTGTTTATTACTGTCAGAACTTTAGAGTTTAAAAAGACGGTTGACTGTCAATGATAGGTTATCTTTTCCATCTCCAAGTGAGACGCGCCTTACACACAATATAATGTTAAAATCTATGCATTTGTATCAAATACAGGAGGGGAAGTAGTGGAGCTACACTTTTAGATTACTGTCAGAAATTTATAGTTCAAATAAACGGTTGGCAGTCAATGATAAGCTATCTTTCCCATCTCCAAGTGAGACGCGCCATACAAAAGAAGTATTGTAACATCAACGTGTCGGTGTCACATACTGGAGGAAAAGCAGTGCGGCTACACTTCTAAATTATTGTCAGACGTTTACAGCGAGACAGTTATTACGTGCAGGCCGACAGTGTAGACGCTGTTGAAACTGTGCATTTGTACATGTACAGGTACGTCGTCGATGCTCGAATTGGTACAGGTTAACCGAAGATTTCGCTGTACCTTGTTTAAATGTGTTCAAAATTCAAACTGCCACCGAGCTCAATTGTTAGCGACGAGGATGGTAGACCTACGATTCTTGAGATCAAATTGATTCTTAAATATTTTAAAAAGGTAGCCATTTGCTTGGATGGACTTTAGCGTGGATTATTGGTGCGAGAAAGCTCAGAAATACATAGATTGGTGAACTGTCAGCATTTGTATTACTGAAATACTGAATAAAACGGCGCTAAACCCAAACTAAGCAAGTGATAAGATGTATAACAATAACATTTCATGTTATCAAAATAACAAAGCAAAATAATCTTATTACGCCATGACGCAGAACAAAAAGTAATTATAATTAATTGGATCGCAAATGTCAGTGAGGTTTTAATACGGAAGGCAGTCGTCTCATTAAATTGTCATGTATTGAAGAAATATGTACAATAAAAGGCTTATTGTAAATAAAGGCTTCCGACTGCAGCAATTGTAAATAACCACCCTGGTGCACAGAAACTTCGCCAAAAGACATGCGATCGAATTCACAAACGGGTTATATTGTTCATAAGTAATTATTTTGTGAGAAATATACGATCATTGCATGCTCCGTTTCTCTAAGAGCCACTACAAAGTTCAAACGTTACCTACCGCCTCGGTGGTGTAGTGGTAGAGCGTCTAAAAAACTAGTAGTAATGGCTGTCCTCCTTGGCATTCATGGTTGCGGGGTAAGAATTACGACTGACTAGCTGGTGTCAGGATACATGGACCAGTGGTACTGGTAACTTACCAAGGAAACGTCGTGATATGACTTAAAACTTGTTGAAAGCACCGTTAGCACAAAACAAATCAAATGTTACCTGCGTAAAATTGCAGCCTTAGTAGTAAAGATAGCCAGTAACCTGGGAATGATGTTGTGTGGTGAATGGGAAGGAGGAAATCATGAAATGTCGCCGTGACCTAACTGAATTACCGTTGAAAACGACATTTAGCTGCAAGCAATTCATTTTCCAAGATGTGTAATTATTTTTATTTAAATTTACTTTGCCATCTTTTATATGAAATATTTTTCATGCAAAAGACTACCATATACCATATACTAAATATCAAATCGAATATATGGTAGAAGTATTTTATTTTTCATTGTTAGTTTATAGCGTTATCAGCAACATTTTAGTTAGATCACTTATCCTTTGATGACATACTAGTATTAGGTTCGGAAATGGTCCTTGCAAAAGGGCACACCTCCATGACCGTCACAACAGTGCAGTTACAACTTTTGGTGCTGTATATACAAGTTGTTGTTTTTTGCAAGTTACTTTTTTGCCGGTCAAAAAAGTACATACTTTTGAAAACACTGTGAGAAAAAAGATACTATAGTTATTATTGCTAGATGACGGGGTTCGAATTGGTGGTTGACAATATTATTGATTTGTTATCTTTCCTATCTCCAAGTCAGAAGCGCCTTACACATAAGAGTCGTGTAACATCTATTTCATCACATACAGGAAGGGAAGCAGTATGGCTAAATTTCTACATTACTTTCAGCATTTTAGAGTTCGAATGGAGGGTTTACAAAATTATTGATAAGTTATCTTTCCCAAGTAAGACGCGCCATACAAATGAGAGTCTTGTGACAGCTTCATGTCGATAACACATAAAGGTTCGGAGATGCGTCCTGGTCACATTTCTGATCCAGTCGCACATAGATTTCTCAAGTTTAGTTTGAATATGCATCTTGGAAAAGCCGTGAGTCGTGTATCAATTTTGTCCTTAACATTGATCTCTGATCCCATTTAAAGTGAGAAAAACGCCTGGCCTATATTTACTACGCCATCGCACCTAGAGCTACCAATTCGGCATGAAGGTACAACTTGGTTACTATAACCTTGATATTGACCCCATTTAAAGATGAAGCTTGTCAATGGCCTTTTTTTAAATAAGATATTGCACCTAGAATTTGACATTCGGTATGAAGATACATTTTGGGAATAGGTATATAAATATAACCTTGACACTGACCACGTTTAAGAATGAAGTTAATAAGTGCCTTATGTCTTATACTATCTCACCTAGAGCACCACATTCGGAATGAAGATACATTTTGGGAATAAGTATACAAATATAACATTGATATTGACCACGTTTGAGCATAAAGTTTATAAGTGCCTTATTTCTTATATTATCGCCCCTAGAGTACCTCATTCGGAATGAAGATATATTTTGATAAACGCATACAAATACAAACTTGACATTGACTACGTTTTAGCATACATTTTATAAGTGCCTTACATTTTAAACTATCGCACCTAGCGTACCTAATTTGGTTTTAAGATGCATCTGAAGAGTTGCGTGGGATGGACTAAGATGAGGTTGTTGTGAACTTGACTTTGGTCTTTGACTTGATTAAAAACTACTTATTTATATCAATACTTCCTACACTTATACTTATATTGTATGTATGCATGTATCATGGTAAGAAAGTACATCAACAGTAGATCATTTTGACTTTTCATCTCGGCCTCCTATTTTATATCTGATTGTAATGGCATTGAATTATATCTTAAAATACATTTGAAATTCATGCCTCCATTGGTTGATTATGGGATTTCTTTCCTTAATAATCTGTTGTTAACATGTTGTCTATTCTTGGTCTTCACAGTGTATTCCTTATTCATACCAATTGAAGCAATTGGAACCCATTGACACCCAAGTATAGAGACACGTTCCCTGTATTATTCATGTATGAGATGGTTTAACAATTCATTGTTAACAGAATAACAATGGATTTCTTTTAATGTGAAATACTCTAATAGAATGAAATGATTTATTGCATGTTGAAAACTTTAAATGATTGTAAATAAATGTGTGATCGGAGGATACCAAAGAGTTTAAGTATTTGTTCGTACACTTACAAAAAACGCTTTTGTTTGGTCAATTCATTGCTTTAGTGAAAATGGATCAACCAACAGGAAAACTCAAATTCAAGACTTTTATAAATTGGACATATCCTGATTAGTATGCGCCATAAGTTTTGGGGTCTACTATGTTCGACATCAATTGACTCAAACAGTCCTTAACGCTTTCCCACATGAAGACGCATTTTGACGTCTCTTCAGCAGATGAGTTTTGAAAACCTTTTGGCAAAAGGAGAAAATGCTCATATTGAAAAGAAACATTTGAACACATTTAAGAGTCTTCACATCCAGAAACACGGAACCAAGTTCGATTTAAATTCACAAGAATATTCCTTAGCTGATGCTTTTGAAATAATCTGCTTATAGAATGTTTTAATTCCTTGTAAAACTTGCAGCAGAAAGAAGACAGAAAGTGTTCAGTCGAAATGATTTTACACATCTATGCACACGTTGACTGAATGTCGAACTAAGAGAAAATCGGTCCTTAATTTGACCTCAATCGAAAAATATTTACATGCAAAGACAAGCAGTAATAAATTCGTCGCTTCCCATTCTTTTCCTACTACCCAGGCAAATTATATGTTGTTGGTGTTCAAAATAGCATATTATTGAGACCATTTTATTGAGTACCCGTAATAAAGTCCTTCAAAATGAGCTTCATAAATGAAATACGACACCTTATTTAGATATTTTCTATAGCTTGAATATCCAACTCAGAAAAGAAGGGGATACATTAGCAAGACAAAACCGTCGTTCTGAATATAACTTGACTCATATAGACGGATCAATTAATTGAAGGAGTGATCACAGCGTCCGCGTCGAGAATCATAGAGCATGGCTCAATCCTCGGTGGTATAGCCATATACTGTTCTTTAAAAGTGGACATAATGACTTCATTCCTTACATTATTGAATGTGACGTAAACACCCTCATATTACTGTTTCATCAACTTAGATCAGTTTCACACCCGTTATCCGAATACAAAGAACGCGGATAGGTGTCACAAACGCGGATATCGCGGGTAGTGAAACGAAACTAGTCAATACCTCATTTAGTCAATTTTCCAAAAATGTCAGTTCAAGCTTAACTTCAAACAGTGGTTGGTTCAAGATATATAAACGCGACACTCTATTGTGAAATTCTGGGTTAAATCACCGCCTAGAAAGTATTAAATATATCCCATAAAGTTTTTTATGTCATACTTTTGAACTCTGTTTATTTAAAGAATGTTTTTATTGGAACTCTGCGAAGGTCATATTTCTATCAAATAAATATTATTGCATCATCTGTCTTAATTACAGCTTGAAAAACGTCGAATAACATGTGCATGTTTGTTTTTTCTAAGACAAGGGTATTGTAACGTGGTCACTGCATACGTCGGATAAAATCCAAGCAAAGCCACACGAGAATCGGATTTTGGGTGCAACAAACGCGGAAATCATATCATTAGTTTGATGTTGTTTACACATTTTGACTTGTAAATACAACAAAAGTTACCCCATTCCTCAATGAAACATACTAATGTTTTCACAAATCATGTGTAGAACTACACACACGAATGACCCATTTCCAGTGTTATAACCAAACCATTTATCGTTCAGCTATGAGTGAAGCGAAACATATATTCCAGTAATATGTTTCTGCTTTTGAAGTTGTAAATTGGGACACGTATGACTACAATGTGGGAAACAGTATAAATGCGATCAACAATTTGAACCGTCATCAGCCCGACCGAATGTCACCAGCATTTTGCAACACTAGAGCAACTGAATGAGCATGTCTATAAAGCACAAAACTGCGATGTGTGAAGTTTGCGGGAAGAATTTTAAGCGGAACAGCGGTATTAATTTACATCGCAAGACGCACGAAGAACAGACTGACTCTCTTGGAAAGTTTACACGCCCATTCGATCACTGCCAAAGAGATTTCTACAAACAGACTATATATCATGATCACCTGAATACTCATACCGGATTTCAGCAGTATTCGTGCAACAAATATGAATTTAAATTTAGGAATCGCTACATGAAGACCTCTCATGAACGATAATATAGTGGATAGATTGAAATTATATGACAGGAACATGGTACTAGTTTTTTCCCACAGGTCATCTCCACACAACCGTGAGGAAGCCAAGCACAAGCATAATTATGTTCACTTGCGGTTGTGGGTCCACGTTTGCATACCGGAGCGGCCTTCGTCGGCACCAGGCATCGAAGCATCACGATAATTGAATACGTTTGCTCCTTGAAAGATGACCCTTAAAAGATATAACAGTATCGTCCTTATACGTTGAAAATCACAAGTCGGCCTGTAATACGGACCAGCAGTTTTGTAAGTGACATTTTCATAACATGTCATTTGTGATTAATTGGCCGTTATATGTTAGATATGATGCAGGCAACATCATAAGAATGACTATTTATTTTAAGTTTTTAGAAAATGTATCTAATAACACACATTCAGAAAGAATGTTTTAAAAGTCTTGTTAAAGAAAGGTAAAAAGACCGACTTGTAAGACGAAGCATTCTTAAATAATAACAAACTACTTATAACAGGAAATTTCTTATTTCTACACTGCTTTCCATTATTGTTAACGTTCAAAGTGTGTTACTAACAGGAACGGGAATATCCTTTATATGGCAAGGCATCTCTATTGGTTTGACTCCATCAGATATTGTTCTGAATATATTTTTTATCAAACTAAAACTAGTTTACTCAAATATTTGACATCTACAAGTCAGACAAGTCCATTAACCCTCTTCGATGGTGAGTCGTCGCTAGCATGAAACTGTCTTACGCCCCGTTCACCATGATCTGGTTAATCAGGTTGACGGATTCGTGACATTGCTTGTGTCTTTCTCTGATTGGTCAAATCAATGATTTCTGAGATAAGATTAGAAGTATTTTTAGCATCATTATAATTTAATGGCATAACTGTTTTACAGGCTATGTACAGCATTGCCAGTTAAAACATCAGTCGTAAGGCAGATACCAAAATAGCAAAAGACATAGGCCCAATCCAAGTCTTTGTGATCGAACAATGGTCTCCTAAGCACTTGTTGAAAGCGTAACCATCTAAACCCTAAGTATAAATATATTGATATGTCATAAACGTACTAAACGTGTTTTAAAACATGTTTATGTATTTCATGCCTTGTAATGAAGAACCGTTTTACAACACTCGAATGAACTGATTGTCATATATATTTTTGTGTCTTGACATAAATGGTTTAATACAGAAGTATTAAATTTACTCATCTTGGACTTTATATCTAAATTATAAACTTGGGATCCCTCTACTTCAATGCTCTTGCCAATCTTTTCAATTTGTTTTGGAATGATAATTTCGTGTACTTTAGTCTGGTATTTATGCATACCAGCCTGGTCTTCGAGCACAAATTCCAATTATGTATTTTTGTGTGTGAACACTTTAACCAATGTCGACTTCTTTTGTTGACAGTGGTAACACATGAAATGTTCCATACTTGATATCACCAAATCTGAAAAGAAAAGTGAGTATTCGTTATCAATTTGCTACTAAATGGCAACATAATACATTTAAAAAAAATGTTTTGAAATCCGAGTGTGTTTTGGCTTGAGCAAATATTAGATCCGCGTTCAGTAGTGTTCTTATCCGATGTAAGTTGTGGCAAAATAACGATACCCTTGCCCTAAAAAAAGCTACACTGTTACTGATACATCTCAACGAGTAGTGTTTACTTGACATGATAATAACATTAGTAGAGATAAGAACTCATATTAAATTTGATAATACTACTTCAAAGCAAAAATTGTAACCGAAACTATTGCAATACAACCTTTTTGGATATACTACTTTGCTTTTAAGATAGCAATTTAAGCCAAGACTTCGTCTGTGCGTGACGCAGTTATTCATCTTTAAGCATACATTATTCGGATTAAGCTAGACTGTATCATTTCTAAATTATTGACTTAATTGTTTACTCACCGTTTTGTTCTCAATTCCCGCAATATCCGCGTTTGTGGCACCAATTCGCGTTCTTTGTATTCGGATAACGGGTGTGAGTTTTAAGTATCATGTATTAACGTCCCTTTTTAGTGACACAGATGCACTGAATCAACTATCGCTAATCAGATATATAATTTCTCTTAAACTAGTAACATGACTTCATAACTCTGCTTTGTTCCCACCGCTGGCTAAAAATGAGTTTATGTCATGACGTTTTCCCGCCGTGCGTTCGTGCGTTACATTTTGGCTTCAAGCAACTTCTCCTCTGTAACGACTGGGCCAATTTGGATTAAACGTATTTAGAAGCATCCTATCAATATCCTATTCTGTCATTTTTAAAGGTTCAATGAAATTCTGGTTTCCTTAGCAACACCAACATAATCGTCTTTTCCCAGGTTTGGTTGGCCGATCTTTTATTATATGTTTAGAGATGTTTAGAGATGATCCTTTGTCACCGCTAGGACATTCTGACTGTTCCCGCCAGTTGATATAGCACTTAACGACAAGTCGATAAACTTGACCAGTGAAGACCTGCCATCGGATATCGGACAATATACACTCCAAGTATTAATCGAGTGCTGGAGCAATTAATGGGATTGTGTATCACCCTTACCTTACCGACCACTCAATCATTGACGACTTGATTAAAGAATGCGATCCTAATGTCCACACAATTCGTTGGATAGCGATCACATTTTTCGTGACATGTTGCGAGTTCGAAGAAAGAATTTCAACTATTGGCCGCGTGAAGTCCGACTTAAGAGCATCAATGGCAAAGAAAATGCTTACAGGAATATGCCTTATGTCTGCACAAAGAGATACGGATATCAACCTTTATGTTTTCAAAAATCTTCTACTGCAGCTTTATATTGTTTTCAAAAGCATATTTATGAATTAAAAATGTAGCCTATTTAGTATCAATTTAAACCTAGTCACAATTACCTTGCGATAGCTAGGTTTGAGAGTAGTTTGCGGCAGATGTATAGGCTTTTTCGGCCGGAGCCCTTCGGTACTCCTCGCGGGCATCGAGGTACGTTTAACTCGGACTTAAAACCTAAACACAAACTGATCGCACATAAATCGGTTGATGCCTGGCCGGTGTTAGAAATGTATCAGAATGATTGTGCTGATGATATGTAGAATAGTTCAAATATTGGTCATGTCTCTTAAAAAAAAAATTGAATGAAAATCTCGTTAACACTGTACACGCCGCCTTTTTTGCTTCAGCAGTTTAAACTTAGGTCAGATTGTTTATCTTAATGATATCTAGGCCAAGTTTGAATATGGGTCAAAATTTAGGTCACTAGGCCAAATTTAAGGAACATCTTCTTAACACTCTAGAGGACGCATTTTTTTGCTTTAGCATCTTGGAATTAGGCTGAATGATATTTAGGTCAAGTTAAACAAGTGTTGATACTGTGTCAGAAACTAGGTCACTACGCCAAATTAAAGGATAATCTTGTTAACACTCTGGATGCTGCATTTTTTTAACTAGAGCATATTGAAACTTGATCAGAATGTTTGTCTTTATGACATGTAGGCCACCTTTGAATATTGGTCATGATCTTGTTAACACTATAGAATAAAGAATGTTATACAGCAAGAACAAGAAAACAAAAATGATGAATATAAAATCTGTTTCATATATAAAAAACGTGCATACACAACTATAAAACGTAAATGCAAAAGAAATATTATCCAATCCGAAAGTAAACGTATATCGCATTTGGCTAAATCAAATCCAAATTCATTTTGGAAAAACGCAAAGGCTCAATAACCTGATGTATCTATAGACGATATGTATATGAACTTGAATGATTTATAAAACCCGGTACCTAGAAGTAATCACAATAATGTAAAGAGTATGTCAAACGATAAATACATGTACGATGACGATTTAAACATCGAGTTTACTGCATCAGAGATTAAACAAGCTATTTTTGCTCAAACTAACTAAAAAAAGCCCAGGTACCGATAAACTTATAGCAGAAGTTTTCAAACACTCATTTGATATCATTGCTTCTTTTCTTACTATGTTTAATAATCAAACATTTAATTTCGGATTTTTTCCGGATAGCTAGGGAGAAGGTATAACTATACCTATCTTTAAAGGTGAAGTCCAGAAGCCAAACATGTAGAGGAATAACATCTTATCAAAGATTTACTTGTCATCAGAATAACTAAGTGGGCTATTAAGCACAGTAAATTATTAGACAATCAATACGGATTTCAGAAAAATAAATCCACTACAGACCGTATTTTCATTTTACATGCAATTATTACGCAAAACGAGAAGCTGTATGTAGCCTTCCTAGACTGGGAAAAGATGTTTGACATATGGCATAACCTACTCCAGACAAATATAAGTAACCACTTTATAAATGCAATAAAATCTATCTTTAACACTGTAAAATCTTCTGTTCAATACAAGCAATGTATATATATATATATATATATATACGGGCTGATCTTGGTACCTGCAATTTTCGCATGCGACATACAACTCATCTACGCGCGACGAGGTGGTTAAAAGGGACAGTTGTGTGGGTTTAATATGCATGTAATTCTCTTCTGTTAATCCATACTCTGTTTGTATTTGCTATAAAACAAGTATGTTTCAATGCAAAAACATGTATGAATATGATTAAAAACTCATAGTTTTAGAAATGAGAAGCAATGTTCTTTGAATTTGTACTGATTATTGATGAATATAGAGATTGACCCACTCAGGTTTCTTCTTATCTAACATTGCAGCATACATATACAAACTATTTCACCCTGTAAGTTTACATTAACTTGATTTCTATCTAAATATTGATGGTTTAAGATAATGAGGCGCCATATTTGTAATTCAGTTTTCTTCTTATTCGAATCTATACTGTTTGATTAAGAACTCATAGTTTTAAAAATTAGAAGCAATGATCTTGAGTATTGATGAATATAGAGATGGAGCCACTCAGTTTCCTTCTTAGCTAACCTTGCAGCATACAAGCTTTATTCACCCTGTAATTTTACACTGTGAATTGCATATGGAACAACATTCTGCAGCAAGGCAGTCCGATAGAATAATCCCATTTTACGCGTTAGTGCATTTACATAAATAACGTGCACAACATTTACGGCATAACACCCCTATTACTTTGCTTTCCATCTGAGCTCGAATATGCAATTTTGAAGAGTTTAAAACTGCAATCGAATTATAAAAGTTTATCAAGGATATCACAATCTCTGACAGTCACATGGTTAACGATAAAGGTTACCGATTATCATACATGTTGTATCTTAAACCTTCATGGAATAGTTAATCGTCGTTTTTGTGGTATTATATAACGTTTTTAAAAAGAAATTCTCTGATCCCCCGGAAATATCATCTGATGAAGGACAATCTTTGGTACCCAACATACTGAGCTTATTCTGCGATCCTTGTTCCGAGGACGGAAACCATGTACAGGCAGAAGGATATTGTGTGGATTGTAAACATTATCTGTGCAATTTATGCTTTCAACATCATCTAAGACCAAAACCTAGTAGACATCATAAATTACTAGATCGACAACAGATGCCGCTTGCGAAACCCGATACAATATACAAGGACGAGTGCACTCATAAATGTGGAACTCATAATGATAAGCTATTGGAATATTTCTGTGAAGATCATAAAGAATTGGGATGTACAGTTTGCGTTACACTTGGACATAGGACATGTAACGTGGGTTACATTCCGAATCTGTCCGACAACTTATTTGAAAGTCTGGAATATCAACAGTTTAAGGTTTCCGTTAAATCCTTATCCAATACAATTGAAACCATCCAGGGTGCGGTGACACGAAACTTCAATGATGTCAAAACATACGCTGATAAGGCTATGGGTGAAGTCAAAAAATTCAGACATGAGGTTGACAACTTCTTTGATGAGCTTGAAAGAATGATTTCAGAAAGAATAATGCAGAACCAAATGGAGGACCTAGAAAAGATTCAATCTATATCGGAGCAGTGTGACACACTTGCAGAGGAAATTGGTGAGATTCAAAAAGAAATAGATGACAAAGAAATGAAGAATCAGAAATGTCGTCTATTTGTTGACATCAAACGACTTCATAAAACTCTTGACGATCATATTAACAATGTGAACAAACTGGACATGAACAATAAAGTCAAAGAGAACATATTCATTCCTTCAAGCGTCGTTTCGGATTTTATACACGATTCTTCACAACTGTTTGGATCCTTGATTTCATTCAGTGTTTCCATGGACACTGATCCCAAAGGAACAAGTCATATCAGCGGAATAGCTACATTATCAAAAGGAAAAATTGTAGTAACAGATAGTGTAATAATGACAGTGTCAAACTAATAGATATTAAACAAAGAATCACGACGATGTCCAAATCGATTGCTATGTTATCAGGTGCAATCACTGCAATATCCGATAATGAGATAGCAATAAGCCAGAAAGGTAATATTGAAATATATTCTGTCGGGGACTAAATCACGTCCAAGAAGACAATACATGATACTGGTCTAGAATATACACTCATCTACACCAACAATAGGTTTATAGGGTGTACTCTGGAATCGTTTATAGGGTGTACTCTGGAATCCCCGTGGTCAGTCCGTATGGTGAACATGAAAGGTGAAGTCGTAAAAACATATCCTACAGAGTTAAATGGAGAAAAACTGTTTGAATGTCCGTGGAATATGGCCGTTGACAAAGATCATACAGTCATATACGTGTCTGACGTAGGGACGCACACTGTGACCTGTTTGTCGATCGAAGGCCAAGTTAAAGCACGTTACAAGCACGAGAAAATATGGCAGCCAAGAGGTGTGGCCGTGTCAGAAAACGGACTGGTATACGTGAATGACCGGTATAACGACGTTATCTACATTCTTACTGCTGAGCTTAAGGTGATGGGTGTGATAAATGGTAAACGATTTGGAATAAGAAACCCAGATAGGCTTGCTTATTGTCAGAGGGAACGGAAACTGTATGTCGGAATGAATAACGGAAAAGAACTAGTCGTTTTTAATATTTAGTAAATTTAGTAAGCAACAGGTGGTGTGATCAAGTGAAATATGTGCTAGAGAGAGAGAGAACGAGAAAGAGAGAGAGAGAGAGAGAGAGAGAGAGAGAGAGAGAGAGAGAGAGAGAGAGAGAGAGAGAGAGAGAGAGAGAGAGAGAGAGAGAGAGAGAGAGAGAGAGAGAGAGAGAGAAGGAGAGAGAGAGAGAGAGAGAGAGAGAGAGAGAGAGAGAGAGAGAGAGAGAGAGAGAGAGAGAGAGAGAGAGAGAGAGAGAGAAATAAACTCATACAATGAAGAGCATCTGTCTTGGCTTTATTCCAGATGAAATGAACATAATGATTGTTTTGTGATTCGGACTTGAACTATTTGTAATCACATCACGTATTCGTAAACCGATTCTCCATCCAAAATGTAGGAATATCCCAGTAAACTTGGCTATAGTAAGAACAGGTAATTTCTCATTTTGCCATAATATCCTTATGCTGCAGTTTCGTCAAAAGCCGTAAAATTGGTGGGAAAGGGTAAATATAGGTCGTTTATCTGAAACTTTTTTTAACACATTTCATGGCCGAGAAAACGATTCACTTTCCCAGTTGAGAAAACATCTGAGGCATCAATTGACTTTTACAAGGTACATGTAATGCGACATGAGTCGTTTTGATGGAAAGGTTTGATACAATGTAATGATGTACATCAACCTGACCACCATCATGACATATACACGTTTTTCACATTCACACTTTACTTGACGGCTATGCAGCAGATGACAATTAAAAATAGTTTGGAAAATGAAGGTATTGCTCATAACCAGCGAACGAATTATCACCTTTTTGGTAATACTGCCAGCCTATGATATGAAGGTAAGCAGTAATCCGGCAGAAAATGTGTGTGTTGAATACGTGGGGAACAAATCTGGAAGCACGTTAGGTGAACTGACAGTCGTGATATAACTCAACCATCGTTGAAAACATCATTTAACTGCAATCAATTAATTTTCCACGTTGTGTTAATTTTGTATTTGAATTTGACTTCCAAATTGCTTGATATAAATATCTTTCATTCACAGCAAAAGACTCAAATATCAAATCATATACATGGTAAAAGTGTTTTATGTTTATCTCTTCCCCAATGAGTACACCACCGAAACAGTTCTGTAAAACATGGCTAACAGTAATGATCAGATCCTTCAACTTCTAGATTACTGTCAGAACTTTAAAGTTCAAAAAGACGGTTGACAATGATAAGTTATCTTTCCTAAACCTAAATGAGACGCGCCATGCAAAGAACAGTCGTGTGACATCATCGTGTCTGTATCACATAATGGAGGAGAGTAGTGCGGATACATTTCTAAATTATTGTCAGACGTTTATAGCGAGACAGTTATTAAGTGCAGGCATACAGTGAAGATGCTGCTAAAACTGTGCGTTTGTAAATGTACACGTAAGCCAAAGTCGTCGATGTTTGCATTGGTACAGGTTAGCCAAAGTCGTCGATGTTTGCATTGGTATAGGTTAATCGAAGATGTCGCTGTTCCATTTCTACAGATTATCAAAAGTTATCGCTGTACTCATTTCCATTAAGAATCATTTGCGATAGACCTTGTTTAAATGCGTTCAAAGTTCAAACTGCCGCCGAGCCGCAATAGCTCAGTCGGTAACGACGAGGTGGTCGACCTACGATTCTTTACTTCAAATTGATTCTTAAATATTTTGAAAAATACGTACAAAGATAGCGGTCTAAAGATTTCAGGAAACGCTTTGATATGACTGAACAATTGTTGAAAGCGGCGTTAAACACATAACTAATCAAATGCTACCTGCGAAAAGTTGTTAGTCCTAACGGTATGTTTATAGCGACACCACTGCATCAGTCGTATCTGCAATTTCGATATTGAAGCCTTAAATAACGCGGGAGTAGAAACAGTGGGGCTTCACTTTGAGGTTATTGCAAGAAGTTTACATCGAGGCTAAAGTTACAAGTAGGTCGACAGTAAAAACTGAACCTGCGATTTACCCAGGTTTGCCGGAATCTGCGATGTTTGTATTCGCAACAAGATCCATTTGTGTTTTACGTTTAACGTTAAAGAACGCGGGAGTAAACACACTGAGGCTACACTTCGAGTTTATTGTCAGAAGTTTACATCGAGGCTTATGTTACATGTAGGTCGACAGCAAAAACTAATGAAACTGCACGTTACTCAGGTTCGCCAGAATCTGCGGTGTTCGTATTCGTAACAAGATCCATTTGTGTGTTACATGTAAGCGTTTTCAATTTTAACATAAACTTGCTAAACGTCCTGATAGCCGTCGATCTTTCGTCCTTTTTTCAGCCGTTGGTGCGAATGATGGTTGTTGTTAGTAATCGAAGTTAGACGCCGTTTTTAACAATTACCTATTTATTTGTTTCCTAACTCTTCACACCACTACTCCACACAACATTCTTACTAAGCAACTGGCTGGTTTTCCACATATACTGTTAGACCTATGGTAGAACACTAATGACGCTTGTCACAGTGACAGTCATGTTCGCCGAGCTGGGTTAGAAGTCAAACCCCTGGATTGATAACCCGCGTCTGAGCTACCGGGCTTTGGAGGGTAGAAATTAGTTGTCAAGTCTGAACTCTGAAGTGGGTTTTCGTGCAGAACGTTATCAAAGTTTGAGAATACGATTTCTAAAGTGTTGTTATTGTATTCCATTCTGATGCCGCAGTTTTCAGCGATCTACATTTGTACTCATTCCATACTGTATCGATATGATGATTATAGGCCTAAATAAACTAAATTCAAGTCTGCATTTAAAACGATGTTATTTTGCAAAATCAAATGATAAATGTAAATGACTCATGCCATATTGATAATAACTCATAACCTTAACATCGTGCATCAACAGGTTGAATCTGTTTTTTACATAATTGTTGCAAATTGCCAGTTTATCCCAATGTGTAGGACATATATGAAGGTATCCAAGCATCTTTAGTTGTATTAAACCCTTAAAACGCTTACAGTTGTAGGAATAGGACTTTCTGTCTTCAAATGATATTAAATATTTTAGAAACACTGTGAAAAAAAAAGAAATTATCATTATTCCATAATTATCTTATTTTAAGATGACGGGGTTCAAACCAGTGGCTGACACAATTATTGATAAGTTATCTTTCCTATCTCCAAGTGAGACGCGCCTTACCAGCAAGAGTATTTTAACATATATGTAATGTATTGGCATCACATACGGAATGGGGAAGCAGTGGGGATACTATTCTATGTCACTGTCAGAATTTTAGACATGATAGCAACAGTTGACATAATTCAATGATAAGTTATCTGTTCTATCTTCAAGTAGGACGCGCCATACAAATAAGAGTAGTATAACATCTTCGTGCCGGTTACACATAAAGGAGGGAAAACTTGTCCTGGCCACATTGCATATGCAGCCAGAACAGAGCTCTCAAGTTTGGTTTGAATATGCATATTGGAATGCCGTGTGTCGCGTATCAATATTGATCAAACGTGACTTCTGACCTCATTTAAAGTAAAAACAAATCCTATATTTCCTATGTCATCGTACCTAGAGCTACTAACTCGTTATAAGGGTTTATCTAGGGTCAACAGTGCCGCTTACGAAAACTTGATCACTATAACATTGACAGTAAGCCCATTTAATGATAAAGTTTATAAAATGTCCTTTTTTATAAGTTATCGCACCTAGAATATGATAATTTGTATGAAGATACATTTTGGGAATACATATTAACATATAACGTTGACATTGACCACGTGTGAGAATAAAGTTTATAAGTGCTTTATTTATTATACTATCGCAACTAGAGAACCTCATTCGGTATGAAGTTACATTTTGGGAATACGTATAGAAATAAAATCTTGACATTGACCACGTGTGAGCATAACCTTTATAAGTGCCGTATTTCTTATACTATCGCACCTAAATCCAACAATGAGTATTTGCATACGTTTTATTTAACCGTTTGGATTTATTGTTCATTTATATAGTTTCACTTGATTTGTCGTCTAATTTCACCTGAGCACAAAGTGCTCCTGTTAATCTTGTAATGATAGATGAATAGTTTAGCTCACCTGAGCACGAAGTGCTCAGGTGAGTTATTCTGATCGCCTTTTGTCCGGAGTCCGTCGTGCGACGTAGGTCGTGCGCCAACATCTGAAACCAGTGGGTCAACTGGGACGAAACTTCACAGAATGCATCCGTACGCAAGGTCAAATTGAAGGAAAATCTTGTTAACACTCTGGACGCCGTGTTTTTAACTTCAGCATGTAGAAACTTGAACAAAATATTTGTCTGAATGATATCTAGGATAAGTTCAGATATGGGTCATGTCCGATCAGATCACTAGGCCAAATTGCAGGAAACTATTGTTAACATTAAAGAGACCGCATTTTTTTACTTGAGCAGCTTGAAATTTTGGCAGAAAGTTTCATTTGATGATAGCTAGGCCAAGTTCGAATATGGGTCATGTCGGGTTAAAAACTAGGTCACTAGGCCAAATTTAAAGAAAATATTGCTAACATTATGAAGGATGCATTTTTAATTTGAGCAAGTTGAAACTCTGTTAGAATGTTTTTCTTGATGATATCTAGGCTCTGTTTGAATATGGGTCCTGTTCGGCGGTCTAGGTCACTAGGCCAAATTTAAGAAAAATTCTTACTAAGACTCTAGAGACCGCATATTTAGCTCAACAGAGCACGAAGTGCTGGAGGTGAGGTTTTGTGTTCGCCTGTTGTCCATCGTCCGTCGTTCGTCATTCTTCGAATGACCGTCGTCAACTTTCGCCTTGTTAACACTCTACAAGCTAAAATTTTCATCTGATCTAAATGGAAGTTTATCAGAACCTTCCTCTCCATCAAACTATGTCATATTGGGTAAAAAAACTAGGTCACTAGGTCAAATTGAAGGAAAATTATGTTAACACTCTAGAGGCAACATTGTGTTGCTTCAGCAGCTTGAAATTGTCTTAGAATGTTTGTCTCATGATATCTAAGTCAAGTTCACATTCGTTTGTATTGGGTTTGACACTAGGTCACGAGGTCAAATTGAACGAAATTCTTGTTAACAACGTACATGCCGCAATTTTTGATTCAACAACTTGAAATTTTGTCAGACTGTCTTAATGATATCTACGTCAAATTCGAATATAGGTTATTTTGTGTCAAATAATGGGTCACTAGGGCGAAAAAATAATAATCTTGTTAACACACTTGAGGCCTCATTTGTTTGATGATATCTAGGTCAAGTTCAAATATGGGTCATGTCTGATAATATCTAGGTCAAGTTCAAATATGGGTCATGTCTGATAATAAACTAGGTCACTAGTCAAATTGAAGGAAAATATTGTTAACACTCTAGAGGCCGCATGTCTTGCTTCAAAAACTTGATACTTTGTCAGAATGAATGTCTTAATGATATCTAGGTCAAGTTCGAATATGGGTTATGTTGAGTCTAAAACTAGGTCACTAGGCTAAATTTAAGGAAAATATTGTTAACAAAGATTGTTAAAATTATTTCTTTGATGTGATCTCTTAAATTCATGGATCTTATTAAGTCTTAATTAGCACATTCACAGGTGAGCGATTCAGGGTCCCATGGTGCCCTTGTTTTAATAAAATTTCTGCCTAAATCACCTTGTCAAATAACCTTGAACTTAACAGGAATATTCTTCAGCCAATGCCCTTTCAAAATTGCTAAAATAATTTAATATACATGAAGGGGTTAGTGTTTGCGTTGCATGACTCTCGAGAAATAAAGTCAAAGGGATCCTTTGCCGAAATGACAACAAAGCCGATGAAGAATTGTAGTAAACTATAATGAAAATAATAGTGTCAAAATATTAGATATTAAATAAGGAATGACGACGATTTCAAAATCAATGTCTTTGTTAACGTATGGAATCACTGCAATATCCGATAATTAGCAGTAACACAGGGACATTATATTGAAATCTTTTCTGTCGGAGACCATTTCACATTCAAGAGGAGGATTAAGAATGTTGGTCTATAGTTTAAGCTCGTCTAAAACAACAACACGTGTATAGGATGTATATCGTCATCCCTGTACACAGTACGTATGGTAAACATGAAAGATGAAGTCGTGTAGACATACCCTACATAGTTAAATGGAGAGAAACTGTTTGAACATCCGTGGTATATGGCCATTAATCAAAAGCATACAGTCATATACGTGTCTAACGTCGGTACGAAAAATGTAACCTGACTATCGATTGAAGGCCAACTAGAAACACGTTACAAAACGAGGACGGATGGAGTCCACAAGGTGTGGCCGTCTCCGATAACGGACTCGTATACATTAATGATTGACAGCAACATTATCCACATTCTTACTGCTGATCTAAAGGTAATATGTCTCATATATGTTAACGATACGGTATAACATTACCTTGCTTATTGTCAGAGAGATCGGAAACTCTATGTTGGAATACTCTACAGTAAATAACTAGTCGTTTTGGACATTCAGTCAGCAACAGATGATGTGATGCAGAGACAAAAGTGATATAACTAATACATTATAATACGGTAAGAAAATCAGAGTTTGAGAGAGAGAGAGAGAGAGACATAGAGATAAATAGATATATGGGGGATAGAGAGAGAAAGAGAGAGATAGAGAGAGACGAGGGAGAGAGAGAGTGTGAAAGAGAGAGAGAGAAAGAGAGAGGGAGAGAACTTAAACATATCACATGAGAAATATTCAGCAACAGACAGACGGTCGGAAAACAAGTGGGTTCCACTCGACTCGACTATCAATGACGAGCTTCAGCCTAGACTTTATTCGATATGAACATTATGATTGTTTGGTGATTCGGACAGGAACTAATTTCGATTACATCACCTTACTGTAAACCGATTGACTACCCAAAGCGTAGAAGTATTTTGGAGAAACATCCGAGTCCTGAATTGACTTGCTTCATTTTGCAAAATTGTTTCATGCTGCATTTACTATCGCGATAGCTCAGTTGGTAACGAAGAGCTAGGGGTTGTTGGTTCAAATCTTATCTCGACCATTCAATTTGTACTAAGATATAATAAAGTAAGTGTGACCAACGTCATTTACCTTCCATTAATAGGCTAAAAGTATGTATGTGATGCTAGACTGGGAGGATTGTTGTGAGGAATATTGGTACGAAAAAATCCAAATTTATTTTGCTTGATTTATTACGTAATATTGATGGTTTAAGATAGAAAGGCGCACTATTTGTTAGTCAGTTTCCTTCTAATCCGAATACATTCTTTGATTAAGAACTGATGGTTTTAGATAATCAGTCGCCATGTTTGTATATCAGTTGAATTCTATTCTCGATCTATATTGTTTGAATTTGTAATGATTATTAATGAATATAGACAGTGATCCACTCAGTTTCTTTTGCATCTATCAAGGCGAAACGCAATATGAAACCATATAATGTGAGCAAAATACATTTAATTCACCCAGTAAGTTGTACATTGTGCATTGCATAGGAAAAACACTCTGCAGCATGGCAGTTCGATAGAACAATCACATTTTACGCGTAGATGACATGCAAAACATTTTCGGTAAAAACCCGATTATGTTACATTTCGGCTGAGCCCGAGTCCTGAATTTGGAAGAGTTTAAAACCACTCACGAATTATAAAAGTGTAACAAGTACATCACAATCAGTGACGGTCACATGGTTAGCGATAAAGGTGATCGATTATCATACATGTACGCGTTATATATTTCTACATTCAACGTTTGATCATATACCTTCATGTTTTAATTATTCGTCGAGCTTGTAGAAGTTAATAACGCTCTTAAAATGGAAATCTCTGATCCAACGGGAATATCATCTGATGAAGGACAATCTTTGGTACCCAACATACTGAGCTTATTCTGCGATCCTTGTTCCGAGGACGGAAATCATCTACAGGCAGAAGGATAGTGTGAGGATTGTGAACATTATCTGTGCAAGCTATGCTTTCAACATCATCTTAGGCCAAAACCTTCTAGAAATCATCAATTACTCGATATACATAAGATGCCTCTTGTGAAACCCAATAAAACCTACAAGGACGAGTGCACTGATAAATGTGAAACTCATAAAGATGAGATCCTGAAATATTTCTGTGAAGATCATAAAGTATTGGGATGTACACTCTGTGTGACACTGGGACATAGAACATGTACCGTGAAATACATTCCGAATATGTCTGACGACTTATTTGAAAGTCTGGAATATCAACAGTTTAAAGCTGCCGTTGATTCATTAGCCAATAAAATTAAAACCATCCAGGATTCGGCTACACGAAACTACAATGATATCAAAGCATACGCTGATACAGCTAGGGTTGAAGTCAGACAACTCAGACAAGAGATTGACAGCTTCTTTGATGAGCTTGAAAGTATAATTTCAGAAACAATATTGCAGACCTCATAAAACTGTAGATGATCACCAAAACGATGTGAACAAACTGGAAATGGACAATAGAGTCAAAGAGAACATATTCAATCCATCCAGCAATGTTTCGGATCTTATTCACGATTTTTCACAATAGTTCGGATCCCTAATTTCAGTTTAATTCCAATATCTATTGACACTGATCCCAATAAAAGAACGATGATCACTGGAACTGGAATAGCTACATTGTCAAACGGAAGAATTGTAGTAACAGATTTTGAAAATAATAGTGTAAAAATTATAGATATCAAACAAGGAATGACGACGATTTCAAAATCAATGGCTTCGCCAGGGCATGGAATAACAGCAATATCCGATGATGAGATAGCTGTAACACGGGGAGGAGATATTGAAATATATTCTGTCGAGGACCAAGTCACGTTCAAGAAGACGATACAGAATGCTGGTCTAAGGTGGACAATCCTCTACACAAACAACACTTTTATAGGATGTACATCGTCAGAGCCATATACATTATGTATGGTGAACATGAATGGTGAAGTCTTGAAAACATATCCTGCAGAGTTAAGTGGAGAACAACTGTTTAAAAAAACCGTGGTATATTGCCATTAACAAAGATCATACAGTTATATACGTGTCTGACTGCGGGACGGACATCGTGACCTGTCTGTCCATTGAAGGTCAAGTAAAAGCACGTTACAAGCACGAGATCGGATGGAGTTCACAAGGTGTGGCCGTGTCAAATGACGGGGTCGTATACCTTTGTGACAGATATAATCACGTTATCCACATTCTTACTGCTGATCTTAAGATGATAGGTTTGATAGATGGTATACGATTTGGTATAAAAGACCCAGACGGACTCGCTTATTGTCAAAGAGAACAGAAACTCTATGTGGGAATGTTAAACAGAAACGAACTAGTCGTTTTGGATATTTAGTCAGCAACAGATGCTGTGTGATCCAATGACAATGACATGTGATAGAGGGAGAGTGTGAATTATATAGAAACATAAAGAGTGAGTCCGACTCGGCTCTTTATTCAAGAGAAACATTCGAGGCCTAAATTGACCTTTATAAGTTAATGCGACATGTGAACCGTTCAGATAGAAAAAATGGATAAAATGTATTAATTTAACGACCATAATGAATATAACCATTTTTCATATACCCGCTCATAACCTGCGATTTTTCGATCGGTGAACGATTGGGAAGAAACCCAGGTAACACTGAACTGACCGTCGTGATAAAACTTAAATACCGTTGAAAACGTCATTTAACTGCAATCAATACATTTTCCACGAAG
Organism: Serripes groenlandicus; assembly: GCA_031761405.1. Taxonomy (NCBI): domain Eukaryota; kingdom Metazoa; phylum Mollusca; class Bivalvia; order Cardiida; family Cardiidae; genus Serripes; species Serripes groenlandicus. Next base: position 137,333,449 of record JASEVX010000004.1, read on the forward strand.
TGTTAAAATTCTTTGATATAAATATTTTTCATTCACAGCATAAGACTCTCAAATATCAAATAAAATACGTGGTAAAAGTGTTTTATGTGTATCTCTTCCCCAAGGAGTATAATGATCAGATCCTTTTGCAGAGAACAAGTTTCTTTTGGTGATCTATGCAAGCGATGTGGTTATTTGAAAAAATTGCCGACGCATACCCCTCGCTATTAGTAGGTTATCTGGCCTGTCACCAAGGGAGTCGCGCCATACAAATATGAGTCTTGTGACATATCCGTGTCAGTATTGCATACGGAAGAGGAGGCACTGGGGCTACATTTCTAGATAACTGTAAGGACTTTAGAGTTCAAATAGACGGTTTACAAAAGTCAATGATAAGTATGTATGTGTAACACATACAGGAGGGCAATCAGTGGGGCAACACTTTTAGATTACTGTCAGAACTTTAGAGTTAAAATCGAAGGTTTGCAGTCAATTTATATTTCCTGTCACCAAGTGAGACGCGCCATATACCAACGGATCTTGTGACATCACCGTGTCGGGAGTAATGGAGGGGGAAAAGTGCGGCTACACTTCTAAATTATTGTCAGATGTTTACAGCGTGACAGTTAGTACGTGCAGGCCGACAATGATGACACTGTTGAAACTGTGCATTTGTACATGTATATGTTAACCAAAGTCGTCGATGTTCGTAGTGGTACAGGTTAACCGAAGATGTCGCGGTTCCATTTGTAGTCTTATACAGATTATCGAAAGTTGTCGCTGTTCACATTTGCATGAAGGATCATTTTCGATAGACCTTGTTTACATGTGTTCAAAGTTCAAACTGCTACCGAGCCGCAACAACTTTGTCGGTAACGACGAGGGTGGTCGATGTACGAGTCTTGAGTTCCATACATAGGTAGCCATTTGATTGGAAGGACTCTAGCGTGGAGTATTGATGCGAGAAAGCTCAGAAATACATGGATACGTGAACTGTCAGCCTTTTTATGACTTAAATACTAATATAAAAAGGCGCTAAATTCCAACTAAGAAACTGATCATGAAATGAAATAATCATAGTTAATTAGACCTCGAAAGACCGTGAGGTTTTGATGACAAAGGCAGTCGTCGCATTAAACTGTCACTTATTGAGGAAAAATGTAAATAAAAAAGGCTTATTGTAAATAAAGGTTTCCGACTACTGCAACTGTAACTAACCACCCTGGGTCTGTTTCGTGCACAGGAACTTCGCCAAAAGACATGCGATCTAACTCACAAACGTGTTATATTTTTCATAATTGATTGTTTTGTAAGAAAATGTACGATCATTGCATGCTCCGTTTCTCTAAAAGCCACTACAAAGTTCAAACGTTGTCTACAACCTCGGTGGTTTAGTGAAAATGCGTCCGCCTCGGTGGCCGAATGTACGGCCTGGTCGTACCAAAGACTTGGAAGTAATGACTTGGTAGCTGCCCTCCTTGAACTTAAGGGTCTCGGAGTTAGCATTACGACTGCCTGGCTATTGTCATAATAAATGGACCAGAAGAACTGGTAACTTACCCAGGAAACGTCGTGCTATGACTGAAAAAAATGTTGAAAGCGGAGTTTCACACAAAACAAATCAAATGTTACCTTCGAAAAGTTGTTAGTTCTAACGGTATGTTTATAGTGACACCACCGCATCAGTCGTATCTGTAATTTCGGTATTTAACCCTTAAAAAACGCGGGAGTAGAATCACTTTGAGGTTATTGCCTGAAGTCTACATCGTTTATGTTAAATGTCGACAGCAACAACTATTGAAACTGCACACAACATTCCACAACATTCTTTCCAAGCAACTGAATGCTTTTCCACATAGACTGTTAACCCTCTGTTGGAAGACAAATAAAGCTTGTCACAGTGACATTGGTCAAACGTCGGAGAGCATGTTCGCCCAGCTCGTGTTCGGGATTCGACGTCAAAGCCCCTGGATTGACAACCCGAGTCGCTACCGACTGAGCTACCGTGTTTCGGCTAGTAGGAATAAGTTGTCAAGTCTGAACTCTGAAGTGGGTTTTCGTGCAAAACGTTGAGTAAAATTTGAGAAGACGTTTCCGAAAATGTTGTTATTTTATTCCTTTCTGATGCCGCAGCAGCAAGCGTTCTCAGCGTTCTTCATTTGTACCCATTTCATGTTGTATAATTATTATGAGAGTAGGTCTAAACAAACTAGTGTTTGATATTCTTTCGGACAATTGACACCGCATCATTTGTCTTCCACTAATGGAATTACGGTCCATGTACAAACGCAGCTATTGCCTTGGAATAACGTGTGATTAAGCCAGGAAACATGGGTAGATTAAGTGGCAGCTGTGAATTGACTAAAACTTTTGTTGAAAAGAGCGTTAAACCCAAATCAATCAAACCTATATGTTTAGTTCTCCAATACACCAACCCATCAGTACTTTCAGTGCTTTGATTGTTTCTAGGATATTCAAAGTCAAACAGTTCATATACCATAGGCCAACAGCCCTTGCCAATAATATAGCTTAGCATATCTAATATTTTAACAACATATCGGAATAGAGAAACACATATTAACAACGTGTATACCATGCTATGTTATCATGTTAAAAGAAATAGCAAGGGTGTGCTTACACACGGAGCACTTGGGCATGTTATAGCATAATCCACCAATCAAATTACAGCTTTTACCGAGCACATACACGAGTGTTCAATGTGTAAGGACACTCTTAATACGCCCCGTTTATAAAGGGTTAAATGCAGCATTGTTACAAGATAAAGCTAGTTGTAATATCAAACTTTAATTGGACAAAACATAATTGAGCGTTGATCTGGGAACACCGACCTTAGTGTAATTTTTACACGTGTGGAAAACCAGCTTCCTGCGGAACTATGGTACAGGAACACAACTAATACCGCTTTACAGAAACTTTTTTAGTATAATTGACAAACAGTGTAGAGCCAGAACTGACTTCGCGGTTGCTCTGACTGATCTGGATACACATTGATCGCAAACACCTTTCGCAGAACGCCGCTCAAATGAAAGAAATGCCATCTCTTGGAATTTTGAAAACATATAGTCAAATATATGGAAAATCTCTTCCAATGAAAGTACATTTATTGAATATGATTTTAACCGGTTGGCAAAAGGATAACAATTTCATTATGGGATATGTCTCCATTTGCAATATTGTTTTCCCAATGTGATCTGTTGAGGTGGGCGTCAGATGTAATTTGTATGTAGGAAACGGTTAATCTTAACTGACATCTTGGTATATACGTGGACAGTGAATGCTCGAACGAGACGTTGCATATACTCAGTGTCGCCTGAGCCTTCACTATAGGCATAAGCATCCAGACCCATTGTGTTTCTGTCGCGGCTTCTTCGTTAGCAAAATATAATTTAAACTTTATTTTTACAGAACCATTTTTTTAAATCACGTCTGCTGTCGTATCGTTTGGATTTAATACAGATCGTAAATGTTGTTAGATCAATCCCTGGTATAGCGCTGCAATCCACTCGTTCGTTTCCACTGAACTGAAGAGAGAACAACAGTATTTCTAGTTAACAAATTGCTAATAGCAACATTCGGACAGTGAAGACTTGGCCTTTGCATACGTTCAAAACTATTCGACGAATAACTGATAGAATGTCTGACGAAACACTGGAAGTGTATCTCTATCGGATTAATGTCCATATTTGCCCCTTTATCCATTTCCAACATACAAAATAATCTGATGCAGATGATATTTAAAACCTTAAACCAAAGGGAAACATTGTTCGTTTGGGCAATTTCTCTGTTTATTACAATGTTCCAACTATATGCGTTAGTGCGTGATACTTTATTTCCATGTTTCTATTAATCGTACTTGTGTATATGCACAAGTGATAACATTGCTTGTATGTCAATAAGCTATGTTATGTATATGTCTAACAAACTATTCTGTATTCTATTAAATAAGTGCACTTTCATTTATAGAGATATTTCGTAGCTTTGGCCAGTTGTTCTTAAAGTCGTCCGCTGCAAGTGTGGCATATGTAGGAAAGAGTTGTGCGATGTTAAAGTGGAGATGCAACTCCGTTATATTAAATACTTTACCGGAAGTGAATCTGATATCCGGATCCGGCGATTCATACAAAAAAAATATAACTGCCTTTAAGCCTGGCTAACTGACTGTCTAACAGACACTCGAACGTTGGCCCTACTGAACTGTCATTTTGTTGATTCTCGGTCTTTGCTCCAGCGAACAAATCTATGTCTTCAACATGACTGAAACAGGTAACAGAAAGTATGTTTAGCTTAATCTTTTTTTTTTATCTTAAATCGATTGCGAGACAAGCTTCCAGCTTATATTAATCACGATCGATGTCTGCTTCCCTGAGATCATACAAATACTCATGCCTTATTGTGTGGAAAACTCCAAAGCACAAACAAACGCTATGAATTGGATTCGAAACCGAGATCTATAAGCCACAGGAAAATTTACCTTAACCCTTTCCCTCCTATAGACGCTTTCTGACGCTTCTACAGCAGACGGCCTTTTGAAAACATAATGACAAAAGAAGAAATTGCTCAAAACGAGCAATTTCTCCTTTTGCCACAATGTTTTCAACTTTTAATCATAGGTTATCCATTCAATTATAGAGATTTCCTATTTTTTGACAAAATATGTTCAAAGTCGTCGGCTGCAGAATTGCCGTATGAGGGAAGGGGTTAAGGAAAAATATCAATCATTGAAACCAGACTACTTATGTATGGTACGTGTTTTCTTGTTGTTACAATTGTTCAACCAACACTTCAACACTTCAATAAAACCTGAATAGCAGTTGAACAGATACGATTTAGAATACAGTCTTAATTGCCTTATTTCTGGGAAACTACCGAACATAAAGAACTAAAGGCGTGACTAAAATGGTAGCTTACCCACCTGTAGGCGTGTTCAATTTTGTGTGTCTCTGTTTTTGTGAGGTCGGGCAATATAAAAAAGCCACATTCTTCATCCATGACTGCCTTATCTGAAACAGTTCAACGGGTATCTGACTGCCTTATCTGAAATAGTTCAACGAGTACATGACTTCTTTATCTGAAACAATTCAACGAGTACATGACTGCTTTATCTAAAATAGTTCAACGAGTACATGACTGCCTGATCTGAAACAATTCAACGAGTACATAACTGCCTTATCTGAAACAGTTCAACGTCAAGGTAACATAGACCCTGCGAGCAGTTATAATATTTGTATTGTAAATTCAGTAAATTCATCTATAAGATTGCAGCTACTTAACAGAACATGTAATTGTATCAGTATATTTGTTAACGTTATGCTTAGGGTAATTCCTAAGGCAGAGCTTAACCATTTTTAACATGTACAGCGCATTTTGACCAATCTGCAGCAGACTATTACTGAAAAATGTTGTGGAAAAATGAGAAAATCACCATGTTGGACAAAGTTTACGAGATAAGTGATTCTACATCTTTAAACAACCCTGATGATCTGGATTTGGACGATTTGAAAAGGTATTAAATAGTTTAGTTTACATTATTCTTGTTAGACGTTTGATTTAAGGGTAAATGAATATCATTTGAAAACATGTGACATCTTTGGCATTATTTAAGAGTTGGGTTGCGAGAAACCCGGGAAAACACATGGTAAGATGAACAGGCCAGCGTGACATAAGTAAAACAGTAATAAAAAAAAGGATAAATCTTTACAATCAATCTTCTAAAACCACGCCACAATATGTTCAGTCTAAATGTTGTGTACGCTGTTTATAAACAATGACATAGGAAAAAGTATTGATTCTAGATTACTGAGCAACTCTATTATTTGTCATCTAACATCTAACATCTAACATCTAACATCTATGTATGTAACTAAAAACTGAACAGTTTACGTACGGAATAAAGAATTTTAAATCTTGAATCTAATGTTAGGCGGACAGTAAATATCCTGATGACACAACACGGGCTTATCTGAATCTTCAATGTTTGCACCAGTAAAAAGCATTAACAATAGCATGGTTCGGCTCATATATGTAGAAGCCTTTCTTTTGTGATTGTATTTTTATCGACACTTTACTTATTTTCTAAATAAGTCCCTACCGAAAGCATGAGGTTTGAAAGTAGGTTCGGTATGTGCATGGAATGTAGTAGTCAATACGAATTCATAAAAGTATTTTAATCACACGCATTTTGAAACCTGTTTTCCGGAAATATTAAGTGTTGCATGCTTTGAAAATATGCACATAAGCTGGAAATAGTTACATACAGAGTAGAAAATAGTGTGAGCGATGGGACGTTTCTCCTCTTCCAAAATGATTTCCAGTCGAGGTGCGATGGCTCAGTTAGTAACCGCAATGACTATCAATCTGTGATGGTCACATGGTTAACGATAAAGGTGACCGATTGCCATACATGTACGTGGTATATATTTCTATATTAAGCGTCTTATCTCATACATTTATGTTATAATTGATCGCTGATTTGTGGAAAAAATAAGGCTTTTAAAATAGAAATGTTGGGCTTATTCTGCGATCCTTGTTCCGAGAACGGAAACCATCTACAGGCAGAATGATATTGTGTGGACTGCGAACAATAGCTGTGCTATCTATGCTTTCAACATCACCTTAGACCAAAACCTTGTAGAAATCATCAATTACTAGATAGACAACAGATGCCTCTGTCGAGACACCATAACATCTACAAGGACGAGGAACTTATAACGATAAGGTATTAAAATATTTCTGTGAAGATCATAAAGTATTGGGATGTACAGGCTGTGCAACACTTGGACATATGACATGTAACGTTGGTTACATTCAGAATCTGTCTAACAACTTATTTGAAAGTCTGGAATATCAACAGTTTAAGGCTGCCGTTGAATCCTTGGCCAATCAAATTAAAACCATCCAGGACGCGGTGACACGAAACTTCAATAATATCAAAACATACGCTGATACTGCAGAACCAAATGGAGGACCAACAAAAGATTCAAGTCATATCGGACAAGTGTGACATACTTGCAGAGGAAATTGAGGAGATTCATAAAGATATAGATGATAAAGAATTCAAAAATCAGAAATGTAGTCTATTTGTTGATATCAAACGGCTTCATAAAACTATTGATGGTCACAAAAGCATTTTGAACATACTGGAACTTGACAATAAACTGAATGAGAACTTTTTCATTCCGTCCAGCAATGCTTCGGATCTTATACACGATTCGTCACAACAGTTCGGATCCTTGATTTCCTTTCGGGTTATTCCAGTCTCCATGGACACTGTTCCCAATTAAAGTAGTAGTATCTGTGGAATAGCTATATTATCAAACGGAAGAATTGTAGTAACAGATAGTGAAAATAAAAGTGTCAAAATAATAGATATAAAACAAGGAATGACGACGATGTCAAAATCGATGACTTCGATAACATATGGAATCACGGCAATATCAGATAACGAGATCGCCATAGCCCAGGGAGGTGATATTGAAATATATTCCGTCGGGGACTAACTCATGTTTAAGAAGACGATAAAGAATGCTGGTCTAGAGCGGACACTAGTCTATACCAATACCACTTTTATCGGAAGTACTGACGCATCCCCGTGCTCAGTCCGTATGGTGAACACGAAAGGTATAATCTTGAAGGCATTTCCTACAGAGTTAAATGTAAAACAGCTGATTAGATTTCCCCGGAATATTGCTATTAACAAAGATCAAAGAGTGATATACGTGTCTGACTATGGGACGTTTACTGTGACCTGTCTGTCGATTGAAGGCCAAGTAAAAGCATATTACAAGCACGGAAACACATGGAGTTCAAGAGGTGTGGCCGTATCAAGTGACGGAGTTGTATACGTTTGTGACACTCATAATGACGTTATCCACATTCTTACCGCTGATCTTAAGGTGATGGGTGTGATAGATGGTAAACGATTTGGCATAAGAAACCAAGACCGGCTTGCTTATTGTCAGAGGGAACGCAAACTTTATGTCGGATTGCAAAACAGCAAAGCACTAGTTGTTTTGAAATTTTAGTAAGCGCATAGAGAGTGAGTGAGAGGGAGAGAGAGAGAGATAGAGAGAAAGAGAGAGAAAGAGAGAGAGAAAGAGAGAGAGAGAGAGAAAGAGAGAGAGGGGAGAGAGAGATATAGACAGAGAGAGAGACAGGGAGAGAGAGAGAGAGACACACACACACACACAGACACAGAGAGACACAGAGAGACATACAGAGACAGAGACAGAGACAGAGACAGAGAGAGAGAGAAAAAGAGAGAGAGAGAAAGAGAGAGAGAGAGAGCGAGAGAGAGAGAGAGAGAGAGAGAGAGAGAGAGAGAGAGAGAGAGAGAGAGAGAGAGAGAGAGAGAGAGAGAGAGAGAGAGAGAGAGAGAGAGAGAGAGAGAGAGAGAGAGAGAGAGAGAGAGAGAAAGAGAGTTATACGGGACCATTTAGAGTATGTCCGACTCGACTCTTTATGGAAATTTGACATCAGGTTATCTTTTGCAAATCAAACAATGAAGACCTGAATTTATTTTACGAGTTTATGCGACATGACCCAATTACATCGAAATGTTCAACCATCGATAGATATAACCCTTTCCCACATAAAGTCTATAATTGACGGTTATACAGCAGATGACAAAGTAAAACATATTTGAAATTGAAGATATTGCTCATAGTCAGCATCTTTTCCGCAATAGTTCCAGTTTTATGTGTGAATGTTGCCAGTAAAGTCGCCTTGAAATAACTGAATTACCGCTGAAAAGTGTATCGAACTGCAATCAATCTATTTTCCATGGTGTGTTTGTTTTGTATTTAGATATTTTTTCTTCCAATTAGATTCATATATTGAGATATTTCTTTTCACTTGGTAAATACGTGGTGAAAGTCAACTTACGACGTGACGTGTTCAACGTTATGCCAGACAGATCACTGCATTATAACTCTTATCCATGCGTGACATATCAGTACTAGGTTAGAAAATGTGCCGTGCGAATGGGTTTGTTTGATTTGGGTGAACACTGTTTTTAAAAAAAAAATCAGTCATATCACGGCGGCCAGTTCACCTACTCATATGTTTCCTAGTTTTCTCACACCAGTACTCCAGACAACGTACTTTCCAAGCAACTGGTAGATGTTCCACATAGACTGTTAGCCCATTGGTGAAAGACGAATGACGCTTGGGTGGAACAGATTTCTCTTCAAGGGCGCTTTTCGTCCCATATCACTAAGAAGTAACTTGGAGAAAACAACGGGGGGAAATGCCCAGAGAGTGGTAGGCCGCGCTTGTCATGACTTTTGTCAAACGTCGGGGAAAATGCGGGCCAAGCTGGGGTTCGATCTCACGACTCCTTGATTGACAGCCCGCGTCGCTTCCGACTGAGCTACCAGGGCTCGGCTCCGTGCGAAAGGGAAATACCGGCATAACTGCCGCAAGCGGGGATCGATACCGACACATTTATGATTTACAAGATTGATATAATTGACTTAAGAAAACATTGAGAGAAAAATAGAAATTGCTCATTATTCTTAATGTATACTAGTCTTATTTGACGAGGTTCAAATCGGTTATTGACATGAACAATTGATAAATTATCTTTCCTATCTCCAAGTGAGTTGCACCATACAACTGAAGGTCGTGTGACATCTTCGTTTCGTTATCCCATACTCGAGGGAAAACAAACGTCATCTCAGTAGAAAAACACCGTTGAAATATAAGTCGTGTGACATATATGTACTGGTATAACATAAATGAGAGAAAGCAAGGGGTCTACACGTCTAGTTTACCCTAAGAAGTTTACAGTTGAAATCAAAATTGATAAATTATCTTTCATATCTCGGAATGATTATCGCCATAAACATATGAGTCGTGTGACATCTATGTATTGGTATCCCATAAAGTATGGAAAAAGTCCGGCTAAACTTCTAGATCACTGTCAGAAGTTACATTTCGAATCGAATGATGACAAAAGTCATTTATAAATTAGTTTCCTATTTCCAAGTAAGTCAATCCGTAAAACTATGAGTATTGTGACATATTCTTGGCTGCATCACATATAGGTGGGAAACTCGTCTTGACCACATTTGATAGGCGGTCGCACATAGAGTTCTCTAATTTAGATTGCAGATCCATGTTGGAAAAATCTGTCGTGTACATTGACCTCTGACTGTATTTAAAGAAATAGATCGTCTGAACCGTATTTTCTATGCAATCGCGCCTAGAGCTACTAATTCGGTATAAAGACTCATCTTGGGAAAACAGTACTGCTAAGACAATTTAGTCACTATAACCTTGACATTGACTCCATTTAAAGATAAAAACTTGTATATGCGTTTATTAAAGCTATCGAACTATCGCGATAGCTTGGTTGGTAACGAAGAGGGATATCAATCTAGTGGTTGTTGGTTAAAATCACATCTCGGCTATTCATTCTGTCCTAAGATGGTATTAAGTCATTGTGACCAATGTCATTCATCTTCCATTAATATGCTAAATAGTATATATTGGATGGTAGATTGGGAAGATTGCTGTGTGGAATATTGGTGCCAACAGCAAGAACACATGTTAGTTGAACTGTGTCTTAGGGATATAACTCCAATACAACTGAAGACTGCGTTGAACTCCAATGAAGCTATCAATCAACATTATTTTAGGTAAAAGAGGGGAGGGAACTTACTGAGTGTTACATAGCACCATCTAACCCGTATCTATATTTTGTTTTATTTAGTACTGAGTATTCTGTGTGGTTTTAGACAGTGTAAGGCCATTTTTTGTAAATCTGTTTCCTTCTAATCTAAATCTGTACTTTTTTTTATTTAGTAGGCTACTGTGTTTTCATGGTTTTAGATAGTGAATCACCATGTTGTTACCTTGTTCCCTTCTAGTCCAAAAATGTATTTTGTATTAACTCAGCGTTGATGGTTTAAGATAATGAGAAGCATTGTTTTTATTTTAGTTTACTTCTAGTCCGGATCTATTCCGGGTCTATATTGAATTTGTACTGATTATTGATGTCTATTATCTGGCATGGCGGCTCACCTTATATAATCACATAATGCAGCCAAACTTACATCAACTTTAATCACATTGATTTTTACCTATTTAGTGCATTTACATAGATAAAAGGGAAAACAATTTAGCCAAATAACCGTGATTATTTCACTTTTCGTCTGAACCCTAGTCTTTATTTGGAAGAGTTTAAAACCGCAAACGAATAATGACAGTTTATCAAGTATATCACAATCAGTAACGGTTACATGATCAACGATAAAGGTGACCGATTATCATACATATTCGCGATATATATAGGTCTACATTTAACGTTTTATCTTATAGATTTATTTTAAAATTAATCGTCGAGCTTGTGGAATTTAACAACACTTTTAAAATGGAAAATATCTCATCACTCATAATTATTATCTGATGAAGGACAATCTATGGTACCCAAATAATGGGAATATTCTGTTATCCTTGTTCCGTAGACGAGAACAATCTACTTGCAGAATGATATTGTGTGGATTGTGAACACTATATTTGCAATCTATACTTTCAACAACATCTTCGACCAAAACCTTCCAGAAATCATCTATTTCAAGATAAACAGCAGATGCCTATTGTAAAACCCGATACAATCTACAAGGACGAGTGCCCTGAAAAATGTAGAACTCATAAAGATACAATAATTGGATATTGCTGCATCATAAAGTATTGAGATGTTCATTATGCGTCACACTTGGACATGCAACCTGTAACGTGGGTTACTACATGTAACCGAATCTGTCTAACGATGTATTTGAAAGTCAGAAATATCATCAATTTAAGGCCGACAGTGTTTCATTGGTCTGTACAATTAAAACAATCCAGGATAATGTGACACGAAACTTCAATACTATCAGAACATACTCTGGTACTGCTATGAGTTAAGTAAGAAGATTCCGGAAAGAGGTTGACAGCTTCTTTGATGAACTTGAAAGAAAGATTTCAGACAGAATCCTGCAGAAGCAAATGAAGGTCCCTGAGAAGATTCATTGCATATCTGAGCAATGTGACAAACAAGCAGAGAAAATGGAGGAGATTCCTCAAGGAATATATGATAAGCATATGAAACATCAGAAATGAAGCCTTTTTGTTAACATCAAACGATTTCAAAAAATCATTGATGATTACAAAAGCATTTTGAACAAACTTGAAATTGACAATACAGTCAAAGAGAACATATTCATTCCTTCAATGGTTGTTTCGGATCTTATACACAATTGGTCACAACAGTTGTTCAGATCTTTGATTACAATAAGTGTTATTTCAGTTTCCATGGTTACTAATCACAAGGAGAATACTAATATTAATGGTATGATGGACTTATCAAATTGTAAAATTGTTGTAACTGATAATAAAAATAGCCGTGTCAAATGAATAGATATTAAACAAGAACTGGTGACGATGTCAAACTCGATGTCTGGATTCACATGTGGAATCACAGCAATATCCAAAGATGAAATAGCGATAATACAGGGAGATGATATTGAAATATATTTAATAGGAAACCAAATCACATTCCAGATGACACTAAAGAATGCTGGACTACATGTATGTGATGGACACTCATCTACACCAACAACACGTTTATAGGATGTTCATTCGTATCTCTTGCTCAGTCCGTATGGTGAACATGAAAGGTTTTGAAAACATATCCTACATAGTTAAATGGAGAACGCTGTTTGAATATCCGTGGAAAATTGCCATTAATAAAGATCATATACGTGTCTGACTTCGGGACGGACATTGATGATCGATTGAAGGTCAAGTAAAATCACGTTACAAGCACAAGAACATGTGGAAACCAAAAGGTGTGGGATCGTGTTAGGTGGTGGACTCGTATTCGTTTAGGACTGGTTTAAAAACATTATCCACATCCTCACCGCTAAAGGTCACTGGTATGATAGATGATAGTAAACGATTTAGTATAAGACACCCAGCGGGACTTGTTTTTTGTCAGATACATCGGAAACTCTATGTTGGAATTGAAGACTGTGGAGAATTAGTTGAATATTCAGTTAGCAATTACTGCTGTGATCTAGGAACACACGTGACATAACACATATATGTGTGAAGGAGAGAGAGTGTGTGTGTTTAAGAAAGAGAGGCATAGAGAGAAAGAAAAATAATAGAGACATATATAGGGAGAGGGGAGAGATATGGAGAGAGAGACAGATAAAGAGAGAGATAGAGACAGACAGACAGGCGAAACAAGCCTTTGGCTTAGATTTATCACTCTCGATGTCTGCTTCTTGGAGACTTAACCAGTACTCGCGCCATTTGTGTGGAAAAATCCCAAAGTCAGGACCCGCTCATCACGGGACTCGAACCAGGGACCTTTGATACGAGAGGCCAACGCTCTACCTCTGCACCACTGTCTTCCACAGACAGAGACAGACAGAGACAGAGAGAGACATACATATAGAGAGGGAAACAGAGAAAGACAGACAAACAACGAGAAAGAGACAGAGATAGAGTGAAAGAGAGAACGAGAGACACAGAGAGACAGACAGCAAAAGAGAGAAGAACAAAATATTACTTCAAAATGCCACAAGAGAAGTATTCAGAAACAGGAACAGCAAATTTGTCCCACTCTGCTTTTTATTTCAATTTGACTTTAGGTTAAACTTTTGCGAATGCAATAACGCAAATCCGGCTCGAATTTGGTCAAATGAAAATAAGTAGGACGGGAACTATTTGTAACCAATACATAAAATGGTACACTGATTCACAAACCAATTTATAGGAAAATTCCGGAGAAACATCCGAAGCCTACATTGACTTTCAGGAGGTTATGCAGCCTGATCAGATCGAAAGGTTGAAAGAAGTGTATTGATGAACCCGGTGACCATTATGAAATATAACCCGTTCTCACATGTATACTTTACTTGAGGGTTAGGCAGCAGATGAAAAAAAAAACTTTTATGAAAAAGGAGTTATTTCTCATAATGGGCTAGTTATGAAAAATTCTTATTCGAATTCTGGCTTGGCCATTCGTTAATAGTGACTAATGTTATCCGTTTTACTCCAATGTGTTAACTTGTCTATTTGGGAAGGTAGTCAGTAACCGGAGAAGAATTGTGTACAGATCCAGGTGGGAGAAAACCAAGAAACACACTTCACTTTAGGTATACTAGTCACCATGATATAACTGAAATACTGTTTAAAACCGTATAAAACTGCTATCAATTGTCCACGATATGTTTATTTTGTATTCTAATCTAACTTCAATTGATTTTGGATATGCAATCTTTTATTTCAGAAATTTACCAGCTAAAGACTCTAAAATATCACATCAAATGCATGGTATAATTGTAAATTGTTTTATTGTTAGTTTATGTCGTTTTCAGCAATATTTCAAACAATTCTCTATGAGTGACAAACAAGTTCTAGACTCGATAATGTGCATTGTCCAAAGGCCACCGCGACTATTGTACAGTACAGCTCACGCGGAAAACGCGTTTTCCGCGATCCCACGATGGACAAATATTTTTCATCGCGGATAATCACCGCAATTCAACCTATATGATCACCGCAATACCGCCTACGGGCTAATTATATCACCGCGATTGACATGTCGTCGATTCGAGCTTCTTATCTATTCTTATCTATTTTGAAATCACCGCGATTCCACCGCAATATTTACCTGTAAAAATGTTATACTTTTATTAAAAAGTTGTTTTTTTCCGATTATGTACATGTACACGTTTATTGACGAATTGCGATTATTTTATGACACAACTTGCTTAAATTCATTCCATTTCAGCAAATTATTCGAAAAACAGTGGAAGATTGTGTTTGTTTACGATAAGATCAAGTTTCGTAATAGAAAATGGCGGACATCGGATATACGTTTATCGTACATATGATTATCTCACATTTTTTAGTAAGAGAGAAATATTGTTAAATTACAATACATGTACATGTACATTGTATATATATCTTTGAATTTTGTATATACAGTACATGTACTTGAATCTCTTAATAAAGACAGATTGTTGATTTTTAAGCTTTTCTTATCAACTTAATAAATGAATTATCCAATTGTAATATTGTTGAAAACTGTACATTGTACTTCTGATGAAGGATGATCTAAATAAGCAAATGAAATGTGTCTGTGTCTGTTTTTTCTATCATATAAACTTTTCACACCAGTGATTAATCATCTATGTACAGTCTTTATGTTTTGTGTTTCAAATGTATGTATTGATTAAAGTACAAAAGTTGTATGTTACACTTTGGAGAGTATTGTCGTTATCCCTTTCCCATATAAATAGACGCTTTCAGACGTCTCTGCACTACACGACTTTTGAAAATATTGTGGCAAATGTGAAATTTCCCATGATGAAATATATTTGCGACTTTTGAAAACATATATTGAAAAGGTATTTACAATATCTACAAATAAAAGTGTAAATATTGATAAAAGTTCAAAAATTGTATGTTACATTTTGGAGAATAAAGTCGTTAGTCCTTTCCCACGTATAGACGTTTACCCTTTCCCATATCAAAAGTTTTTGGTTGTTTAATTAAATCCGGGACTAACATGGGCGCTTCACACTTCTTTGTTTGCAAAGTTTGTTTTTGTTATTCAGCCGATTTTGAAACAGGTTTTAAAGAAATAATTTATAGGCGATTAAGAATGAACAATGCATTGGTAATTGTGGTGATTGACAATGGAATTACGGCATTTATTAGTGAGATTTAAAGTAAGCTACACATCTTTCAGGCAGAATTAACAGTTTTATTATCACGTAGTTGTATC
Organism: Serripes groenlandicus; assembly: GCA_031761405.1. Classification (NCBI taxonomy): domain Eukaryota; kingdom Metazoa; phylum Mollusca; class Bivalvia; order Cardiida; family Cardiidae; genus Serripes; species Serripes groenlandicus. The sequence continues at coordinate 137,349,233 of JASEVX010000004.1, forward strand.
GTTTACAGAATACATCAAGTTTAGGGGAATTGTATTGATGAATTTTAATGAATTAAGTTGTTACGCATATATGCTGCTTTATAGTTAGTACTGATTTATAATCATTATCCTCTTCAACAACATTTATTAGTACTGTAATGAAATAAAAATTAAAAATTAAAAAAAAACTCCCTGCAAAACGGCGAGAAAAAGCTTATCTATTCAAAAAAATATCACCGCGATTCCGCGATGGTTCCACCGCAACTCCACGATGATCGGTTTTATCAGGGACACTATAGTGTCCCTGGTTTTATCAACCCCCTGGGGTTATCTTGTTGCGTCCGCGATGGACATAAAAAATCAAAGCACTGAAAGTGCTGTGGGACGGTACCCATTGTATGAAGGGAAAAAAGATGGTCAATTGTTCCATTTTTTGGAAAGTTACAAAACAAGTCACATAACTTCAAACAAGAATGCTCTACTGGTACGGTTCTTTGGTCATTTTCAATCCATATCATGTATGTATGGTGAAGATCGGATAGTAAATAGAGGCTCTTTTGTGTTCACAAGCTGTATTATAGCAATTTTTACAATTTCATGGGCCATAATCCAGTCTTGGTGGATCTGGCTGGTTTTCAAAAGGAACCAAGAACTTATCAATATTTAACTACTATCTAAGTTTGGTGAAGATCAGATAGTAAATAGAGCCTCTATTGTGTTCACATGCTCAATTATAGCAATTTGAACAATTTCAAGGGCCATAATCCAGTCTTGCATAGGCGGATCTGGCTGGTTTTCAAAAGGAACCGAGCTTTCATGGATATCTAACTACTGTATAAGTTTGGTTGAGATACAATCAAAAGTGAAGACTGTATCGTGTTAACAAGCTCTTTTATAGCAATTTTGACCATTTCAAGGGCCATAATCCAGTCATGCATGGGCGTATCTGGCTGGTTTTCGAAAGGGACCGAGCTCTCATAGATATCTAACTACTGTATAAGTTTGGTTGAGATACATTTAAAAGTGAAGACTGTATCGTGTTAACAAGCTCTTTTATAGCAATTTTGACCATTTCAAGGGCCATAATCCAGTCATGCATGAGCGGATCTGGCTGGTTTTCAAAAGGAACCGAGCTCTCATAGATATCTAACTACTGTATAAGTTTGGTTGAGATACATCCAAAAGTGAAGACTGTATCATGTTAACAAGCTCTTTTATAGCAATTTTGACCATTTCAAGGGCCATAATCCAGTCATGCATGAGCGGATCTGGCTGGTTTTCGAAAGGAACCGAGCTCTCATGTATATATAACTACTGTATAAGTTTGGTTGAGATACAATCAAAAGTGAAGACTGTATCGTGTAAACAAGCTCTTTTATAGCAATTTTGACCATTTCAAGGGCCATAATCCAGTCGTGCATGAGCGGATCTGGCTGGTTTTCAAAAGGAATTGAGCTCTTATAGATATCTAACTACTGTATAAGTTTGGTTGAGATACAATCAAAAGTGAAGACTGTATCGTGTTAACAAGCTCTTTTATAGCAATTTTGACCATTTCAAGGGCCATAATCCAGTCATGCATGGGCAGATCTAGCTGGTTTTCAAAAGGAACCGAGCTCTCATAGATATCTAACTACTGTATAAGTTTGGTTGAGATACATCCAAAAGTGAAGACTGTATCATGTTAACAAGCTCTTTTATAGCAATTTTGACCATTTCAAGGGCCATAATCCAGTCATGCATGAGCGGATCTGGCTGGTTTTCGAAAGGAACCGAGCTCTCATGTATATATAACTACTGTATAAGTTTGGTTGAGATACAATCAAAAGTGAAGACTGTATCGTGTAAACAAGCTCTTTTATAGCAATTTTGACCATTTCAAGGGCCATAATCCAGTCGTGCATGAGCGGATCTGGCTGGTTTTCAAAAGGAACCGAGCTCTCATAGATATCTAACTACTGTATAAGTTTGGTTGAGATACAATCAAAAGTGAAGACTGTATCGTGTTAACAAGCTCTTTTATAGCAATTTTGACCATTTCAAGGGCCATAATCCAGTCATGCATGGGCAGATCTGGCTGGTTTTCAAAAGAAACCAAGCTCTCATGGATATCTAACTACTGTATAAGTTTGGTTGAGATACAATTAAAAGTGAAGACTGTATCGTGTTAACAAGCTCTTTTATAGCAATTTTGACCATTTCAAGGGCCATAATCCAGTCATGCATGGGCGGATCTGGCTGGTTTTCGAAAGGAACCGAGCTCTCATGGATATCTAACTACTGTATAAGTTTGGTTGAGATACATCCAAAAGTGAAGACTATCGTATTAACAAGAAATTGTTTACGGACGGAAGCACGCACGCACAACGGACAAATCGCCACGACATAAGCCCTTCTGGCCTTTGGCCAGTAGAGCTAAAAATGTAAACAAAAAAGAAGAAATGCATACAGTTCAAATATTGATTTAAGACAGGGTTAACCTTATTTTCAGAGATCTATAATTAAACTCTTGAATTGTAGACAGTAGATACAGTTAGATAAACAAACACATTTGTGATAGGTAATTTATCACATGGATAAACTCTACAGCAGATGATTTGAAAATGTTTAACTAAAGATATTGGTAAATCTGTATTGATGAAACTAAAAGTATCGACGTGTGAGGAAAACATTGAGAAAACTGTCGAAATTTCTCATACCATCCATCTGTTGAAGATTAGACAACATGTGTCTGTAGTGTAGAAAGGGTAAAATAGTACCAGTAGCAAAGCTATTTATTATCTATAGTATCTAAAGAATCAACTTAATTTTAACACTCTTAGAAAAGAGTCCCCCAAGGAACATTTGAGAGAAATGTGGTGACCAGAGTGTTTACAAGATATTTCTCAATATTGGCCTAGTGACCTAGTTTTTAACCAGACCATATTCGAACTTAGCCTAGATATCATCAAGATAAACATTCTGGTAAAGTTTCATCATGCTAGAGTTAAAAACATGGCTTCCAGAGCATTAACAAATATTTTCTTAAATTTGATCAAGGGACCTAATTTTTGACTCAACATGACCAATGTCTAAATTGGCCTGTATATCGACAAGAAAAACTGTCTGACAAAATTTCAAGCTGCTAAAGTCAAAATTGTGGTCTCTTAAGTGTTAAATCAAGATTGTCCTAAAACTTGGCATAGTGACCTAATTTTTTAACAAACATTAATCATATTTAAACTAAATTTAATAAAAACAATCATTCTGACAAAGTTTCAGCATGCTCAAGCTAAAAGTGCAGCTTCCAGAGTCTTAACAAGATTTTCCTCCTACTTGGCTTAGTGCCCTAATGTTTTATCCAAAATAACCAATATTCGAAATTGGCCTATCATCAAGACAAACTTTCTGACAAGGTTTCAAACTGCTCAATACAAAAATGCAGTGTCTATAGTGTTAACAAGATTTTTCTACAGTGTTTGACTAAGTGACCTAGTTCTTTACTGGATCGGACACATATTCGAACTTAGGCTAGATATCATACAAACAAATATTCTGAGGAAGTTTCAACATGCTCAAGTAAAACATGCGGCTTCCAGAGTGTTAACCCTTTCCCTCATATAGACGCCTTCTGACGCCTCTACAGCAGACGGCTTTTTGAAAACATAGTGACAAAAGAATAAATTGCTCAAAACGAGCAATTTCTCCTTTTGCCACAATGTTTTCCACTTTTAGTCATAGGTTATCCATTCAATTATAGAGATTTTCTATATGTTGACAAAACATGTTCAAAGTCATCTGCTGCAGAATTGTCGTATGAGGGAAAGGGTTAACTAGATTTTCTTTAATTTGAGCAGTCCTGTGAGCAAACCAACATTGTGGACTCTGCGTAAAGTATTGATCCGGATCAGCCTAAGAATGCCACACAGGCTTACAAGGATAGACACATTTTACCTGTGGATTTTCTGTCAAATTGACCTGTAACTTAACCAACTTAACCAACAATGTCCAATTCTCTTATACAACCAAAATACATCAAAATTTATACTTTTTACCCCCAAAAATATGCTACACTCAGCATATTTAGTATACAATGAAAAGAAGGGTATTAGATGAGGAAGTTTTCCAAGTCTCAAAGTATTAGGTAACAAGAAACCGCTGAAGACGGTAAGGCCGGATTGTCGGCAATTTGACCTTGAAAATCGACAAACTAAGGTCAAGGTCAAAGTAACAATAGAAATCAATAGAACTTGTTACTGGTTACCTTCAGGCAAAGTTTCAAGTTTGCAACCCTTTCTTGTGCTGAGATTTTGCTTAACCAGAAACTTTAACCATTTTGCCTAACCTAAAACTTTAACCAAAATGTTGACGGACAGACAGACAGACAGACAGACGGACAGACGGACATCGCCAATCTATAGACCGGAATTGCTTAAGCAATCCGGCCAATAAAATAGTTTGATTGATTAACTGGGGTTTAACACCATTTTCATCAATCTTTCAGTCATATCACGGCAGCCAGTTCAACTACTCATATGTTTCTTGGCTTTCTCATACCAGTACTTCACACAACATTCTTTCCAAGCAACTGGCTGCTTTTCAACATAGTCTGAAATCCCATATGTGGTAGTCACGTCAGAAGGAATGTAGGCCAAGCTGAGGTTCGAACTCACAACCCCTGGATTAACAGCCTGTGTCTCTACTGACTGAGCTACGGTAAACTGAGTAATAAAATAGGAAACATGCTGTACCAAAGTGAGCTTGCAAAGATATTTTCAAAGTTGTCTGCTGTAGATTGGTTTAAATTTGGGTAAAGTTCTTTTTTAAAAAGAGCCTGTGATATTGTTTCCGTTCAATTATTTCTTCCAATCCTTGAAGTATGCAAACAAAATTAACAGGTCAAAATGTACAGTTTTGTTAAAATATTCAAACTTTTCTTCCCATTACTATGTTCAACAATTGAAAAATTGGGGACATATTTTGTCAATGAAAATTCTGTTGCATGATGAGTACATATCAACTTGAACATACATAGAAAAATATAGTAAACTGACCTTTGAATGTATATAGGCTGTAGACAATAATGATGCAACAGAAAATCTTTAAACTTTATGTCAGAAGTTAAATCTCATAATGTGCTTTTTCCTTTTGTGATCAATAAAAAATTCGACTAATCAATATCGCTTGAAGGAATCTGATAGAGGGTCTCCCAAGGAACATTTCTACAAAATTATTTGAAAATTTGCCAAACACTTTTTGAGGTAAAGATATTTTAAGTTTTCATTATAGCCACATACGGTAAAATAGCCCCGCCCCCCTGGCGACTATGTATTTCATCCAATCAACTTGGCTTGAAGGAATCCGATAGAGGGTCACCCAAGAAACATTTCTACAAAATTATTAGAACATCTAATTAGACACTTTCCCCAGAGAAGATTTTTTTAAGTTTTCACTATTTTTTTCTTTCGGTTGCCATGGAAACCCGAATTTTGCATGGATCCAAAAAATATGAAGGAATTTAGGAGAGGACATTGAGAGGAAGTTTCATTTCAATTGGCCAAGTGGTTAGGGAGAAGAAGTTGTTTGAAGCAAAAAGTTAACACATGCACGACGGCCAATTCGCCATGACATAAGTTCGACTGGCTTTCAGCCAGTGGAGCTAATTATAATATTTCAATCACTCTTTACCTCAAATAGACACTTTCTGACGCCTCTGCAGCAGACGGCTTTTTGAAAACATGGAAGCAGAGGAAGAAATTGCTCCATACAAGCAATTTCTCCTTTTGTCACAATGCTTTTTATTCATGCCTCTTACTGTTGACAAAATTTAATGCTAGTTAACTTACAGTTTAACTTTTAAATTTTACATCTTTGGTCATTTATCAAAACAAATGATCCCCCTGTGTGACACAATATGTAGTTCAAAATGATCTACTTAATGTTAGTTATCATGTAGAAGTGTCATCTCTGTATTATAGCTCAAAATAATTTACTTGAATGTCTTGTTCATAGTAATTAGTTAATTACACAGTTATCTTCCTGTATTATAGTAAACAAAAACAGATCACATTGTGCAACCTTCATTCGTATTTGTATCGTTTACATATAGCCTAGATATTTGTTCTTCCATTCCGTTATTGTTTTCCGAGTTACCTTTACAGAATAAACATTTTCATCCAGAATACTTGTCACAACGACTCGCTGCTTTTACCAGCTTTGAAGAAATGTCATTAACGTCGTTTTGTTTTTGTTTTCTACCCGTCTTGTTGCGTCCACGACTTGCCATTTGTCTTTTATTTCTCTCTGATTCAACTAAAAACCAAACCGGAAATAACAGTTAATATACCCCAACTTTTCCAATACATAAAGGTTGGTTGTAAAAATATCCCATACTGTCATTATGAATCTTCTTCACAAGTAATGTTGCGTATTGCGCATTAAATAACCTGTCAATATTTCCATGATCTGAAACGAAACAAAAATACATACAGTTACTGATTGCACAATAAAAATAAAATCAAGATGTGTATAGTTGTATACATGTCTGCGCAAAACCATTTTTATCAATATATACGTATGCTATGATTTGAATAATAAAATAGTCCGTTTATAATAGATACTTTACAATTATTGATCTGCATTAAGTTATTTGGGGTTATAATGCATCTGTATCCAGTGAAGACTCAGAGGAGCCTATGTATCATATTATGCAGTCTCACCAGTCTTAACTGACCATAAACATGTAATTTAGACCTAGAAACAGTGTAGCCTCACTACTTTTATGTCAATATAACATTATAAATGACGCCAAGGCAGAGTGTCAGTTAGACATGGATTCACTAGACAAATTATAACATAGTGTACACAAACTTGATACAAATATATACATGTGTTTTTGCTCGTTAATTGAATAACATTTTTGGCAAAGCATCATGCATATGCTCCATCTAAGTATAGACAAAATCTGGAAAATTCATTTATAAATATATATTGTATTTCTTCATTCTTTTCAATAATAAAACCTGTATACATAATATCATCATTCAATACAAATAATTGTACACACTTAAGTTTAAAAGCAGTTTTCACATCACTTAACCACTTAAAGTCCTTAAATGAGCCTAAATAGTGTATACATACAAGAACAAGTATACACTTGTACAATATATCAGAGACCTAAATAGAAATATATATATGTCTCTGAATAGAATTACTGTCAAGGATAAGCGAATGTCTACAGGAATTGGGCTATTTTCAGACATACGTGTACATTAAATACATGCGAGCTTATTTTCATATCCGGTTACGATACAGCACGGTTAACGATACAGCACAGGGCGAAAATAAAAATAAAAAGTTTTCCACTCCAAATTACAGTTTAATTGACAGACCTACCTCGAACGTTATACGTATTGATGACTAAATGAACATTTTAGGCGTGCATACATTTCTTTCCTGTCAGTCATCCTCAATATAAAACTTCATGTGTCTTTCCTCCACAAAAATAATAACAATCGTTAGCGCAGCTTGTCAGATTTCTACTTTCATTTTGAACGGAAGTTGCAAGTTCTCCTTCGCAGAGTTGTCGTTCCTTACCATCTTCTTTCAGTAAAATGAATCGATTGGCTAGATAAATTAGTTGGGAGATAGTTTTTCATCGAAGCGTTTAGAGTTAGGGGAGTTAGGCATTATTGTTAATACTACAAACATCCACGAAACCACTTCCTGATCAACAAGAAATATCAAAATGTCACGTGAAATTGGTATATATTCATACATTAATTATGAATATATTTATTCAAACTTCAACTCAATATTGTAAACGTTCTACTTCAACTTTCAACCACTAATGCTTCCTTTTTACAGTCTTTTTTTCAATATTCAGATATCTTGATTTACCAAGGTTTTCGAAAATGCAGTTTTATTGCCTGATAATTGACACTACTTTTTTGTTGACGGTTAAAAAAATCCCTCTTTTTCGGCTCCCAGCTTTACACTATCGTTCTGTTTATAGTCGGGGAGCCAACTGTTGTACGATTTCTCAAAATGCACATGACTATAGACGGTACCTTAGGGGTACCGTCCAAAAATCGCGGTGATGGGTGGAATTCCACCCACCTTCGCGGACAAAAATATTTGTCCGCGTTGAGATTTGTCCGCGGTGGCTCGCGGACGATGCGTTTTCCGCGTGAGCTGTACTGTAAGCGTGGCTCAATACTGAGATTTTTTTGTAAAACGTGGCCACACTTTTGGTCAGATCCCAATGTTCACGACTTTTGCGGTTCATAATGCCCAATGCTAACCACTATGCCACGGCAGATTCCTTTTTAAGGTGTTACTTAACGTCTTATGATTTATATTGTAATCGGCGGTTATCTGTTTATCTCATTGTGAGACGCGCCCTACAAATAAGAATGCTATCTTCATATTGGTATCACATAAAGAAGGGAAATAATTACGGCTAGATTTCTAAATTACTATTACAAGTTAACAGTTCAAACTGACGGTTGCCAAGTCATTGATAAGTTATGTTTCCTATATCCAAGTGTAAAAAAAAGAGTCGTGTCGGTATCACACAAAAGAGGGCATGCTTTTTGGCTAAACCTTTAGTAGAAAGTCGTCGGTTGATAAAAGTATTTGAAGGTTATCTTTTCTATCTTCAATTAAGACGCGTCATACGCATTAGAGACTTGTGACGTCGTCGTTTCGGTATCACATACAGGAAGGAAAGGCTAAACATCTAGCTTATTGTCAGACATTTAGTGTTTAAGCGACGGTTGACACAAATCTTTGAAAGTTTTCCTTTCAATCTTCAATTAAGACTTAGAAAAATAAAACGTCTGAACCATTTCCCATACTATCGTAGAACATGTGTAGAGGGTATGTAGTTAGTCTCAATATATCGCCGTTACATATTGCATTGTAACGTCTCAAGTCCATCGTGATTTTTGTGTGAGACATGGGTGGGTGGGGTACCCAGTTGTTCAATAACACTAATGTCCGTCTATATTCCAGTGTAAAAAATAAATGTAATGATTTTAAACTGATCTTACATCATATGTATATGTACTTATTTTACGAGGCACTCGATATTGCATTTAAAACGTTCAATTCATATGATATTTACTGCAATTATGTAAAATTTGCAGAGCCGCGGCCATTTTGCTTGAGTACTAACTGCGAGATTAACGCGAGATTTTTTGAAAACCACTAACTGTCATTGACGGTACGCTGTGTGACACGTACGCGTATTTTTGAATCAATCGAGTTTTACAAACATGACCTTTGGACAAGCAGAATTGTTTGTTTGAATAAATTAATTATTAAACTTAAGTTATTTTCTTTTATTATTTCGATTATGAATTAAATCAAAGCACTGACAGTGCTGACGGCCTGGGGGCTGCAGGAAGGTTGGAGAAGTAGGGAACATGTGAAAGGAAATAACAATGCAGCGAGTCAGACAGAGACAGACAGATACAGAGAATCAGACAGACAGAGAGACAGACATAGAGAGAAAGACATATATAGAGAGATAAAGAGAGAGAGAGAGAGAGAGAGAGAGAGAGAGAGAGAGAGAGACAGAGAGAGAGACAGAGAGAGACAGAGAGAGAGAGAGAGAGAGAGAGAGAGAGAGAGAGAGAGAGAGAGAGACAGAGAGAGAGAGAGAGAGACAGACAGACAGACAGACAGACAGACAGACAGACAGACAGACAGACAGACAGACAGACAGACAGACAGACAGACAGACAGACAGACAGACAGACAGACAGACAGAGACAGACAGACAGAGACAGACAGACAGACAGACAGACAGACATACAGACAGACAGACAGACAGACAGACAGACAGACAGACAGACAGACAGACAGACAGACAGACAGACAGACAGACAGACAGACAGACAGACAGACAGACAGACAGACAGACAGACAGACAGACAGACAGACAGACAGACAGACAGACAGACAGACAGACAGACAGACAGACAGGACAGACAGACAGACAGACAGACAGACAGACAGACAGACATATACATAGACATACATACATACAGAGAGAGAGAGAGAGATGCAGAGAGAGAGGGACATAGAGAAAGAGACAGACATAGAGAGAGAGAGATAAAGAGAGAGAGACAGAGAGACAGACAGACAGACATATACAGAGACAGACATACATACAGAGAGAGAGAGAGGGAGAGAGAGAGAGAGAGAGAGGCAGAAAGAGACAGAGAGAGAGAGAGGGACATAGAGAGACAGACATACATACAGAGAGAGAGAGAGAGAGAGAGAGAGAGAGAGAGAGAGAGAGAGAGACACACACACAGAGAGAGAGAGGGGACAGAGAGAGAGACAGAGACAGACAGACAGAGAGAGACAGACAGACAGAGAGAGCAGAGATAGACAGAGAGTCAGACAGAGAGACAGACATACAGCAAGAGAGCGATACAGAAAAAGAGAGAGA
>JASEVX010000004.1:137362901-137387424 GCA_031761405.1 Serripes groenlandicus
AGGAAGACATAGAGCTATAGAGAGACAGAACGATAGGGAGAGGGGAGAGAGAGAGAGAGAGAGAGAGAGAGAGAGAGAGAGAGAGAGAGAGAGAGAGAGAGAGAGAGAGAGAGAGAGAGAGAGAGAGAGAGAGAGAGAGAGAGAGAGAGAGAGAGAGAGAGAGAGAGAGAGAGAGAGGGGGGGGAGAGAGTGCTTGGGCTATGTTAATTGACAGTCGTGCATACATTTTCGAAAAAGAAACCTTTTGTTTACAAGTGTTTTGTCTTCTATATAGATATAGTTGATGTATAACTTCAACGTAATACGTTTAACATTTATTTAAATGAATATATTACTTGGCTGTAGTCATGCTAAAATGTGTATAATTCTACCCAAATGTGTAAGCAGAATTTCTATACAAGCAGGATATTCTATATTTCCGTCCAAATGCAGTTAGTGCAAAGCAGATATATTCTTAAGTGTTATACTAATAAAAGTCGTTCGTTTACAAACACATCTATAATATAACGTTCAGGGGTTAAAATGCCATTTTTCTCGCCATGATGTGAAAGCCCTCTTGGCTTAGAAGTTTGAAATGTAGTAAGGCTAAGCAACTCGCATCGATGTTAGTTCCTAGATAGATGACAGTGAACGTGGTGCACGCTTCATGTTGTGGCGGGTGTGGAATAGGAGGTGGCATTAAAATCACTCCCGGAAAAAGGTGTCCTTGGTTATGTTATATAGGTCTCCGCTCGGTGGTCTGCGGTTGAGTATATATAATTGTTAAAGTTAATTGGGAGAAGGTAATGATCTAAATACACATTTAGGCAGGCTTTTTTAGTGCATTACGGATAGTGCCTTGCTGGTTGAGCGACAACTGTGTTTTACCGCTTCCCTCAGATAAAATTGATATGTCGTCTGCTCCTATTACATATTCTCAAACAATTGTAATAATACCGATTCAAGTATTGTTTTATTCATGTAATGTTTAAAACATTATCATTATTTGTAATATCCCATTTTGTCGCAATATTTTCAAAAGTCATCTGCTCAAAAGGCGTTTAAATGTCGTTTGCATCGAGTAATGGATTGTAACACTTCTTCAAAACATTTGTGTATTTAGTAAAATGGTTGCATTACTAGTACTCCTGTTGAATAAGACCAGCCATGGACAATTGAAACCTCAATGCATGGATTTGCACAAGTCGTTCTGGCTTCGTTTTGTATCTGAAATGATAAAACATGTAATGAAAAACTGTGATTCCAGATAACAATTTGATTCGAAATAACCGCTGCTATATGTTGTAAATCAAGCTGCGTATATCTCTAAAAACATATAGGTTTCAAAGAATTTTAATCATTAATTCGGGCTAAAGTAAATATAAAGTCTTGCCAAGAAAAAATATAGGTTGCTACATTGTATAGGTGTATTCCGTCATGTTGCTGTTTATAAAGAAAACTATCGACAGATTTGAGAAATTAAAGACTAAAAAAGAATTGCACTTAAGTGATTTTTTTTTGCATCGAGATATAGGCCCCCTTTGTTTAATGGCCCGTATATATATTATACTAATATAGCAAGAACGATCAAAGTCATTTTTTCTTAAAGTATATTGTATGTTCTTTGATTACCTATATTTAAATGTTGTTTTAACAACTGAAATGACTTCTGTGACATCTCAAACATTAAGGCGAACTGAATACGGTCGCCTTAATGTCTGTTTTTTTAGCACGGATGTTCGCCTTAATGTAGGATCCATACTTATATATATATATATACTCACACGAAAAAGAAAGTGTGCACTTGGTTAGAGGGAATTTTTTTATACTTATAGAAGCAAAATATAGGCAAATTTAGTATCTATAAGTATACAAAAATTCCCTCTAACCAAGTGCACACTTTCTTTTTCGTGTGAGTATATATGAACCGTCTCACGAGATAAACCAACAGTGTGGTCCGTCTGCGTAATATATGGACCATGATCAGCCTGCGCAATCCGCGCACGCTCATCCGGGCCGATATATTCCGTCTCAGTGGTATAGAAGTATAGAGTAATGATTCCTGAAACAGAAAATCCAGAGGTGAAAAGTATCTGTGCGGGTTAGCCTACGCGGCAAGCTTAAGCTGATCCGGTCGATACTTTACGCAGAGTCCGCAATGTTGGTTTTCTCACGGGACAGCTCATATATACGTATATATATTAATATGCTAAACATACACATAGGCCTGCTGTTGACACTATAAGAAGACATGAGGGATAGCATATTTTGAGTAATTTCTCATTTTACCTAAACATTCTTAACATCGTCTCCTATAGAAGCGTCTTAAGTCGACTTTATGGGGGATAATACTGCTTTATCATTTTCTTCATAGAAAAGCTGAATATTCATTCGAAAACAGTGTTAAACACCTAAATATATAGGCCCATCAACCTTTCAATATTTACTACTCTATCTATCTTTTACTGAAGAATAGTAAGGTTTAAACTATTGTCAATTAATAAACAATGTCTTATCTTATCATACACGCTCTGTCAGACACGATTGTCAAATGGATACCAATTAGAGGATCAAACCCTGCATTTTCAATCAGTGAGGGTTTGACATGCAATCCATCTAAATGTTAAAGCTGTGAAATATGTTTTAATTGAACAGCAATGAGGACATTTTTCATACTTTTGTCTACTTGGATAATTATAATATGAAAATTAACTGTCTGCTTTTCCCCATAAATGTTTTATCCAAAATTAGTTTAAATAGATAATGTACTGTTTTACTCTGACTGTAGAAGTATTTAAATATTTTTTATAATTCACCATACATCTACGAAATGAATTTCCCTGTCTTTATGTCGGATATTGCAAATTTAAAAAATGTTTTATATAGTCGTAATTGGCGGCTACAAGTTAAGAATTTGGACAAAAACTACCAGACGTTTCACTACATTGTTTTCTATATTTCTCAAGTTCAAGTTCAAAATCATTTATTAGCATATAAACATATGTTTGTTGCCAGTAATATAATACATATACATGTGGCAGAACTAAAGATAATAAGAAAAATAAATATTGAGAAAATATGAAAATATACAGACATCACGTCAATAGATATGCATACACTATGTGTACACCTTATGATTATCGTGTACAAGAAGATCAACATATTTACAAAATAAGTTAATAATTAAGAAGTAGTTTGGTTACTTCTTTTACAGTTGGCAAGGTATAACAAATTACCTAGATTTACTAATTTTCCTTTGATTGAGACTTTAAATTTAAGTATTTGAGGCCAATATTTTGAGTGTCTCCCAATTAATATGACAATTCTACAGACACGCCAAGAGATTAACCCTTTCCCCATTTGAAGACGCATTCTGTCTCAACTGCGGCAGACGACTTTTGAAATCATTGTGACAAAAGAAGAAATTGCTCAAAACCATTTTCAATAATTATATTTTCATTCTTTTAGAGATTTTAACATCTTATTGCATGATTGTTTTCAAAGTCGTCTGCTGCAGATGTTTTGCATGTTGGAAAGGGTTAATAATCACATTTAATTACCGTCTTAATAATGGGATAGTACTTTATTTGTTATCAATAATAGTGGAAACCGACCACCACTGCATTTACACGATCCCGGCAATTATGACAGACCGCGCTAAACTATTCACTTCTAGGTCCCGGCAGGTCCCAGCAGGTCCCGGCAAATAGTAGTCCCCACCTCTTTCACGTTAATTTAGATCATTGCTGCCTATCTCACTTTTAAAATGTTAATGTAGTTAAAAAATGATAAGTTATTATACCTCACTTTGTCTACAATAGTAAAATCCCATTACCCGAAAAAGAGATATTTCGACTATCAGAAACATTTTCAACCTTTTTGACACGTGACCAAGCTAAAATTGACTGTCAGGTCATGTGACCGCCCTGATATTTTGAATGTCATATAAGGGCAAATAACTGCTTCAATACTTTAGCTAAATCATGACGTGATTGCCTCCCTTATACACATACAGCAGTGACGTCATACAACAAATAGCAGTGACGTCACTTAATTGTGTTCGGTATAATAAAATAAATATCATACATGTATGGCAGCATGTGTGATATTGATATTGTCACCCTCGAAACAGAATGTCACCCTCGGCTTACGCCTCGGGTGACATTCTGCTCTCGGGTTGACAATATCAATGTCACACATGCTGCCATATGATATTTATATAATGTGCAATACAAGAGAAAGTTGATGCAAGGCATCAATGTCGCCGGAAAAGACTACATTGATTTATTTATGTATTCTTGTCTTTCCTTAGTCTATTCAAACATTAGGAACGTTGAAATGAAAACATTTACTTATAAATTTTATATTCATACCTACATTAGGGTATCTATAAAAAATTAACGAAATGTGTACACATTTATCTTGGCTTAAATTTAATTTTGCTGTTGTTACTTATTTAACTAATAGTATTCATTCATATAATTTCAATGTTTGTCAATCTTATTCGAATCACAAGGTAAATATCCTGGTATTGCTTTAAAGGGAGGTAATTTGAAGAAAACAAAAGTCTTCAAAAGGAGAAATATATCGGCATTACCGTCTACAGTTTAAATTGTTCTATTGTTTGTGGATTTAAAAATGTTCTTTTTTTCTTATTTCTACATGTACAACGAAATATTGCGGCTTCTCTTTGACGCTTTGCGTCAAACATTCGTCTTGTACTTGTCTAAAATAAAATAATATCACTCGCTTTTTCATATCGAAATGCGCATGCGCGAAAATCGATGTTAAAGGTCACGAACCTACACAACAGAATAGGGTCTATATTTAGCTTAGAAACAGTTCCTACTTTAGATATTCATGGATTAACATTATTAAATGAATTCTACACAAATCAAGACATCTCTTTGAACATGAAAACAACATTTAGTAAGTTAAAATTGCTATTAAAAGGAGAATCCGAAATTGACCTCAATGATGACACATAAGAGTCTGCATTAGGGGGTGTTGGTTCACGTCTTGAAGGGACCACTTTTGTCTTCGTAAATAAGACAAAAAACTTAAATGCGAGTGAAATAAAAAAAAATGCAAACATTAAAAAATCGGAATATTTATTTCATTTTAGATGTGTCATTTATTAGTGTTCGTAAACAACCACAATTGTAATATGTTCAAATCATCTAGATTTGTTTCTTTCTAATAATAAGCCGCCCTCCCATGTGATTTCCGAAAAGCTATTAAAAATAGAAGTCGCGGGCTTCTGCCCGGCGACTAACAAAGCACACCCTGTATATAAGAAAGGGTCGTAACCTTTTCGTATCATGTGGCTGTGTCACAAAAGACATCTAGTGGGGTAGTCAAACAAATAAAGACTTTGGTAGGGCTAATCAGAGACGAGAAAAATGGCACTAAGAATTTCAATAGATTTTCACAAAGCTATTAAAAAGAACTCTGTACTTACATATATATGTGAACCCCATTTCAAGACCTTTAAAAGCTTTTGACAGTGAAATGATTTTACTGTAGACAACAAAAGCCAATTACATTACAGAGGTCTTCAAACTGAAGAGCAATTGCAAGATACAAGTTTGGTACATTCGATATCAAACCGTTAAGACACTCACTCATTCATCCTTAGATTCAGAAACCTGTTAAAGGGAGTACTCCACATAACTGATTCACTGTTTACTTGATAGGGATCAACACATTTGGACATAGCCAATTTTCTTAACTGCAATATATAGTTAACAATTTAAGGTCACTGAAACTAGTTAGTCGTGGACATTGCAATGTTTAATTTTGACATTTATCTCTTTTAAATAGTTATTCACATACTAATGAGTAATACGAAAAAAAAACTTGAATGGGTTTTTTCGCTTATAGTTAACAGGTGTGAGATATTTTTTTTTTTTTTTTTTTTTTCAATAACCCATGAAGCTTTCTGAAATGAAACTGGAAAAATCCATGGGGGCCGCCATTTTGGATATGTATAAAAGGCAGACGTAAAACACAGATTGAAAATTATTGTCGTCTTTTTAATCATTTTTTTTTTAAATCGGTATTTTGGGTATGTATAAAATGAGCAGAAAAACACGGATTGAAAATTATTGTCGTGTTTTTAATCATTTTTTTTTAAATCGGTATTTTGGGTATGTATAAAATGAGCGGAAAAACACGGAATGAAAATTATTGTCGTCTTTTTAATCATTTTTTTTTAAAATAGATATTTAAGATCATTAACATGCTGTGTTATGTGGGAATAAACATTTGTACGAAAAGTTAAAACTAAATGGAAATCTGTAAGAAATATGTTTTCCCGTTCGTAAAAAAACCGACAGCATTAGCCTTCTACGCCCGAACCTAAATTTTGACTGTATCGTAGCCAAAGAAGGACGTGACGTCATTTCCGTTACACTTCATCTTGGCGTAACGTCAATGGAGCGACGTCGTTTCCCGCAAAAAAAGTGGTATCAACATGAAAGACCCCAAATTCCTATACATGAGCTATTGCCACACTCATTCAAAGTATAATTATTTATCAAACATTGTGGCAAAAGGATAACTTTCTGATAAGGAGCAATTGTTCTTTTGGTGACAATCTTTTCCTAAATCGTCTGTTGCATAGGCCTCAGAAACTGTCTCTAATAGGGAAAGGGTTTAGCAGAAATGTGACCCCTTACATAATTTGTTCCAGTCATATTGACTGGTTGAAAAAGGTAGTCGCCAGATGGCATCAGAAAAGGGCTGATCTATTTGCTTCTTTACCATAATGCAGGTGATCGATTAAGGATCATCTTGGCCCTCATGTTTTAACCTCGTTCATTATAAATGTATTCCTTGATTTTCTGAAAGTTTTTACTTTATTATTTTCTGTTCGTAATAATAGACGACAGCAATACGAATTCCAAATATGTTTTGATAATGCAAGAAACATGACATTAAGATTACTATTGTCTAGTCAATTACTTATAAATCCTTTTTGTATGGCCAAAGTATGTTCTTTAATTTTTGTTTATAATTATCTTGCGTTTTTTCGTAAATAGGTAGCACCTATAGATATATTACAATGTAAAAAAAAATCACATTTAAATAAGTCTAGGACTCTGGATGTGCAGAAAATGAGACACTGCAATGATGGTTATCTTTCTGTGTTTCCAGGGGATGCTTAAAGCACCATATCTAAAGAGTGGCTGGACAAAGCGGCTCAAGGTTTCCAAGAGTTTCAGCTAAAAGTAGACAAGAGGTATCTCACCTTGGCTGATGCATCCGTTAACAGAGAAGATAATTGGAAACAAGCTGTGTTCTGGTTGTCACAGGTTTCCAAACAAAGAAATGAAGATGCTACAGAAACCTTGAAGAAATGTCTTGAGACACAAACAAGTAACATCATAGGTTTCATAATGTACAGTTAAGACCATCATGAAATTGAAACTCTGAGCGCGGAAGTGATTGGATCGTGAGCGTGATTTGATAGAAGTTGGAACGCTTTAAGAGCGGAACGTAATTTTGCGTCCTGAACGAAACAATCATAATGAACGAAAATAAATCCAATCACATGAAAGCTTTGCTCATTGAGCGGTTGCAAGAATTTACTCGTTAATTAGTTTACGAATCTACTTTGTTAAAAGTCATATTTGTATACTAAAGCGTTGTTGTATGAGACACTTACGTATCCGATTGTAATATAATGTAACAATATTATATATATGATTATTTTCGTAATACAATTTGCTTCGCAGCCTTCTTTATATTAACTGGACACTTTTTCCCGATCCCAACACGCTTCATTTCAAGACATACTTTCTCAGTTACTCAAATGAATTAAATCATAAGGAGGTATGAGTTTTCCAACAATATAGCAATGTGGCTTTGACGCTAGATTGTATGTTGACATTTAGGGTTAAGTAAACAAAAATAATAATGAAACGAAATTAATTTAAGCCAATCAAATCGTTGACATAGATTTGTTCGCTGGAGCCAGACAGTTTGCCATGCTAAAACGCGCTTCCGGCATGATTTGCCGGATCCAGATGTCCGATTAACTTCCGGAAAAGTGATAAATATAATCGCGTCAGGTGAAACGGGGTATTGTACATCTCCACTTTAACATCACACAACTATTTCCCACATATCCTACAATTGCAGCAGACGACTTTAAGAACAACTAGCCAAAACCACGAACAATCTCTATAAATGAAAGTATACTTAGTTATTTGAAAACATAATAGTTTGTTAGACTTAAACATAACATTGCTTATTGTCATGCAAGCATTGTTATAACATGTGCGTATGCATATACAAAAGTACGATTAATAAAAACATGGACAATAATGCAGGAGTATCAAAAACGCTCGCACACACTAACGCATAGAGCTTGAACATTTTGGAACGGGAATAGGGTATAGGTACAAATACCACCTTTACGGCGAAGCCGTGGAAGCCGGCTTTTATAGCGACGTTGGACGAGTGGTCGGCCTTTTCATACAGTTAAACAACGTACAATGCGGTTAGTGCCTGGATGGATGACCCGCGATGGCTTAAACCCGTGAAGGACCCGGTACACGTTACAAATGGTGGCAGCAAAGGGAGTGTTGGTGGTTCCCAGTGATAGACTCTACTCTGTGTACTGCTTATATGCAGTTGCGTGACTTTAGGTCGAAGTCAAGAGAATTATGGAGAAATGTAATGGGACTGGAGTATAGGTACAACTACCACTTCTACGGCCTTGCCATGGAAGCCGGCTTTTATAGCGACGCTGGTAGAGTGGTTGTCTTTTTCACAAAGTTAAGCAAAGTACATCGCGGTTAGTACCAAGATGGGTGACCTGCGGTGACTTAACTCCGTGAAAGACCCGGTGCACGTTACAATTGTAACAGAGAAATTGCCCAAAACGAGCAATGTTTCCCTTTGGGTCAAGGTTTTAAATATCATCTGCTTCAGATGATTTTGTATGTGGGATACGGATAAAGGAGGAAATATGGACACTAATCAGACAGAGATACACTTCCAGTGTTTCGTCGGAAGTTCTATCAGCTCTTCGTCTGAACATCGGCGAAAAGTTATATTGAACGTATGCCAAGGCCGAGTTCTCACTGTTCGAATGTTGTTATTAGCATCATTTAAGCCTTACGTAATTGATATTTATTCAAAATTGGCATACTAAATTACATTATCAATTAGATCACTTGCCAAGCAACCATATTAACAAGGGTATATATCTTTTTCCTCATCCCATGGTTACGCAGACAGCTGGTTTCCCTCGCGCGTAATAATAACGCTAAGGTTGGTGTTCCTGGATCACCGCTCAATTATGTTTTGTACAATTAAAGTTTGATATTACAGCTACGTTTGTCTTGTAACAACGCTGTATTTAACCCGTTATAAATGGGGCGTATCAGAATTCGCTTACACACTGAGCACTCGTGTACGTGCTAGATAAAAGCTGTAAGTTGATTGGTTGATTAGGCTATAACATGCCAGAGTGCTTGGTGTGTTAGCATAATCTGAATACACTCCTGCTATTACTTATAACATGACAACATAGCATGGTATACACGTTGTGAGTATGTGTTTCTTTATTTCGATCTGTTGTTGAAATATAAGATATGCTAAGCAATATTATTGTCAAGGGCTGGTGGCCTATGGTATATGAACTGTTTGACTTTGAACAAAGAGAAGATCTTCATTAGGCCCTTTTCGTGGTACGAAGGGTATTTCATAATATTTGGAAGACATAAAGTTCTACTCCTGCAACTGTAAGCGTTAAAAGGGTTTATTGAAACTCAAGACCTTCATATATGTCCTACACAGTGGGATAAACTGGCAATTTGTCATCTTCATGAAAAAAAGACTGATTTGACCTTTTGATGCACAATGTTGAGGTTATGACTCATTATCAATATGACATGAGTCATTTATTTTAATCATTTGATTTTACCAAATAACATCGGTTTAAATGCAGTAATTATAATCTAGTTTATTTAGGCCTACGACAATTATAATGATACAGCATGGGATGGGTACACATGTAGAACGCTGATAATGCTGGCTGCTGCGGCACAAGAAAGGAATACAATAACAACACTTTAAGAATCGTCTTCTCAAACTTTACTAAAGGTTTTGCACGAAAACCCACTTTAGAGTTCAGACTTGAATACTTATTCCTACTGGCCGAAGCCCGGTAGCTCAGTCGGTAGCTGCGCGGGTTATCAATCCAGGGGCTGTGACTTCAAACCCCAGCTCGGCGAACATGTTTTCCGATGTTTGACAAAAATCACTGTGACAAGCGTTATTTGTCTTCCACCAGAGAGCTAACAGTCTAAATGGAAAAGCAGCCAGTTGCTTGGAAAGAATGTTGTGTTAAATAGTGGTGTGAAGAACCAGGAAACAA
Organism: Serripes groenlandicus; assembly: GCA_031761405.1. Classification (NCBI taxonomy): domain Eukaryota; kingdom Metazoa; phylum Mollusca; class Bivalvia; order Cardiida; family Cardiidae; genus Serripes; species Serripes groenlandicus. Next base: position 137,373,271 of record JASEVX010000004.1, read on the forward strand.
ATAAGTAGTTACAAATTGTTAAAAAAGGCGTCGAACTCCAATCAACCAACAACAACCAGCATAACTACCAACGGCTGACAAGGGCCGAACGACCGACGATTATAGGTCTTTAAACCAGTTTATGTTAAAATGAAAAAACGCTTTCAAGGAAACACAAATGGATCTTGCTTCGAATACGAACACAAAAGATTCCGAACCTGGGTATCGCGCAATTGCAGTTTTGGCTGTCGACCTACATGTAACATAAGCAAGCCCCACATAATTGAAAAGAACAAAACGTGAAACACAACTGTGTATATATATACTTATATTGTATGATGAAAAACTATGTATAGTTTAAGTCAATAAAATATCCATCTATCTATATATTTTATCTTTTCTTCCGAGTACTCGCTTACCGAAATTACTAACCGATTAATCGGAAAACGTACGGTTAACCGGGTAGACGAATAATCGTTGCCATCCCTACGGCACATATTCTACTTCCACGTTATTTAAGGCTTAAATGCCGAAAATACAGATGCGACTGATGCGGTGGTGTCGCTATAAACTGAAAAGTTTACACAGGTAACATTTGATTTGCTTTATGTTAAACGCCGCTTTCAACAATTGTTCAGTTATATCACGACGTTTCCTGGGTAAGCTACCAGTACTACTGGTCAATTTATCCTGACACCAGCTGGTCAGTCGTAATGCTTACCCGCAACCCTGAATGCCAAACTTCCATTTTGTAAAGTCCTAGGTATGATTCGGCCGGGGATCAAACCCGCGTCCTGCCGGACCCGAGGCGGACGCTCTACAACTACAACATCGAGGTACGTTTGAACTTGTAGTGGCTTCTAAAGACACGGAGCATGCAATGATCGTATTTATTCTCACAAAATAATCACTTCTGAACAATATAACACATTTGAGAGTTCGATCGCATGTCTTTTGGTTAAGTTCCTGTGCACGAAAGAGACCCAGGGTGGTTGTTTACAATTTTCACAGTCGGAAACCATTATTTACAATAAGCCTTTTTTTTTACATTTCCTTTAATAAATGACAATTTAATGCGACGACTGCCTTTGGCATTTAAACCTCATGTATTTTCGTAGTCTAATTGACTATTATTATTCGTTTGTTCTGCGTCATGGCGTATTTAGATTATTTTCCTATGTTATTTTGATAACATGATATGTTATTGTAATACATCTTATCAGTTGCTTAGTTTGGGTTTAGCGCCGATTTATTAAGTATTTAAGTAATGCAAAGGCTGACAGTTCACGTGTCGCACCAATACTAAACGCTAAAGCAAATGGCTATCTTTCTACGTAGTTTTCAAAATATTTGAGAATCAATCTGAACTCAAGAATCTCTCTGCGCACCTCTCTCTCTCTCTCTCTCTCTCTCTCTCTCTCTCTCTCTCTCTCTCTCTCTCTCTCTCTCTCTCTCTCTCTCTCTCTCTCTCTCTCTCTCTCTCTCTCTCTCTCTCTCTCTCTCTCTCTCTCTCTCTCTCTCTCTCTCTCTCTCTCTCTCTCTCTCTCTCTTTCTCTTTCTCTCGCTCTGTATCCGACGCTCTATCTCAGCACCACTGTCTTCCACAGACGCTGTTAAACTGGTCATGAAGAGCCCCTAGCACAAGTCTCTGTTTGTATGTCGCTGACTAAACATTCAAAACGACTAGTTCTTTACTGTTTAACATTCCAACATATAGTTTCCGTTCTCTCTGACAATAGGCAAGTCCGTCTAGCTTTTTTATACCGTATGGTTCACCATTTATCACACTCGTCTCCTTCAGATCAGCAGTTAGAATGTGGATAACGTTATTATAAATGTCATTAACGTATACCAGTCCGTCATCTGACACGGCCACACCTCTTGGACCCCAGTCATTCCCTTGCTTGTAACTTGCTTTAATTTGACCTTCAATAGACAATCCGGTGACAGTTTTGGTCCCCCAGTCAGACACGTATATCACTGTATGATCTTTGTTAATGGCCATATACCACGGATGTTTAAACAGCTGTTCTCCATTTAACTCTGTAGGATAGGTCTTCACGACTTTCCCTTTCATGTTAACCCTATGCACTGACCCTTCAGATTCCCGAGAACATCCTATAAACGTGTTGTTGGTGTAGATGAGTGTCCAAGCTAGATCAGCAGTCTGTATCTTCTTCTTAAACGTGAGTTGATCCTTAACAGAATATATTTCAATATTACCTCCCAACTGGGCTACTGCTATCTCATTATCGGATATTGCGGTGATTCCATACGTTGACAAAGACACAGATATGGACACCTTCGCTATTCCTTTTTTAATATCTATTAATTTGACACTTTTATTTTTAGTATCTGTTACTGCAATTCTTCCGTTTGATAATGTAGCTATTCCCGAGATATCACTATTTTCATTCGGATCAGTGTCCATGGAGACTGGAACAGCACTTTTATATGGAATCAAGTATCCGAACTGTTGTGACGAATCGTGTATAAAATCCGAAACAACGCTGGATGGAATAAATATATTCGCTTTGACCTTATTATTCATTTCCAGTATGTTCAAGCTGATTTTGTGATCATCAATAGTTTTATGAAGTCGTTTCATATCAACAAATAGACGACATTTCTGATTCTTCATTTCTTTATCATCTTTTTCTTTATGAATCTCATCCATTTCCTCTGCAAGTGTGTCACACTGCTCCGATATGGCTTGAATTTGTTCTTGGTCCTCCATTTGGTTCTGCAATATTTTCTCTGTAATCAGTCTTTCAATCTCATCAAAGTATCTATCAACCTCTTGCCTGAACTTTCTGACTTCATCCATAGCTTTATTAGCGTATCCTTTGATATCATTGAAGTTTCGTTTCACCGCATCCTGGATAGTTTTAATTTTACTGGCTAAGGATTCAACGTCAGCATTTAACTGTTGATATTCCAGACTTTCAAATAAGTTGTCAGACAGATTCGGAATGTAATCCACGGTACATGTTCTATGTCCAAGTGTAACGCACACTGTACATGCCGATACTTTATGATCTTCACAGAAATATTTCAGGATCTCATCTTTATGAGTTTCACATTTATCAGTGCACTCGTCCTTGTAGGTTTTATTGGGTTTCACAAGAGGCATCTTCTGTCTATCGAGTAATTGATGATTTCTAGAAGGTTTTGGCCTAAGATGATGTTGTAAGCATAGATTGCACAGATAATGTTCACAATCCACACAATATCCTTCTGCCTGTATATGGTTTCCGTCCTCGGAACACGGATCGCAGAATAAGCCCAACATGTCGGGTACCATAGATTGTCCTTCATCAGATGATACTTCTGGGGGATCAGAACTTTCCATTTTGAAAGCGTTATTTACATCCACAAGATACACGATCACTTATAAAATAAAAGTACTATTTCAAACGTTAAATGTAGCAATATATACAGCTAACATGTATGATAATCGGTTACCTTTATCGTTAAGCATGTGACCGTCAATGATTGTGATATACCCTTCCCCTGACATAGATATCTAACATACACATGTATATATCTGTAGCCGACGAATGTCGAAATACTTGTACAATTTATTGATTTGAGTTTAGTAAACGTTATTTCAACGGAATTTCTATTGTAGCAAGGTGACCAGTTTACCTAACTTGTAGATCCTGACTTTCCCACACCAGATCTACACAATGTTCTTCCCAGTTAACGGAATATATTTCCTTTAACACTATTTAGCCCATATGAGAAAGATGAATAACTCTAGTCACGATGACTCTTATCATTCAAGAGAAGATATCGATTAGTCAAGCCCGGATTAGAACTCACGACTCCTGGATTGATAGTCCTCGTTACTGACTGAGCTATCGCGACTCGACCCGAAAGAATTGTTGAAGGAGGAGAAACTTCCCATAACTCACAATCATTTCTACTCTGTATCTAACTTTCCTGCTTATTTGCATATTTCAAAGCAAGCTTCACTTAAAATTTCCGGAAATCAGGTTTCAAAATGCGTGTGATTAAAATAATTTGATGAATTCGTATTGAATACTACATTCCATGCAAATACCGAACCTACTTTCAAACCTCGAGCTTTCGGTACGGGCATATCTAAACATTAATAAAAGTATCGATAATAAAAACACTCACACAAGAAAGGCTTCTACATATAAACATAAATGAGCCGAACCATGCTATGTTTAAGGTTTTATGATGGTGAAAACATTGAAGATTCAGGTAAGCATGTGGATATGCATGGTCTCATCAGGATCTTTATTGTCCGCCTATAACATTAGATTAAAGATTCAAGATTCTTTATAACGTACGTAAACGTGTCAAAGTTTCTTTTTACATATAAATATTATTACAAATAATACAAGGACAAAATGTTTACAAAGTTAATTTAACATTGAATTACATGACGAGTCATGTATATTCACGGAAATCTAGAATTGTAACCCCAAGGGTTTTACCTACGTATACGTATATATGTAATCCCGTTGCAAAAAAACACCGTTTTAACCGATGAAACCCTTTATGTAATCCCGTTGCAAGACAACCCCTTTTTACCGATGAAACCCTTTATGTAATCTCGCTGCAAGTCAACCCCTTTTTACTAATGAAAATAATATTATTTAATCCCGTTTAAAGACAACCTCTTTTTACCTTTGACAACCATAATGTAATTCCGTTGCAAGACAATCCTTTTAAGTGATGAAGACACTTCATGTAATCGTGTTGCAAGACAACCCCTTTTCACTATTAAATCGCTCCAAATAATCCTTATGTAAGACATCCCTTATTTAACCGATAAAACCCTTTATGTAATCCCGTTGCAAGATAACCCCTTTTCACCGATGAAATCCTCTATGTGATCCCGTTGCTAGACAAACCCTTTTTAACAATGAAAACCGTTATATAATCCCATTGCAACACAATAATTTTAGACGATGAAACCTTTTATGTAATCCCGTAGCAAGACAACCTTTTTTCCAGATAAAACCCTTTATGCAATCCCGTTGCAAGTCCACTCATTTTCACTGATGAAGAGCTTTATGTAATCCCGTTGTAAGATAACTTATTTTCCCGATGAAACCCTTTATGTCATCCCGTTACAAACAAAATCATTTTCACCGATAAAATCAGCACAACCCCCTTATACCGATGAAACCCTTTATGTAACCTCGTTGCAAGACAACCCCTTCTTACCCCTTCTTACCTATGAAAACCGTTATATAATCCCGTTTCAAGACACTCCTTTTAAATGACGAGACCCTTTATGCAATATTGTTGCAAGACAATCGTTTTTCACTATTGAATCGCTTCAACTAATCCCGCTGTAAGACATCCCTTATATAACCGATGAAACCCTTTATGTAATCTCGTTGCAAGACAACTCTTTTTCACTGATTTAACATCCATTAAGCCGCGTTCACACTGGCATCTTAAACCAGTTTCAAACCGACTTGAAACTGATTTAAAGCCTTATATCGTTTTAGCAGTTCACACTACAATACTCTTAAAACGACTTCATACCGATTTAACGAAACCACCTTCTAAAGTGTTTTCATACCAGTTCAGCTGATTCGACTTGGCCCGAAACCGTTTTAATGCTCAGTCTGAACGCACAAGTGATTTAAACAAACCGGTTCAGCTGCACGCATTCGCAGGACCAACTTCCTGTTTCTGTCCATATTGACGCCAGTCATTTCATCCGAGTCAACATTTTGTCACATTTTCGATATTTCAAAGCATTTAAAACATCTATATGGCAGCTAGAGGTATCGTGTGGTCATATAACGAGGTTCTGGCCATGTTTTGATCATCATTGTTCTGCCTTTCCTCCATTTTCACTTGTGTTTAAATCATGTGTAAACACTGGTAAAGTCATGAAAGTTTTCAGTCAGCAGTAACAATTAAGAATGACCTTGACCTGTGTTGGCCAAGCGTAATGTCAACAACTGTCCCTAGTTTGCGTAATACTTAAAACGGTTTGAGTGTGAACACCTTGAAACGGAATGAAAGCGGTATGAAAACATTTTGGATTGCAAGTGAGAACGGGGGCTTTTTTGTCATATCGTTTTCCGGAGACTGGTTTGGGGAATTCGGTTTGAACATACAGAGGGGGCGTGACCACGGTATCCCCGGATACAACCACTGGAGGGTCAACTTTAAAATACTTGAGTTCATAAATAACTACAGTTATGTTTATCCTGAAAATTAACAATTCGGTCATAACAGTGAATAAACATCAATAACAATTTTCCATGATATTGGGAATGCAGAAAAAGCAATATAAAAGACAAGTTTGTATGGAGACATTTGTAGAAAATTGATCCTTTTCCAATACATTCAAACCGAACTCTAATATTATGTCCAAGATGTCACATATTTCCAATGATGTGCATGTATCCTTAAAGTAAACATTACCAAATTAGCATGTAAACTAACCGATTAAATCCCTTTTCAACCCGTCCCAATCCAAATCATCAGGGTTGATTAAATATGTAGTAGAGCCTCTGACTTCATAATTGTTGCCTAACATGGGAAATTTCTCCTTTCGCCACAACGTTTTCAGAAATGATCTGCTGCAGATGCTTAAACATGCATTTTACGTGTTAAAAAGGGTTAAGTGTTGAGTTCAGCAAATACGTTAATGTTCACGGTGGCGAATCTACCAATCAAAATACATGTCTCTTAAGTAGCTTCAATGTTATAGATGGATTGCTGATCTTAGCTTACCAATATTATACTTGCATGCAAGGTTTATGTTACCTTAACGATGCAGCCATGAGCTCATTTAACAATTCGTTGAAGCGTTTCAGGTAAGGCAGTCATGTACTCATTGAACTAGTTCAGATAAAGCAGTCATGTGCTCGTTGTACTGTTGTTTCAGATAAGGCAGTCAAGTACCCGTTGAAAGGTTTCAGATTAGGTAGACATGTACCCGTTTAACAGTTTCAGATTAAGCAGTCATGTACCCGTTGTACTGTTGTTTCAGATAAGGCCGTCAAGTACCCGTTTAACAGTTTCGGATTAAGCAGTCATGTACCCGTTGGATTATTTCACACAGGGCAGTCGTGAACTCATTGAACTGTGTCAGATAAGGCAGCCATGTGCTCGTTGAACTATTTTAGATAAGGCAGTCGGCAGTTTTAAATAATAGGATAAAGTTAAACATACTTCCTGTTACCTGTTTCAGACATATTGACGACATAGATTTAGATTTATTCGCTGGAGCAATGACCGAGACTCCACACAATGACAGTTCAGTAGGGCCAACGTTCGAGTGTTTGCTAGGCAGACAGTTCTCCAGGCTAAAACGAGGTAACTGTTTCCGGTATGAATCGCCGGATCCAGATATCAGTTTCACTTCCGGTAAAGTATTTAATATAGCCGTGTCATGCAATACGGGGTCATGTTGCATCGTACAATGTCGTAAGTTTGTCTTGTTACTACATGTTTATAATATTCTGAATGACAACTACGAAATTACAACTATACAGCCGAATGTGTTCAAAGTCCAAGGGTCGTAAGGTTGTCTTGTTATTATATAACATTCTGCTTGACAACGACGATATTACAACTATACATCCGAATATATTTAAAGTCCCAGGGCCGCAAGGTTGTCTTCTGCTTGAAAACTACGATATTATAACTATACATCCGAATGTATTCAAAGTCCGAAGGCCTTAAGTTCATTTTGTTACTATATACAATTATGTATGACAACTACAACATATTAACAGTACAACTGAAACTGTTCAAAGCGACAGGGCCATACGTTTATATTGCTACTATATAACAATATTTGTGAAAACGACTGTATATTAATTGTACAATTGAATTTGTTCTAAGTCCCAGGGCCGTAATATTATCTTGTTACTATTTAAAAGGCGTGTGTGGTTAGTATTACGCTTTACTTGCTAGTGTCAGGATACATGGACCAGTAGTACTGGTATCTTACCATGAAAATGTCGTGATATAAGTGAAACATTGTTGAAAGGGTATGGTGTATGCTGTTTACGCCACTTTAAACAATTTGTTAACAGGAAATACTTTTGTTCTGTCTTCATTTCAGTAGAAACGAACGAGTGGATTGCAGTGCTATACCAGGGATTGATCTGACGAAATGGACGGTCTGTATTAAATCCAAACGATACTACAGCAGACGTGATTTTAACAACGGTTCTGTAAAAGGAAAGTTTAAATAATATTCTGATTACTATAAGCCGCGACTGACAAAAAATGGGTCTGGATGCTTATTCCGACATTGAAGGCTCAGGCGATACTGAGTATATGTAAGGTCTCGTCCGAGCCTGCATTTTCCAAGTTTATGCCAAGATGTCACTTAAGATTATCTGTTAAGATTAACTTCATACAGATTACATCTGACGCAACATCGTTGGAAAACAATTTCGCAAATGGAGACATTTCTAAGAATGAAAATGTTTTCCGTTTGTCAACCTGTTTTAATTCATATTCAATTTAAGAAATGGCATTTCTTCTATTTAAGTTGAGCTCTGCGAAAGGTATTTGCGACTTGGGTGGATCCAGATCATCCAGAGCAACCGCGAAGTCTGTTCTGGCACTGTGCTATTCGCGGATTTGACTCAAAAGGTTTCAAGAAACGTCTGTAAAACGGTATCAGTTTGGTTCCTTTACCATGGTTACGCAGGCAGCTGGTTTTCCACACGTGTACTAGTTACTAAGGTTGGTGTTCCTGGATCACCGCTCAATTATGTTTTGTCCAATTAAAGTGTGATATTACAGCTACTTTTATATTGTACCAACGCTGTATTTAACCCATTATAAACGGGGCGTAATAAGAGTGCCATTACACATTGAACACTCGTGTATGTACAAGATAAAAGCTGTAATTTGATTGGTGGATTAGGCTATAACACTCGTGTATGTGCTAGATAAAAGCTGTAATTTGATTGGTGGACTAGGCTATACTATAACATGCCCGAGTGCTCGGTGTGTTAGCACAATCTGAGTACACCCCTAGTATTACTTTTAACATGCTAACATAGCATAGTATACACGTTATATGTGTTTCTCTATTCCGATCTGTTGTTAAAATATTAGATATGCTAAGCTATATTATTGTCAAGGGCTGGTGGCCTGTGGTATATGAACTGTTTCACTTTGAATATCTTAGAAACAATAAAGAGAGGATCTTCATTAGGCCTGGTACAAAGGTATTTTTGTGGCGATTGGTTTGATAATCGCCACAATGCTAACAGAAACAACAACAACGAAAAATATTTACATAGTCGGTTTTGAACAATCGGTTGATATTTTTTTTCCTTACTGCAAACTAATTTACTCACATCCGTTATAGTTCCAACATTGATGCAGAGACGTGATTAATAATAATTATGTCAGTGCTACTTTGGTACCGGATTGTTACTAATATTTGAGTTTTATCGAGACATTATCTACATAGAGTTAAAATATGTAAATATTATCTTCGTCATGATTGGGCAGATAATACATATCATTGCGCGTTCTGCCTTGCAAATAACGGCAAATAACTATGATGATACTCAAATCTGGAAATTCCAAAAGGTTCTATAAATAGCTCGCGAGACTCTGGTGTTCTTAAATCTCAATATTATAAACGCTTTATTTTGTAGTTGTTTAAATATATGAAAGCGTCTAGATGATAAGACTGGTTTACAAAGGTTTAAAGGACACACGAAATCAGTGTGTACACACGTTCTGTATACACGTCTGCACGTTCTAGAGTCAATTAGCAATCAATGCTGAAAGTGTAGCCTAATTTAGTTTGGAGATCGAGCATTATAATATATGCCTATATTTTTATAAATTGAACAGTTTGGCAAATAGTGAAATTGTGCTTTTTGAGCATGTTTTGTGTTTGTTTTTGCACTCACATTATTCGAAGCAGTTAAACAACCTCAGAGACATATAAATACACTGTGTTTATATGTCTCTGACAACCCTCAATCATGCAATGTGAAGGGACTAAATTGAACAGACCTGTTTAATATCGGACATCATTGAAACAAACACCAAACTAATAGATACTGTTTTCTCTCCTTTCTTGATAATTTAGTCATTTCTAAAATGTAAAAAATATGTTATCTTAATATGGCCTAGCGACCTGGTGATAAACATGTGATTACCCGAACAATTTAGATTACAAATATTCATTCTAATGAGCTAAAACGGTAGTCTATCGAATACCAACTAGATTTTTCATAACTTTGGAATGGCCTAATTTTGAACACATCATGACCAATTTCAGAACGTAACTAAAACATCACCAAGACAACATTCTGGCAAACTAACATTATTCTACTGTCAAAAGATGCAGGGTTGATACATTCTCAAATATACCCGCACCCCCTACACCGATATACTGCTAGTTACTTTGCAGGATTTTCCATACGATCGCCACTAGTTCCATTGGCGCTTTGATTATAATATATATTGAAGATAGAAAGTCCTACTCCTACAACTGTAAACGTTTTAAGGGTTGGTTGAAACTATAGAAGCTTGAATACCTTAGTATATGTCCTACACAGTGGGATAAACAGGCTATTTGCAATCATCATGCAAACTCTTGAGGTTATGACTCTTTATCGATGTGGCATGAGTCATTTACTTTAACCTTTTTATTTTAAATTCAGTAATTTGAATCTAGCTTAATTTAGGCTTACAGTCATTATAATGATACAGCATGGAATGGGTACAAATGTACAACGCTGAGAACACTGGCTGCTGCAACATCAGAAAGGAATAAAAAGAAAAACACATACGAAAGCCCAGTATCTCAGTCGGTAGTGACACGGGTTGACAATCCAGGGGCTGTTACTTCGAACCCAAGCTCGGCGAAAATGCTCTCCGACGTTTGACAAAAGTCACTGTGACATTTGTCTTTCAACAGAGGGCTAACATGACAAGCGACTTTTGTCTACCACCAGAGGACTATGAGCCTATATGGAAAAGCAGCCAGTTTCTTGAAAAGAATGTTGTTTGTAAAAGTGGCGTGAAAGCCAGGAAACAAATAGTTAGGTAAAATTGGCCGCAATGATATGACTGATTTTTTTTTTAAATAGGCGTCGAAACCCAATCAACCAAAGGCCTAAAGATCGACCGCTCTCTTCCGTATTTACTGATCGTACACGACTTTAAGCCAATTTAGGTAAAGATTGAAGACAAAAATGGATCTCATTGCGAATACGAACAACGCAGATTCCGTCGAACCTGAGTAAAGCGCAGTTTCAATATATTTTACTGTCGACCTACATCTAACATAAGCTTTGATATAAACTTCTGACAATAACCTCGAAGTGTAGCCCCACTGTTTCTATTCCCGCGTTATTTAAGGCTTAAATGTCAACATTACAGATACGACGACTGATGCGGTGGTGTCACTATAAACATACCGTTAGGATTTAAAACTTTACGGAGTTAATATTTGATTTGTTTTGTGGTTAAAGCCGCTTTCAACATTTTTTTCAGTCATATCACGACGTTTCCTTGGTAAGCTATCAGTACTACTTGTCCATTTATCCTGACACCAGCAAGTCAGTCGTAATGCTAACCGCGCAACCCTGAGCGCCAAGGAGTGCAGCCATTACTACCATACTTTAAAGTATTTGGTATGTCCCCGGCCAGGGATCGAACCCGCGATATTTCGCAACGAGGCGGACGCTCTACCGCAATACCACTTAGGCGGTAGGTACTTTTTGAACAGTGTAGTGGCTTCTATAAAACGAAGCATTCAATGATCGTATATTTGCTTACAAAGTAATCATTTCTGAACAATATAACACGTTTGTGAGTTCGATCGCATGTCTATGGCGAAGATCCTGTGCACGAAAGAAACCCAGGGTGGTTATTTACATGTGCAGCAGTCGGTAACATTTATTTACAATAAGCCCTTTCTTTCTTTACAGTTTTCGTCAATATGTGACAATTCAATGCGACGACTGCCTTTGGCATTTAAACCTCATGGACTTCCGTTGTCTAATTAACTATAATCATGTGTTTCTTCTGCGACATGGCGTAATTATATTATTTTGCTGTGTTATTTTGATAACATGACATGTTATTGTTATACATCTTATTAGTTGCTTAGTTGGGGTTTAGCGCCGTTTTATTCAGTATTTTAGTAATACAAAGGCTGACAGTTCACCTGTCCACGTATTTCTGAGCGTTCTCGCGCCAATACTCCACGCTTAAAGTCCTTCCAAGCAAATGGCTACATGTGTACGTAGTTTTCAAAATATTTAAGAATCAATTTGGACTCAATAATCGTAGTTTGACCCCCTCGTCGTTACCGACTGAGCTATTGCGGCTCGGCGGCAGTTTGAACATTTGAACACATTTAAGCAAGGTCTGTCGCAAATGATTTTTGATGCAAATATGAACAGCGACAACTTTGGATAATCTGTACAAATGGAAAACCGACAACTTCGGTTAATCTGTACAAATGTAAAAGCGACAACTTCGGTTAATCTATACAAATGGAACAGCGACAACTTCTGTTAATCTGTACAAATGGAACAGCGACATCTTCGGGTAACCTGTACCAATGGAACAGCGACATCTTCGGTTAACCTGTACCAATGGAACAGCGACATCTTCGGTTAACCTGTACCAATGGAACAGCGACATCTTCGGTTAACCTGTACCAATGGAACAGCGACATCTTCGGTTAACCTGCACCAATGGAACAGCGACATCGTCGGTTAACCTGTACCAATGGAACAGCGATGACTTTGGCTTACCTGTATATGTACACATGCACAGTTTCAACAGCGTCTTCACTGTCGGCCTGGCCTGCACGTACTATCTGTCGCTTTGTAAACGTCTGACAATAATTAAGAAGTGTAGCCGCACTGCTTTCCTCCATTATGTGATACCGATGTCACAATACTTTTGAATGGCGTGTGTCACTTGATATAAGAAAAATAGCTTATCATTGACTGTTAATCGTCTATTTGAACTCTTAAGTTGTGACAGTAATCTAAAAGTGGGCCCCTACTGCTTACTCTCCTGTATGTGATATCAATACATAGATGTTAAATACTATTGTTTGTAAGGCGCGTCTCACTTGGAGATGGAACGATAATCTATTTCTTCAAACCGTCGATTTGAACTCCAAAGTTCTGAAAGTAATCTAGAAGTGTTTGACCCATTGCTCCACCTCCTGTATGTGATATCGATAAGGATATATCACAAACTCATAGTTTACATGGCATGATTCCCTGGTAATAGAAAGATAACTTAATAATCGCGACTGATTAGTGTCGGCAATTTTGGACAGCCTGAAACGTTACTTTCAAAAATATACATCGTTTCATAGATCAGCAAAAAAAAGCCTGTTCTCTGTAAATCATTAAAATAGGATCTGACCATAAATGTTAGCCATGTTTTAAAGAAATGTTTCGGTATCGATTCCTGTTTGCGGCGTACATGGTGGTGTAATATTTGGGAACGAGATAAACATAAAACAGTTTTACCATGTATTCAATTTGATATTTGAAAGTACAAAATTAACACATCGAGGAAAATTAATTTATTGCAATTGAGTGACGTTTACAACGGTATTTAAGATATATGACGACGGTCAGTTAACATAATATATGTTTCCTCGTTTTGTTACCACGTGTTCACCACACAATATTTACCAAGATTACTGACTACCTTCAAATATAAGATTGGAAGTATTGCCAAAAAGATGAAAATTCGCTGGTTATGAGCAATATTTCTATTTTCCAAAATAACTTTCATTTGTCATCTACTGCATAGCCGCCACGTAAAATTTGTTATGTGATCAAAGTTTATATTTTATGATGGTCTTCAGGTTGATGTACATCACACATTTTACCGTTCGATCCGCTGTCGGCTCGATGATCATGACTCATAAACTTGTAAAAGTCAATACAAATATGGTATTGAATCGCTTTCCCGTTGTGAAATGTGGTAGGAAAGAAATTCATAATAAATTACCTTCACATACCCTTTCCTATATTGATACGGCTTTTGAAGCAACTGCAGCATAAAGACATTGTAGCAAAATTAATGTGATGCGATAACGTATACATGTGGTCCATTAAAGAGTCGAGTCGGACACACTCTGTATGTTTCCGTATAACTCTCTCTCTCTCTCTGTGTGTCTGTCTCTGTCTGTCGGTC
>JASEVX010000004.1:137387624-137713761 GCA_031761405.1 Serripes groenlandicus
TACTATTGAGTAGCTGGATTGAATTACCCAGGAGGCATGAGTATGTGAACAGTGCGGGTGATTTGACATATATGATGTTGAAACCGGCGTAAAACACCCAACAATACAAACGAAACGACCTTTGAAATCATGCTCAGCAATGGCTCCTCTTTCCACACTGTTTTCAGTCCTAACGCATAGCTGGGTTGATTCTCCCAGGTCCCATGAGTTTGTGAACTGTGAGAGTGATTGGACATAAATGCTGTTGAAAAGGGCCTAAAACTCCGTACAGTGCACTCAAAACGACCTTTGAAAACATGGTGAGCAATGGCTCCTTATACCACACTGTTTTCAGTATTATCGCGTAGATTGGTTGATTCACCCAGGAAGCATGTGTGTGTGAGCAGTGAGGGGTATTTAACATAAATGCTGTTGAAAACGACCTAAGACAACCAATAACGCAATCAAAACGACCTTTGAAAACATGATAAACAATGGCTCCTCTTACCACACTGTTTTCAGTCCTATTGCCTAGCTGTGTAGAATCACCCCAAAAAAAAAACCACGAGTATGTGCACTGTGATGGCGATTGGGCATACATGCTGTTGAAAACGGCCTAAAACCCCAACAATGCAAGCAAAACGACCGTTGAAAGCATGATGCGCAATGGCTGTTTTTATCACAATGTTTTCGATAGTTCATTTGTAGGGAGTGTATGCATGTGGGAACGGGGTTATGGGAAAATCGTTCACTGTACCGCCGAAAGGGATTTGGCCTGCAGAGGTGCGAACACCCGTGAACAGATTCTAACCCTTTCCCACATGCATATACTTTATGCCACTTTCCACACTTATTTAGTCATGGAACAACTCGCCTCCAAGATCAAAACCCATACAATGCAAACAAAACGACATTTTAAAGCATGGCGGGCAATTGCTTCTCTTGCCACAATGAGTTCAGGTCTATTGCATAGCTGGATTGATTCACCGAGGGATCACGAGTGTGTGAACTGACGGGGTGGTATGACTGGAATGATGTGGAAAACGGCCTAAAACACCCAACAATACCAACAAAACGACCTCTGAAGGCAGGGCGGGCAATTGCTCCCTTTGTCACAGTGTGTTCAGTACTATTGAGTAGCTGGATTGAATTACCCAGGAGGCATGAGTATGTGAACAGTGCGGGTGATTTGACATATATGATGTTGAAACCGGCGTAAAACACCCAACAATACAAACGAAACGACCTTTGAAATCATGCTCAGCAATGGCTCCTCTTTCCACACTGTTTTCAGTCCTAACGCATAGCTGGGTTGATTCTCCCAGGTCCCATGAGTTTGTGAACTGTGAGAGTGATTGGACATAAATGCTGTTGAAAAGGGCCTAAAACTCCGTACAGTGCACTCAAAACGACCTTTGAAAACATGGTGAGCAATGGCTCCTTATACCACACTGTTTTCAGTATTATCGCGTAGATTGGTTGATTCACCCAGGAAGCATGTGTGTGTGAGCAGTGAGGGGTATTTAACATAAATGCTGTTGAAAACGACCTAAGACAACCAATAACG
Organism: Serripes groenlandicus; assembly: GCA_031761405.1. Classification (NCBI taxonomy): domain Eukaryota; kingdom Metazoa; phylum Mollusca; class Bivalvia; order Cardiida; family Cardiidae; genus Serripes; species Serripes groenlandicus. The sequence continues at coordinate 137,389,171 of JASEVX010000004.1, forward strand.
CAATCAAAACGACCTTTGAAAACATGATAAACAATGGCTCCTCTTACCACACTGTTTTCAGTCCTATTGCCTAGCTGTGTAGAATCACCCCCCAAAAAAAACCACGAGTATGTGCACTGTGATGGCGATTGGGCATACATGCTGTTGAAAACGGCCTAAAACCCCAACAATGCAAGCAAAACGACCGTTGAAAGCATGATGCGCAATGGCTGTTTTTATCACAATGTTTTCGATAGTTCATTTGTAGGGAGTGTATGCATGTGGGAACGGGGTTATGGGAAAATCGTTCACTGTACCGCCGAAAGGGATTTGGCCTGCAGAGGTGCGAACACCCGTGAACAGATTCTAACCCTTTCCCACATGCATATACTTTATGCCACTTTCCACACTTATTTAGTCATGGAACAACTCGCCTCCAAGATCAAAACCCATACAATGCAAACAAAACGACATTTTAAAGCATGGCGGGCAATTGCTTCTCTTGCCACAATGAGTTCAGGTCTATTGCATAGCTGGATTGATTCACCGAGGGATCACGAGTGTGTGAACTGACGGGGTGGTATGACTGGAATGATGTGGAAAACGGCCTAAAACACCCAACAATACCAACAAAACGACCTCTGAAGGCAGGGCGGGCAATTGCTCCCTTTGTCACAGTGTGTTCAGTACTATTGAGTAGCTGGATTGAATTACCCAGGAGGCATGAGTATGTGAACAGTGCGGGTGATTTGACATATATGATGTTGAAACCGGCGTAAAACACCCAACAATACAAACGAAACGACCTTTGAAATCATGCTCAGCAATGGCTCCTCTTTCCACACTGTTTTCAGTCCTAACGCATAGCTGGGTTGATTCTCCCAGGTCCCATGAGTTTGTGAACTGTGAGAGTGATTGGACATAAATGCTGTTGAAAAGGGCCTAAAACTCCGTACAGTGCACTCAAAACGACCATTGAAAACATGGTGAGCAATGGCTCCTTATACCACACTGTTTTCAGTATTATCGCGTAGATTGGTTGATTCACCCAGGAAGCATGTGTGTGTGAGCAGTGAGGGGTATTTAACATAAATGCTGTTGAAAACGACCTAAGACAACCAATAACGCAATCAAAACGACCTTTGAAAACATGATAAACAATGGCTCCTCTTACCACACTGTTTTCAGTCCTATTGCCTAGCTGTGTAGAATCACCCCCCAAAAAAAACCACGAGTATGTGCACTGTGATGGCGATTGGGCATACATGCTGTTGAAAACGGCCTAAAACCCCAACAATGCAAGCAAAACGACCGTTGAAAGCATGATGCGCAATGGCTGTTTTTATCACAATGTTTTCGATAGTTCATTTGTAGGGAGTGTATGCATGTGGGAACGGGGTTATGGGAAAATCGTTCACTGTACCGCCGAAAGGGATTTGGCCTGCAGAGGTGCGAACACCCGTGAACAGATTCTAACCCTTTCCCACATGCATATACTTTATGCCACTTTCCACACTTATTTAGTCATGGAACAACTCGCCTCCAAGATCAAAACCCATACAATGCAAACAAAACGACATTTTAAAGCATGGCGGGCAATTGCTTCTCTTGCCACAATGAGTTCAGGTCTATTGCATAGCTGGATTGATTCACCGAGGGATCACGAGTGTGTGAACTGACGGGGTGGTATGACTGGAATGATGTGGAAAACGGCCTAAAACACCCAACAATACCAACAAAACGACCTCTGAAGGCAGGGCGGGCAATTGCTCCCTTTGTCACAGTGTGTTCAGTACTATTGAGTAGCTGGATTGAATTACCCAGGAGGCATGAGTATGTGAACAGTGCGGGTGATTTGACATATATGATGTTGAAACCGGCGTAAAACACCCAACAATACAAACGAAACGACCTTTGAAATCATGCTCAGCAATGGCTCCTCTTTCCACACTGTTTTCAGTCCTAACGCATAGCTGGGTTGATTCTCCCAGGTCCCATGAGTTTGTGAACTGTGAGAGTGATTGGACATAAATGCTGTTGAAAAGGGCCTAAAACTCCGTACAGTGCACTCAAAACGACCTTTGAAAACATGGTGAGCAATGGCTCCTTATACCACACTGTTTTCAGTATTATCGCGTAGATTGGTTGATTCACCCAGGAAGCATGTGTGTGTGAGCAGTGAGGGGTATTTAACATAAATGCTGTTGAAAACGACCTAAGACAACCAATAACGCAATCAAAACGACCTTTGAAAACATGATAAACAATGGCTCCTCTTACCACACTGTTTTCAGTCCTATTGCCTAGCTGTGTAGAATCACCCCCAAAAAAAAACCACGAGTATGTGCACTGTGATGGCGATTGGGCATACATGCTGTTGAAAACGGCCTAAAACCCCAACAATGCAAGCAAAACGACCGTTGAAAGCATGATGCGCAATGGCTGTTTTTATCACAATGTTTTCGATAGTTCATTTGTAGGGAGTGTATGCATGTGGGAACGGGGTTATGGGAAAATCGTTCACTGTACCGCCGAAAGGGATTTGGCCTGCAGAGGTGCGAACACCCGTGAACAGATTCTAACCCTTTCCCACATGCATATACTTTATGCCACTTTCCACACTTATTTAGTCATGGAACAACTCGCCTCCAAGATCAAAACCCATACAATGCAAACAAAACGACATTTTAAAGCATGGCGGGCAATTGCTTCTCTTGCCACAATGAGTTCAGGTCTATTGCATAGCTGGATTGATTCACCGAGGGATCACGAGTGTGTGAACTGACGGGGTGGTATGACTGGAATGATGTGGAAAACGGCCTAAAACACCCAACAATACCAACAAAACGACCTCTGAAGGCAGGGCGGGCAATTGCTCCCTTTGTCACAGTGTGTTCAGTACTATTGAGTAGCTGGATTGAATTACCCAGGAGGCATGAGTATGTGAACAGTGCGGGTGATTTGACATATGTGATGTTGAAACCGGCGTAAAACACCCAACAATACAAACGAAACGACCTTTGAAATCATGCTCAGCAATGGCTCCTCTTTCCACACTGTTTTCAGTCCTAACGCATAGCTGGGTTGATTCTCCCAGGTCCCATGAGTTTGTGAACTGTGAGAGTGATTGGACATAAATGCTGTTGAAAAGGGCCTAAAACTCCGTACAGTGCACTCAAAACGACCTTTGAAAACATGGTGAGCAATGGCTCCTTATACCACACTGTTTTCAGTATTATCGCGTAGATTGGTTGATTCACCCAGGAAGCATGTGTGTGTGAGCAGTGAGGGGTATTTAACATAAATGCTGTTGAAAACGACCTAAGACAACCAATAACGCAATCAAAACGACCTTTGAAAACATGATAAACACTGGCTCCTCTTACCACACTGTTTTCAGTCCTATTGCCTAGCTGTGTAGAATCACCCCAAAAAAAAAACCACGAGTATGTGCACTGTGATGGCGATTGGGCATACATGCTGTTGAAAACGGCCTAAAACCCCAACAATGCAAGCAAAACGACCGTTGAAAGCATGATGCGCAATGGCTGTTTTTATCACAATGTTTTCGATAGTTCATTTGTAGGGAGTGTATGCATGTGGGAACGGGGTTATGGGAAAATCGTTCACTGTACCGCCGAAAGGGATTTGGCCTGCAGAGGTGCGAACACCCGTGAACAGATTCTAACCCTTTCCCACATGCATATACTTTATGCCACTTTCCACACTTATTTAGTCATGGAACAACTCGCCTCCAAGATCAAAACCCATACAATGCAAACAAAACGACATTTTAAAGCATGGCGGGCAATTGCTTCTCTTGCCACAATGAGTTCAGGTCTATTGCATAGCTGGATTGATTCACCGAGGGATCACGAGTGTGTGAACTGACGGGGTGGTATGACTGGAATGATGTGGAAAACGGCCTAAAACACCCAACAATACCAACAAAACGACCTCTGAAGGCAGGGCGGGCAATTGCTCCCTTTGTCACAGTGTGTTCAGTACTATTGAGTAGCTGGATTGAATTACCCAGGAGGCATGAGTATGTGAACAGTGCGGGTGATTTGACATATATGATGTTGAAACCGGCGTAAAACACCCAACAATACAAACGAAACGACCTTTGAAATCATGCTCAGCAATGGCTCCTCTTTCCACACTGTTTTCAGTCCTAACGCATAGCTGGGTTGATTCTCCCAGGTCCCATGAGTTTGTGAACTGTGAGAGTGATTGGACATAAATGCTGTTGAAAAGGGCCTAAAACTCCGTACAGTGCACTCAAAACGACCTTTGAAAACATGGTGAGCAATGGCTCCTTATACCACACTGTTTTCAGTATTATCGCGTAGATTGGTTGATTCACCCAGGAAGCATGTGTGTGTGAGCAGTGAGGGGTATTTAACATAAATGCTGTTGAAAACGACCTAAGACAACCAATAACGCAATCAAAACGACCTTTGAAAACATGATAAACAATGGCTCCTCTTACCACACTGTTTTCAGTCCTATTGCCTAGCTGTGTAGAATCACCCCCAAAAAAAAACCACGAGTATGTGCACTGTGATGGCGATTGGGCATACATGCTGTTGAAAACGGCCTAAAACCCCAACAATGCAAGCAAAACGACCGTTGAAAGCATGATGCGCAATGGCTGTTTTTATCACAATGTTTTCGATAGTTCATTTGTAGGGAGTGTATGCATGTGGGAACGGGGTTATGGGAAAATCGTTCACTGTACCGCCGAAAGGGATTTGGCCTGCAGAGGTGCGAACATCCGTGAACAGATTCTAACCCTTTCCCACATGCATATACTTTATGCCACTTTCCACACTTATTTAGTCATGGAACAACTCGCCTCCAAGATCAAAACCCATACAATGCAAACAAAACGACATTTTAAAGCATGGCGGGCAATTGCTTCTCTTGCCACAATGAGTTCAGGTCTATTGCATAGCTGGATTGATTCACCGAGGGATCACGAGTGTGTGAACTGACGGGGTGGTATGACTGGAATGATGTGGAAAACGGCCTAAACACCCAACAATACCAACAAAACGACCTCTGAAGGCAGGGCGGGCAATTGCTCCCTTTGTCACAGTGTGTTCAGTACTATTGAGTAGCTGGATTGAATTACCCAGGAGGCATGAGTATGTGAACAGTGCGGGTGATTTGACATATATGATGTTGAAACCGGCGTAAAACACCCAACAATACAAACGAAACGACCTTTGAAATCATGCTCAGCAATGGCTCCTCTTTCCACACTGTTTTCAGTCCTAACGCATAGCTGGGTTGATTCTCCCAGGTCCCATGAGTTTGTGAACTGTGAGAGTGATTGGACATAAATGCTGTTGAAAAGGGCCTAAAACTCCGTACAGTGCACTCAAAACGACCTTTGAAAACATGGTGAGCAATGGCTCCTTATACCACACTGTTTTCAGTATTATCGCGTAGATTGGTTGATTCACCCAGGAAGCATGTGTGTGTGAGCAGTGAGGGGTATTTAACATAAATGCTGTTGAAAACGACCTAAGACAACCAATAACGCAATCAAAACGACCTTTGAAAACATGATAAACAATGGCTCCTCTTACCACACTGTTTTCAGTCCTATTGCCTAGCTGTGTAGAATCACCCCCCAAAAAAAACACGAGTATGTGCACTGTGATGGCGATTGGGCATACATGCTGTTGAAAACGGCCTAAAACCCCAACAATGCAAGCAAAACGACCGTTGAAAGCATGATGCGCAATGGCTGTTTTTATCACAATGTTTTCGATAGTTCATTTGTAGGGAGTGTATGCATGTGGGAACGGGGTTATGGGAAAATCGTTCACTGTACCGCCGAAAGGGATTTGGCCTGCAGAGGTGCGAACACCCGTGAACAGATTCTAACCCTTTCCCACATGCATATACTTTATGCCACTTTCCACACTTATTTAGTCATGGAACAACTCGCCTCCAAGATCAAAACCCATACAATGCAAACAAAACGACATTTTAAAGCATGGCGGGCAATTGCTTCTCTTGCCACAATGAGTTCAGGTCTATTGCATAGCTGGATTGATTCACCGAGGGATCACGAGTGTGTGAACTGACGGGGTGGTATGACTGGAATGATGTTGAAAACGGCCTAAAACACCCAACAATACAAACGAAACGACCTTTGAAATCATGCTCAGCAATGGCTCCTCTTTCCACACTGTTTTCAGTCCTAACGCATATATGAATAAAACTTATAGTCGGTTCTCACACAGTGATATGACGTAAACATTGTGAAAAGTGACACGAAACATCCTTGAGAAGAAACACGTCAAACTGTGGTTTTTTAGAAAGTAGCATAAAACATCATTGAAAAAGAATGTATAACCTGCCAGTATCATCTGCATGGCTCTAAAGACATTCAACTAAAATATATATATAAACATTAATTTAGGAGAAAGTACACCAGTGTGATACCCAAATTGATCTCAAATGTGCGTATACATTCAACTTGTGTTCCGCATCGCAAACGTTTAAAAGTAGCCCGATCCTAGGTTGTTTTGGCATTTGATGGTAGAAGAAACTCTCCTCTATCCGACCATACCATCGGTTTGGCTTAGATCACTATATTGAAGAAATATACCAGGGCCCATTCGCATATTTTGCCATACCGGTCTCACACGAGTACTAATTAACTTTAGTGTAAATCAAATCGCGTTCAAAGACCCCTTGCAAATCTTCATATAAACTTCAATGTCAAATATACAATATCGGTTGTCTCTCTCGTCTACCCTGTCCTGCGTAACATTCCATTTATCCATCCCCTACATATAGCAATACATACACATATACATATGTATATATAAATAAATAATAATATTAACAAATCAAAAGTAAGCGGGGCATCAAACACATTTTAACAATAAGCTATAAATAGACCATATTGGTGGGTTTTTTGTATGTCTATCGATTTTTCACTACTTGTCATCTATAAAAGATGTACCAAACACTGTACTATGAACAGTACAAGCACAGTCTTTTCCTAGAACTATCAGAGACTGGAACCCCCTTCCTCCGGACCTTGCTCAGATCACGTCTGTAGACTGATTTAAGTCCCGTCTGCAGTCATACACAGCCTAACAAAGATGTTTTTTATTTCATTTTTATTTGTAAATGTATGCCTAATTGGTTGTTTTTACCATTTTGATGGCCTCACTTGCCTGCAATGCACTAAGCCCTAGACAGTAACTAAGAAGAAGAAGAGGTCTCTACATAATCAAATGTTGGATGGGAGCGCTTTGTAACGTTACTGTATGTTACTTTTCCGTCCTTATCAGCACGTTATAAGTTGTATATAGCTGTAGTGAACACTTGAAAAATCTTCATTTTTAAATACTTTTGCAGAAATGTTTCTAGGGTGCTTTCTTAAACAAATTATTCCCCCAAGCCATGTTAATAAGTCGAAAACATGGTCTCTAGGATATGCTTTTTTGCATTATATGGCAGTAGTGATTCAATTTTGACAATATGATAGATACTGTTGCTGGTTGTACGTGCTTCTGTGCTGTGGAAAGAAATATGACAAATATTATCAATATTTCAATGTGCTATGGAAAAACATGTTTAAATGTGATGAAATGTTATCATACCTTTATACACGGCGTCTTGCATACATAACTCACTTACGGGGACATGCTATATAACTTAAAATGTCATAGAATTGCTTCTGTCTAACCTAAACATTAATTCCGTTTGAAAGTATAGATAATTTGGCAAATGCCAGCGCTGAACGTAACGGAAAAATAATCATAACGTGAAACCACAAAACTAACACTTAAGGCGAAAATGTACTGAATATAATGAAAGTGACTAAGGGGTTCTTTATAATCTGAAAATGAACGACTACCTGAACAATTAACTGCATTATTGTATACAATATATTGTAACACAAAGGCCGTACATTGGCTAACGGAAGCAAACATTTAACAAGAACACCACGTCAACAAATATTATCATATCTCATAAGACGGTAGTTTGCACTCTTAAGGCGAATATACCATACGGTGTGAATTAAAATGTCAAGGAGTGGCTACTGTCTTATGTAGTAAATGCTTCCCTATGAAAGTATAGATCCTTTATAATCAGGAAATGAACGACTACTGGAACAATGAACTGCATTATAATATATAATATATTGTAACACAAATGCCGTACATTGACTAACCGAAACCAACTTACAAAAACATTATTACTATTGACAAAGTGATATCTACTGTTGCTGGTTGTACGTGCTTCTGTGATGTGGAAAGAAATATGACAATATGACATAGGTAATTATTATATATAATACTTTGTAACACAGATGCCGAGCATTTTCTAACTAAAGGCAGCTTTTAATAATAACACTATTGCTATTGACAAGTACTGTTGGTTGCGGTACGTACTTCTGTGCTATGGAAAAAAATGTTTAAATGTGATGAAATGTTATCATAACTTTATACACGGCGTCTTGCACACATAACCCAATTATGGGAACATGCTATATAAATTAAAATGTCATAGAGTTGCTTCTGTCTAACCTAAACATTAATTCCGTTTGAAAGTATAGATAATTTGGCAAATGCCAGCTCTGAACGTAACGGAATAATAATCATAACTGGAAACCACAAAACTAACACTTAAGGCGAAAATGTACCGAATATAATAAAAGTGACTAAGGGGTTCTTTATAATCTGGAAATGAACGACTACCTGAACAATTAACTGCATTATTATATACAATACTTTGTAACACGATGGCCGTACATTGGCTAACGTAAACAAACTTTTAACAATAACACGTCACGAAATACTTTCATACCTTTTTAAACGGTATTTTGCTGACTTAAGGCGAATATACCATACGGTATGAATTAATATGTTAAGGAGTTGCTACTGTCTTATGTAGTAAATGCTTCCGTATGACAGCCTAACTAAAGGCAGCTTTTAATAACAACACTATTGTAATAAATAATAGCGACTGTTGGTTGCTGTACGTAACTCTGTGCTATGGAAATAAATAAATGTTTAAATGTGATGAAATGTTATCATACCTTTATACACGGTATCGTGCACACATAGACCACGTATGCGAACATGCTGTATAATTTAAAATGTCAAAGAGTGGCTGCTGTCTAACCTAAACATTGCTTCCGTTTGAAAGTATAGATAATTTGGCAAATGCTAGCGTTGAACGTAACGGAATAATAATCATAACTTGAAACCACAAAACTAACACTTAAGGCGAAAATGTACCGAATAATAATAATAATAATAATAATAAACACTGGTTGTCATTAAATATAAAATATTCTTTTTAATCTGAAAATGAATAACTTTCTAGAAAAGCATTATCTTATTTATTATATACAACACATCGTAGATCACAAATATAACGTCTGCTTACGAAACGCAAATGTTAACAATAATAATATTATTGCGAAGTTATGAACACGGTTGTCCGATTTGCTTGCTTACGTGACAACTGACTCAGACAGGAAAGGAAAGGAATGAACTTAAATGTCACAAAGTTACCATAACTGTATACATGTATTCGGCTTATGTTAGGCGAACCGACAATGCTGTATAAGTTAAAATGACAAGGAGTGACTAAGGGGATCTTTATAATCGGAAAATGATTGACTACCTGAACAATTAACTGCATTATTATATACAATACAATACAATACAATACAAAATATTTTATTTGCATTCATGTACAAGCAGTACAAATAACAAAATACAGAGAATATAATGTAATGTGATGATGTAGTTTCATTAAGTCAGATAGTGTTGAGAAGGTTTGTTATTAACCTACATTTTGATTACATAACTTACAAGTTCTTTCTGATCTTTGGATATTACGATGCCTTCCTTTTTCTATTTCTATCTAAACATCCATATGGATAGCACAATGTGTATGCTACAGGCTAGCTAAGGTAACTATTAAAATATGTTGAAGTATATTGATTGTGTATAGAGATTGTTAGTATATAAGAACAGAATGTATTGTTTTATTATTTGTGATAGCTTCATTTCTTCTTTTATTAGCATAATAGATGAATTTAGCAATATTAAAGATTTATTTTTTATTTGAAGAAGACATACGAGTTGTAAATTTGTTTATTGTTGGCCACTTGCAGAAACACGGGTTTAAGAACTTTGAACGCAAAATATAGAGAAAGGGGCATACGAGAAGGAAGTGGTATTCGCTTTCAACTACATTTTGATTACATAACTTACAAGTTCTTTCTGATCTTTGGATATTACGATGCCTTCCTTTTTCTATTTCTAAATTATGAGATGATGTTCGAAATTGGCATAATGCTATTCTTAATTTTCTATCATGTATATTGTTTAAGTAATCTTCTTGATTGAATGAATGTTTGAATAATCTGTTATAGGACAGACGCTCAGAATTGTTAATGTTTGAATACCAAGATTGGTAGTATTGATCAAATATGCGTTGTTTTAATGAACACAATTTCATTAATTCACTGTTTTGTTGTATCCACAAGTTATTATGTCCTAGTGATTGTAAAAGAATTTTAACATGATGGGCCCAATTAAGTCCTGTATATGTAAGATTGTTATTAGCATCATTTTAAAGCATATTGTATACCATTTTAGTGATATTATTATCTGCTAGTTTTAGTATTTTAAACCAATAGCGGATCATGTTACATTGTCTTATAATTCTTAAAGGTAACACTCCGTCAAGATTGTAATTTATGTTATTAAGAATGTCATTTACAAACATTAAGAAAAGTAAACTTGAATTTGAATCGCCTTGCTTGACACCTGTCAATGAATCAATGCTAGCAGATATTTCATCGTTGAATTTGATTGCAGACTTAACAGACGAATACATAGCTTTAAGTGCATTGATCATTTTAGTACTGATACCCTGACAAGTTAGTTTATGCCACAGGAAAGCTCTATTTATGTTATAAAAACATTTTTTATAGTCTATGAAAGCTGTATAGAGTTTTTTTCCTGAATTTAAAACTTTAGCAATAATTGAATGTAATATGAATATACAGTCAACTGTAATTTTGTTTTTTTGATAACCAAATTGACAATTATTGATATTGTTATTTTTTTCATTCCATAATTTCAATCTATTATAGATTATTTGTGAATATACTTTTGAAAGAATACTATTTAACGTTATTCCTCTATAATTCTTAGGGTCAGTCGAGTCCCCACCTTTAAATATAGGTACAATATAACCCAATGCCCATTTTTCAGGATATGTGGAATTTTCGAATAAATGATTGACGATATTTAATAAAATTGTACTTATTATTTCAAAAGATGCCTTTATTATCTCTGCTGAAATATTATCGGGGCCACTTGCTTTTCCGTTATTTTGCGATAAAACGGCAGTTTTAAGCTCTGCCATTGTAATCTAACTCCACGTCGGCAATATGGGTGGTATTAGAGTCGCTGTTATCGTTTCGATCGTTTATATTAACATTTTCATATAAATCTTCAAAGTGCTCATATCTCAGGACTATCCTGATTATTTTTTTCTTGATTATATGACTTTTTAATGGACTTCCAGAAGTTCCGTGGTTCAGATTTTGCAATATATTCTAATTTTATAGCTTCATTAGCGTTTATATAAGTGTGTCTTTTTTCATCCGAGTTCATTAAAATTTATTTTAGCTTGTTTTAAATTATCTTTTGCTAAAATGCAATTTTGATCAATCCATTTTGGTTTAACATTGTTTTTATTATTCTATGTAAAACGTTTATTAAATGCGGAGTTTGTATTCTTTGATACAAAGTCAGTAAGACTATCTACATGGTCATATACTAGATTTGTATTAGACATTTTATGGTTGAGTATTTCAATAGTGTTGAGTAATGATTGTTGAAAATGTGTCACTTTGTTTTCATCAAATATTAATTTATTAACAAAAACAGCTGATGACTTATTTTTACATTTCCTATTTCCTTTTTATGGTGGAAAAATATAAACAACAGTGATCGGAAAATTCATTTCAGTCTAAAACTTTGAAATTGTTTAAAACGTGAATATCTTCTACTTTTAATAGCAAATAATAGACTGTACTCATGCCACGTAATGAACTATAAGTAAATCCACCAGGTACGTCATTATGCAGTCGTCCATTTGCGATAATATGACTGGTAGATTTACATAATGAAAGCAGACGACGCCCGTTACCATCAATAGTAGTGTCAACATTAGCACGTGGAGGAATGTTTACATTCGAGTCATCTGAGAAAGGTGTCTGACTCAAAGGATCAAATTCGTCTATTGTATACGATAAATTGGAATAAATTGTAACACAAAGGCCGTACATTGGCTAATGGAAGCAAACATTTAACAAACATTTAACAAAAACACTACGTCACGAAATATTATCATACATTTTTAGACGGTATTTTGCACACTTAATGCGATATACCATACGGTATGAAATAAAATGTCAAGGAGTGTCTACTGTCTTATGTAGAAAAAGTATAGATTCTTCATAATCTGGAAATGAACGACTACTGGAACAATGAACTGCATTATAAAATATAATATATTGTAACACAAATGCCGTACATTGACTAACCGAAACCAACTTTTAACAAGAACACAATTACTATTGACAAAGTGATAGCTGTTGTTGCTGGTTGTACGTGCTTCTGTGTTGTGGAAATAAATATGACAATGTGACATAGGTAATCAATATTTCAATGTCACGAAATGTTATCATACTATTATACACGGTAGTTTGCACATTTAAGGCGAATACACTATTAACTGAATTATTAAATATAATACATTGTAACACAGAAGACGTACATTTTCTAACTAATGGCAGCTTTTAATTATAACACTATTGCTATTGACAAGTAATAGCTACTGTTAGTTGCGGTACGTACTTCTGAGCTATGGAAATAAATCAATGTTTAAATGTGATAAAATGTTAATATACCTTTATACACGGCATCTTGCACACAGAACCCACTTATGGAAATATGCTATATAACTTAAAATGTCATAGAGTTGCTCCTGTCTAATCTAAACAATGCTTCCATTTGAAAGTATAGATAATTTGGCAAATGCCAGCGCTGAACGTAACGGAATAATAATCATAACTTGAAACCACAAAACTAACAATTTAGGCGAAAGTATACCGAATATAATAAAAGTGACGAAGGTTTTTTTTTATAAACTGGAAATGAACGACTACCTGAACAATTAACTGCATTATTATATACAATACTTAGTAACACAAAGGCCGTAGATTGGCTAATGGAAAAAAACTTTTAACAAGAACACTACGTCACGAAATACTATTATACCTTTTTGGACGGTATTTTGCACACTTAAGGCGAATATACCATACACTATGAATTAAATTTGTCAAGGAGATGATACTGTCTTATGTAGTAAATGCTTCCGTATCAAAGTCTAACTAAAGGCAGCTTTTAATAACAACACTGTTACTTGGTCTGGATCACATCTGGTCATCACTGGCATCTGGTAGTAGGTTTGATCCTCACTGGCGTGTGCTAGTTGGTCTGAATCACAGCTGGTTATCAATGTCGTCTGGTTGTTGGTCTGGATCACATTTGGTCATCAATGTTGTCTGCTAGTTGGATTGGTCACCACTGGCGTCTGGTTGTAGGTCTGGTCCTCACTAGCGTCTGCTTGTTGGTCTGGATCATACCTGGTCATCAATGGCGTCTGCTAGTTGGTCTTGATCACATCTGTTCATTGTAGTTGATCTGGTCATTAATATCGTCTGGTAGTCGGTCTGGTTATCACTGGTGTCTGCTAGTTGGTCTGGATCACATCTGGTCATCAATAGCGTCAATAGTACCCGAGCTCTCATCAATATGAAATATTTGTGCAAGTTTGAAAACTGTGAACTGTGTCGTGTTAACAAAAACAGTTTACAAACGGATGGACGGACGTACAGACGCACGGATGGATGCCAGAAGCAATGACATCCCATAGACATGAAAAGAGTAGCGTAGGAAAGTAAGGTCAAACAAACTTATTTGATACATAATTCACTTTAATTAAGAGATAATTGCAGAAACGGTAGATGCTGTTTGTCTTCTGTACAGAAAATCGTACAATAAACTTATCATAAGAAATATTCATTAAATATAAGAAGATATGTAATTTAAAATTTTCGTCATTATGCTGGTTTTATAGTTAGAAACCGACTTGAGGGAAATTTTAGCGACATGGGGGATCGTTTATTCGTCTTTACTTAAGGCGAAGCACTTAGGGAGAAAACTGTCTTAAAATGGGGTTTAGAGTGAAATTAGAAGGCCAGGGAGACAGTTTATAAGGTGAAAAGGTCTGTAGTAAATTCATTCTCTAAATAACCTTAATACTTTTTCAAAAATAGTTCTTAGAAATAAGTTCGCCCTAAGTTATAGAAAAATGGCATTTCCCTTTAATGTAGGATCCATACTTATATATATATATATATATATATATATATATATAAGTAAGTAAGTAAGTAAGTAAATAATTTATTAAAGTGACATGTGTATAACATATAATAAAAGATTTAACAAAGTTCGTTGAAAAAACACCCGGCCCCATTGGCCTATATGTCACTATATATAAAGGTAATGTCTGTGTAGATATATTCATTCATTCTTATCAATGTGTGGTACAAGCAATCTATATACATATATACATATCTATAATTATTTCGACGGTTTTGTGCGAGCATGGCGAACCTGCATCTTGTACAAGATGCAGTTATTGCACCCTCGAACAAAGCCATCTATAATTCTGATGATTTCGTCTTATTTTAAGGATTTTATTTGAACGGTAATCCGTAACTGTACCGACAAAAGTCTAGATACAATTACTGGTCATCAGCGCTCAATTATTTTATGTATTTACAAAAGCAAGTCGGCGTAATTGGCATAACCTAATATTATGAGTAAAGTCATATCATATCAAATTTAAAAATCATAAATGAACGGATCATGTTTATACAGGTATTTGTATCATTCACTACCTATCGCGTTTGTTTTGAAATAAGTTTTAATGTTGCAACCGCTAATCACGCCCCTTCCTTGAAAGGAGACGTAGCACGGATGCAAAATAAAACCCGTGTAATAGTGTGATTATTATATCATGTATGTTTGAAAACCCTTTACCGAAACGAAAAGTAAAGGTCAGATTCACATACAGCCTTCAAATAAAACTTGCAGGCGACATACTCATAATATAACCATGAAGATAGTAATTATTATTATTATTATTATTAAGCTTTATTGCATAAAACATACATACATGTTTAAAGCAAATACAGTTTAACACAAAGACATGAATTTCGTAAAGGAAAACATACAATTTTCGGAAGAGCAAAGTAGTGGTGATTGTAGGTGGATACATTTTAAGTTCTGATTAACATTGCCTCATAAATAAATCTACTTAATCCGCTTATAGTTGTTTTACATGTTTCAGACATGAGATTTATAAATTTTTGTGTCGTTGGCCATGTGAAATAATACCTTTTCAAATTTTTCACTCTTAAGTCTGTGTATTTTGGAGATATAAGAAGGAAATGATATTCTGATTCTATTTGATTAAAATGACAATTTTTACAGATTCGAGTGCTACGAGGGTTATTCGTAAATCTTCCTTGTTCTATAGCTAAAGTATGCGATGACGTTCTAAATCTTGCTAATGCTGTTCTATATTTTGGTACTTTAATCACTTGTAAGTATTTTTCAAGAGCTACCGAATGCTTGAATAGGCAATATGACTCTAACCTTGGTGAGTTATTTATAGTTCTATACCAATTCGCATAATATGTTTTTATAATATAATACTTGATTGGCTGCAATTCAATTTTTATATTTGATTGATTTTCCCATAATAATATTAACCCTGAAGTTCATCTAAAATTTGCTTAATGCTATAAGCCCAGTTATTATTGTTATATGTATGTCCATTTTCGGCATCTGTTTTTAGCATTTTGTACGTTTTAAATAGAATACTATTTTCATTTAGAGATAATATTTTCATCCAATATTTTATCTTATTATTTTTCTTTGAATGTACATTGGTATAGTTCCTAGTTCTCCGTATAGAGCTTCGAGGTTGGTTGATTTTTTAACACATAACATCTTTCTACAAAATTTGGAATGCATAGTTTCTACATCAGGTGATTTATGCATTCCCCAAATCTGGGCCCCGTAGTTCAGTGTTGTAGAAACAAGTGCATCGAATAACTTAAGTCGTTCTGTAATAGGCAGTTCTATTTGATTAAATATCGTAAATAGGTTATGTAGCGCGAATGAAGCATGTTGGGCTGTGCGTTTTTGAGTCTGTGTCCACTTGCCATTTTTAAATAAGTGTATTCCTAAGTATTTAAATGATTTAACAAGTTCAATCTTTGTTTTATATAGATAAAAGTCGTAAGAAGTGTGACGTCCATTTTCGCATATCATGATCTTAGTCTTGTTGACGTTAATCTTAAGTTTGTACTTATTGCAATAATTTTCAATGTCGTTTAAAATTGACTGTAATGATTTTGGATCATGTGTAAATACCACTGCATCGTCTGCAAATAATAACAAAAATAATTGTATGTCATCAACTGTTAAAATACCATCAATATCACTTTTGATGTGTTGCAAAATATCATTCAGAAAAAATAAACATAACAAACTACTACACGGATCGCCTTGTTTTACACCGATATATGAATTAAAAGATTCAGATTTAACATTTTGGTATCGAACAGTTGATTTTACAGTTGTATACATAGATCTTAAAGCTAAGACAAATTTTGAGGTGACATTGTTATTTAATAACTTCTGCCATAAAAGTAAACGGTCAATTTTGTCAAACATCTTTTCCCAGTCTAGGAAAGCGACGAATAATTTCTTTTTATTATACAACGTTTTTGAGATAAGAGCATGTAACACAAATATGCAGTCTATAGTTGATTTATTTTTTTGAAAGCCATACTGGTTGTCACTTATCTTTTCATGTTTAATTGCCCATTTAGATAATCTGCTAACCAGTATTTTTGAATATATTTTTGATAGTATGTTATTCAAAGTAATGCCTCTGAAATTTTTGGGCTCATGTTTACCTCCTTTGAAAATGGGAATAAGTAATCCTTCACACCAGTCATTCGGAAAATTCCCTTCTCTAAATATCCTGTTATAAAATTTAAGTAGATATTGTGAGATTATATCAAATGAATATTTAAATATTTCTGCAACAAGATGATCATTTCCTGGGCTTTTCCCGTTTTTTTGTTCGAAAACGGCTTTTCTTTCAACAGCGAGCAAATTAATCATCAATTAATCATCCCGCCACTCAACTTAACAACCAGTACGTCCATTCTCCGAATGTGTAAATAAATGAATGACCGAATGAACGAACGATTGAATGAGTGAACAAACAAGTGAATGAATGCTTGAACAATTTGATGAATCAACTAACCAGTTAACCAACTAATTATTTAATATATCAGCCAACTATTCGCGATCAAACAATTAACTAATTAATCAATCATATATTTCATCGGTGATTATATATCAAAATCCTCCTATGGCTAAACGCTTTTGCAACATATTTATATATTTATATATAAGAAGTGTATGTCATTCATAAAATCCGACGAGTCAAAATACATTAAAGGGTTTAATGCATGTTTTGGTACAGTTATAAGAGTATAACACGAAATTGTCTAATTACTCAGCAAATAATGCCCGAAGTGCATTATGTCAGCTGTGTAATTTTGCAATTTCATGTTATACTCTTATAACTGTACCAATACATACATTAAACCCTTAATATATCTATACAATGTAGGTGCTACCTATTTACGAAAAATCATAAAATGATTGTAAACAAAATATTAAAGAGTATTCTATGGCCATCAAGAAATAGACGATGAAAATCTTCATTTCATGTGTTTTGCATGATCATGAAATGTTTGGAATTCGTATTACTGTCGTCTATTCACACGGACAGAAAATAATAAAGTAATGATTTCAGAAAATTTATAATGAATTAATAATGACTTATGTTTGATAAAAGGGCCAATATGACCCTTAATGTGTCATCTGAATGATGGTATAGAAGCAAATATGTAACTGATTGTATCAGGGGGAAATTTGTTTAGCCCTTTTCTGATGCCACCTAGCGACTACCTTTTGCAACCATTCAATATGGCTGAAACAAATTATGGAGGTCAAGTTTCTGCTTAACCACTTCTCTAATAAAGTCGGCTTCTTAAGCCTTTATACGACGTAGGAAACGTTTGCAACTAAAGGAACAATTGCTCATTATGAGCTACGTATACTTTTGGCACAATGCCCGATGAATATTTATACTTTCAGTTATAGATATGTTATCTCCTTGCCAAATTGTTTTCAAAGTCGTATGTAGTAGATTTGTTGTATGTGGGTAAGGGTTAAACATCTTGATATCGATAATAAACAAGTGGATAAAGATGGTCTTAAATCTATTTGGAGAAGATGACATTTAAAGTTCAATTGACCCGTTTTCTGATGTCACCAGTTTGTTATTTCTTTCGGCCATCAATATAGCTTCTACCAAGACTGCCGTGAGTTTCAACAGATCAAGATCGCTAGAATAATTGAGCGGATTAGGAGTAGATGTAAATTGAAGCTTTAAGTTCATTTAACCTCATATCGGATGCTGAAAAATTGCTAAGTCCTTCAGACAATCAAAATGGCTTCTACCAATTGTGTACCGCCTTGGTGGGGTATAGTGGTAGAGCGTCCGTTTCGGGTGCAGGGAGACGAGAGATAGATCCCCGGCTGGGTCAAAATAAAGCTTTAAAATGGAAGTAATGGCTGCCCTTCTTGGTGTTAAGGGTTGCGGGGTAAACAAATATTGACTGACTAGTGTCAGGATAAATAAACCGGTAGTACTTGTAACTTATCCAGGAAACATGTGATATAGCTGAAACCATAGTGGCCCTGGATCGTTCATCACATAGTCAATGACAACAACTCTTTCGAACTTGGCCTAGATATCATTACAAGACAATCCTTCTGACAAAATACTGCTTCCAGACTGTTAACAATATTTTCCTTCAATTTGGCCTATTGACCCAGTTCTTTTTTATCAGACTTGACCAACATTCAAATCTTACAATCTTCAAAACACCAATTTGACATTGCAACTAAGATTTTTTTCCGAAATGACCCATATTTGAACCCGCCCTAGATATCATCAAGACATACCTTCTGGCAAAGTTTCAAGCTGCTGAAGAACAAAATACAGTCTCTACAGCAGTGTTAACAAGATATTTCTCAAATTTGGCCTACTGACCTAGTTTTTGACGAGTTATGACATATATGCAAACTTAGCTTAGATATCATCAAGCCATTTATTCTGACAAAGTTTCATTATTTTTAAGTTAAAAATGCGGCCTCTAGAATGTTAACAAGATTTTCCTTCAATTTAATCTAGTGACCTAGTTTTTGACCTGACATGACCAATATTTGAACTTGGCCTAGAAATAAGCAAGATAAAATAACAGAATAAGTTTCATGAAGATTAGATGATAATAGTGTAGGTAGACAAATGCCGAAAAAAAGGCGATCACAAAAACTCACCATGAGAACTGTTTGCTCAGGTGACCTATAAATGTTGAGCAGCATAAAACACCAAACAATTTTTTCATTTTGCCCCTTTCCTGACCCCAAATGGCTGTCATTTTTCCTACCAATCAATATTGCTTGACAGTTTTTTAGAGGATTACCCAAAGATCGTTTCTGCATAATTATCTTGGAATTTGGCAAGTGGATTCGGAGGAGAAGAATTTAAAAGTTTTGCAATTTTCACCCCGTTCTGATCCCTGGCAACCAAAGTTCTATATCGAACTTAAGTCGTTGAATTTTTTTTGATGAGGGTCACCAAGAGAATATTCATGTGACGTTTGATTAATTAACCCTTTCCCTCATATATACACTTTCTGATGCCTCTGCAGCAGACGGTTTTTTGAAAAATGTCAACAAAAGAAGAAATTGCTCAAAACGTCACAATGTTTTCAACTCTATTCAAATATTGTACTTTCATTTAAAGGGAATTTCCAATTGATTTCGGGTATGTTTTCAAAGTCGTCTGCTGCAGATTTGTTGTATGTTGGAAAGAGTTAAAATTGCACCACCAGTTTCAGAGAAGAAGATTTGATGTTCAATGGATAGTGAGTGATCACAGTAGATAACAATGAGCCTTCGGACTGAAGATGATCTAAAATTAAGTAAAAAGTTTAATTGTTATAGATATTGTACGTATTCTTACATTCTCACATACAAGGAATTTTATTCAGATTACTTTGAAATTGTCAAAGTCTGGAGGAAAGCTGTATAAATCTTAATGTAAGAAAGTACAATTCTGAGATAATATGTAAATTAAAGGGAAAAATAGAAATTAATCATCATGCGAAAGTTCTGTATTTTCCCCTCACTATGTTTTCACAGGTTGCCTGCTTCTGATACATCAATAGTAGTAGTCTGTAAGTGGTAAATAGATAACCAGCTTTTACATGATTTCTGAAGCCTCTGCAGCAGACAAATTCTGAAAACAGTGTGACAAAAAGAAATATTGCTCATAATGAGTAATTTCCCCTTTTGCCAACATGTTTTCAACTATAATCAATAATATAAATTTTGATAAAATGTTAATATTCCAAAATATTGTCTTAATGTTTTCAATGTGGTCTGCTGCATATTTGTTGCATTTTGAAACTGAAATAACTCTTAAATGTATGTACATGTATAATATAAAACTAAAAAAATATTTGGTTTCTTATTATTGTCAGTTAGGACTACTTTTCTGTTTTCAATTCTTTATTTGATGTGGATGACTTATGAAACATCTGAAGCATTGATGTGTAAAACATACTAAAAGAAAATTGAAATTGCTTTTATTGAACAATTTATTCTTTTCTTTTAGTGGATGTTACTGTATATCATAATGCAATTGTCTACTTTCTATAATATTCATATATTTCCCACATTCAACATATCTGCAGCAACCATTTGAAAACATTTTGGAAGGAAATACTGAAAAACTCAATTAAATTAAGTATAATTATTGAAAAGAGTTGAAAACATTGTGGTAAAAGGAGAAACTACTCATTTTGAGCATTTTCTCCATTTGCACTCATGTTTTCAAAAGAGTTCTTTTCACAATATGTAATATTTGTTTTTTTTATATACTTTGGTTTTGATATGAATGAAAGAGATAGAAATAGACCTTGCCTCTGCTGGGAAGCTAACCACAGACCTTTCACTTGCCAATCCAAGTCAACATCCATTACACTAGCACGACACGACGTTAATACGTTCAAAGCCGAGAATTCATCACATGGCTGGAGATTACGCGAGGCTCCCAAGAGGTGTATTATGTAACACAGTTTAAGTTTAAATTGACGATAAATAACTGAAAACTTGTCATATTTCAAAACAAATTAATATTTTGCTCTTAAATATTATATTTCATACGTTTTCAATGATTTTTTTCACTTAAGTCAAAGGTTAGTATGCAGAATATTTCATTTTAAAACTTCACCTTATAAGTGCCTCTCGTGGGATCGCCAACTTAACTATGAACCAATCAAAACGTATTTCCTTTATTTCTTCGACATTATTCATTAAATACAACATTTGATTAGTCTACAAGCTAGATCATTTGTTTAACATCTAGGTCAAAACCCACTTTAATCGTCTATCGCCGAAAAAAGCTTGACGATAACGCGGGACCCCCTTTCTATCTCTATAACAATACACCGGTATTTACACTAGGATTTTGTTAACTGGAACAACCAATTTAATAATGATATAGTGTTTGGTTAGTTAGTTTAATACGAATACAGCCATGGTCTTTGTCTACAAATACTTTTCATTTGGTTTTTGCTTCTTAATGTACTGCTGTAGACTCGTGCGATAGCTAGTTTAGCTATTTTGAACAATTGGCTACACCCAACTGAATCCAGATTACTACCGCCTATCACGGACATTGACATGTACTTACTCTATGTTTTGATAAGAGCCTTGATAATTAAACATGCGCGTTTTAAACATAACCACTTTGGCGCCAAACCCCGTAAATTTCATCTAGAAATATTGTAAACGTTAAGTACATTTTTATCGAAATACGCCTCATAAGTCACTTTATGTGATAGATACAATATCTCATGAGTGTTATTTATTATTACTTTTGATAAACTAAGCTGCATATTACTGACGAGATTAAAATAGGTTTGGACAACCAACAGGCTCGCTTAATAACAAAATATCTTGAACTCGTTTAATAAAACTTTATATGAAATGACAACTCATGTCAGATCCTATATATATATAAAGAGCGAACAAAGCTTATGAGTTATGAATAGCGTAACCGAAAGGAAAGGATTTCTAGTTCTAAAAATAGAAAGGTATTTTTCGAAAGTAGTTCCGTGAACTGGTCATGTGATCAATTGCAGTTATTGGAAGAAAAACGCAATTTCTTTTAGTCACGTGATCGGTTTTGAACCAATAAAAACGAGCGATTCACAGTGCTTTTGAAGCAACTGCAATTATCATACCATAGACCTACGATAAAACAGACCTTGATCCTTTGCTATGACAACGTAGGCCTAAAAGGGCCTCCACGTTCATTAGTATAGGTAGCCTACGTGGTATTTTAGATTTACATAAGATTTTATTTCTAGAAAATATTTAAGATTTTTCCCCGCATATGCTGAGAAAGATAGATTGATTGTTTGGTGTTTTACGCTGCTTTCAACACTTTTTTAAGTTATATCACGGAGTTCCCTTTCATTGTGTGTATACCATGTGACTTTGACGTCACAAATGCTACGGTGGACAGAAATATTTCTCTTCGGTTTAGAAGTAAAAACAAAGGTAACTTTTTTACTTCTTCATCATTTTTGATGAAATATGGCGTAGTCTACGCCGCTTACAGAACCCTATCTCCGCTTTTTCAACGAAGATTGATTAGTGGTTTAGTTTCTTCAAACACTTCGATAAACCTTTTCTCGCATTGTATTAATATCACCGACAGCCGGAGCATTATCAAAACTGGATTTTGAGAACAGGTTCGTCGAAGTGTTTGAAAAAATTAGACCGCCAATCAAACTCCTGGAAAAAACGGAGATAGGACATTGTTAGCGGCGTAGACTGCGCCATGTTTCATTAAAAAGGGTGAAGAAATAAAAAAGTTACCATTGTTTTTACATTCTTATCAAGAGTAATTATTGCTGTCTGACCATGCAAATATGACGTCAAAAGTCACGTGGTAAACACACACTGCCTTTGTAAGTTACCAGTACTAGCCTACTGGTCACTTTATCCTGATACCATTCAGTCAGTCGTAATGCTAACCCCGCAACCCTGAGCGCGAAGGAGGGCAACCATTACTACCATTTTTCTTTTAAGTCTTTAATATGACCCGGCCGGGGATCGAGTCCACGACCTCCCGCACCGAGGCGGACGCTCTACCTCTGCACAACAGAGGTGGTCACAAGCGATAGATGATAAAGGTATTAGTATAAGACCGCCGTCTGTTTTAGAAAGGCCTACATACACATGTAGCCTCATTACTTAACATACGGAGAAATAAAGTTTCGCATATATTGAGATTTACCGATAGATTAAAAAACGTAAACATGATAGGGCTGCATGTTTTAGAAAACCACTTAGTATCATTACCCTTCTCATGTACACCAAATCCGCAGCAGACGACTTTGAAAACATCAAGATACAAATTTATAAAATCTATATTAAGAAAAGTAAAGTTATTGCATCGGGATGAAAACATTTTGCGCAAAAGGATTGCTTTCACCTTTTATCACAATAATTTCAAAATTCGTCTGCTGCAGATGCTTCAAAATGAGCGTTTGCGGTTGGAAAATGGTTAAATAATGACTAGATCTATATCGATAAAATGCTTTATTGACCCGTTGCATGTGCGGATAGAAAAGGAGAATAGGGGTGTCGTGGAAGAACCCGCTCATCACGGGATTTGAACCCGGTACCTTTGGTACGAGAGACCGAGTCTGATTTGAAACGATGAAGCAAGTGTTACAGGGATTGGTTCGAGCTAAATGATACTCGTATATTTAAGTTAAAGCGAGTCGACTGTAATAAGAACACCGGGTTTGGCCCTCGGAGAAACATGCATGATCCACGAATGGATACATCAACATCTTTCATAATGATGTCTCATCGGTTTACTTGCATTTAGAAAGCAGGTGCTTGAAGAGTAAGTTTTAACGGGTGGTTGGAGTATGATTTAAATTTGCAAAGCAGTTATCAAACTTTAGAAAGTAAGTAGAACAGCAGTATTCTTTGTTTATAAATAGATAGATATTCTTTATTTTGTTACGTAAAATTTAGATAGTTTCTAGTTACATACAAAAAGGTATGTTATAAAATGTGTCTCTTTTATAACATGTAGATATCGACTATGGACATTCTGGAAATAAATGACGAAACAATAAATTGATTTTATTATTTGATCAGGTCTGAATGTTCGGAAAGAATTTATACGCACAAAAGATGTTACAATTGTAATTGAATACATATGCAAATTTCGAACAATTAAGTCTCGATATGTTTTAACTAAATCGTCCATGTTGTTTTACATTCAGTTGCATAACGCTTTCCCTTCTGGGCCCAAATATGGTAATTTTTTATAAATGAAAGAATAGTTGAAAAATAGGAGCTACTTCTCTTTTTGTTACACAACTTTAAAAACAATTGCTGCAATTATGTCTCAATGTGTGAAAGGGTTAAGTTATGTTAACAAATGTGTTGATAAGCCAACAGATGTAGTTTAATATCGCCGAAAAGGAATTCGACTGTTATTCTTATTTTCGCGGCAAATACTGGTAAAACATAGACATGTTTAGGTCGTGGCCGAGTAGTAAGCTTGTAGGATTTGTAATTGATTGCTCTCGGGCAAGGCACATTTTCTAGCCTAGTACTGGTTTGTTTACCCAGGGATCATGAAGAAGTCTACTGTCGCAGTGATATTACTGAAATAATGTTGAAGGCAGCGTAAAAAAAAAAAGATTAAACATTACGAGTGACAACCAGATTTACAGATATAATGCAGAAACAGCGTTCGTTAAACTCTTTCTCTGATACAGACGACTTCTGCAGCTGACAAATTTAATTTAAAAAATATTGTGGGAAAGGAGACATTCCTGCAAGTGAACAGTTTCGCATTTCACCTACGCAATGGTTTTAACCCTTCAGTAACACAATTATACTTCTAAATCATTAAGGGTGTCGAAGAAATTAATGCAATGTCATTTGTAACACATTCAAAACACATAGCGTCACATACACGTAGCGTCACATACATAACAGCATATATTTAGTTAATATCATTCAGTTGTGAATAAGGCCGTGTGTTCGATACCCGACCGGGTCATACTAAAGACTTAACAATGGTAGTTATTACTGTCCTCATTGGTGGGCAGGGTTCCGGGGTTAGCAATTACCACGGACTGACTGGTATCAGGATACATGGACCAGTAGTACTATTAAATTACCCAGGAAACGTCGTGATATAACTGAACAAAATGTTAAAAGCGGCGTAAAACACCAAACAACCAATCAGTTGTGAATCATAGACCAAAACATGTACGGTCTTCTCGATGCTTACTGTTGTGTTTTAATAATCAAAGTAATAATAAGAGTAGTCACAGCTCATTGCTGTTCACGTACAGTCGAGCCGCAATGACTCTCTCGGTAAAGACGCCAGAGATCGTGCATTGGAAACCCGGCTAGACCAGTGATTCTTTCCGATGATTGACACATCACATTTTGAAAGGCGTCATTCGTCCTCAAGGAATGGGTTAATAGTACGGTTGATATATAAATATATACTATTGCAGGGACTTTTATAACCATTATACTATTGAAAGGGCCGTTATAACCACTATACTATAGACATGGCCGATATAAATTGTATATATTGGAAAGTAGCCAGTTCCACGGGAGCAGTATCGTGTGGCGAACTGGTGCGAGGACGTACTAACCTTTCTTAGACTGTAATAAGCATCCATGTCCCAACAATGACACCAACGTTGTTTATTAATGATTCAAGAATTCTGCACTTACCCCTGTTCTAATGAAATATGCACCCATATGTTTAAATGATGCTGAAGTTGTGTATTCATGATATCTGCACTAACCCCTGTGCAAATGAAATATGAATCCATTTAATTAAGTGATGCTGAAGTTGTATAATCATGACTTATGCGCTAACCACTGTTCTTCTGAAATATGCACCCATATTTTTAAATGATGCTGATGTTGTTTATTCGTGATTCTGAATTATGCACTAACCCCTGTTCTTCTGAAATATGCACCCATATGTTTAAATGATGCTGAAGTTATTTATTCATGAATTCTGCACTTACCTCTGTTCTACTGAAATATGCACCCATATTTTTAAATGATGCTGATGTTATTTATTCGTGATTCTGAATTATGCACTAACCCCTGTTCTTCTGAAATATGCACCCATATGTTTAAATGATGCTGAAGTTATTTATTCATGAATTCTGCACTTACCTCTGTTCTACTGAAATATGCACCCATATTTTTAAATGATGCTGATGTTGTTTATTCGTGATTCTGAATTATGCACTAACCCCCGTTCTACTGAAATATGCACCCATATGTTTAAATGATGCTGATGTTGTTTATTCATGAATTGTGTAATAACCACTGTTCTAAAGAAATATGCACCCATATGTTTAAATGATGAGAATTTTTTTTATTCAGGATGTCTGCAATAACCCCTGTTCTAATGAAATATGCACCCGTTTAATTAAATGACGCTTAAGTTGTTTATTCATGAAATCTGCCCTAACCACTGTTCTACTGAAATATGCACCCATGTGTTAAAATGATGCTGATGTTGTTTATTCATGATTCTGAATTCTGCACTAACCACTGTTCTGCTGAGATATGCACCCATATGTTTAAATGATGATGAAGTTTTTTATTCATGATTTCTGCAATAACCTCTTTTCTAATGAAATATGCACTCATTTAATTAAATGATGCTTAAGTTGTATATTCATGAATTATACCCTAACCACTGTTCTACTGAAATATGCACCCATATGTTTAAATGATGCTGAAGTTGTTTATTCATGAATTCTGTAATAACCCCTGTTTTGCTGAAATATGCGGTGTTTCGCAAGGATAACGCTGAAGTTGTCTTTTTATGGTTCTGAATTCTCTTATAACCCTTGTTCTGCTTAAATATTCACCCCTGTGTCCCAAGGATGACGCTGAATTCCCTCTTCTTGTATATCCCGTCCTTGGTATTTGACGTGTAAAAGATCACATATCTATGGCTTAGCCTTTGTTACAAAATTAAACATGAGTAGCATTTAATATAAACCAAAATTAAACAACGAGAATGAGATGGCTTGTCTTGATCCCTGCTTTAGCAAATTCAGTTTAAAGTCAGGCATAACATAATACACGCTTGTTGTTTTAATCCTTTCCAGCATATAGCACATCTTCAGCAGATTACCATGAAACGAATAGGCATATTATTTTACTAATTTTGTAGATTCCGTCAGAATGCGTCTGCGAACGTGTTACGTATAATAATATAAAGGTCGATATAATGTTTCTTTTCACCAATAGACTGGGTGATATTGATCACGTGAGACGTCCAACATGGAAACCAAACCGAAGAAAGTGTTTTCATACAAGTACGATCCGGTTAACGGTAAGTCATTTGTTCGATGGCTGCACGCATAAAGGCTGTAGCAAGATGCAATTATCAGCGTTTTGCATGAAGATAAGGTACTTGTAGCGGTAAGGTAGATACATTATTCGGACCATTAAACCCGAACACGGGTACATGTATATACAGTACCTTCGTAGCGGTAACGTAGAGATACAGTGGATACATTATTCGGATCACTGCTCCTAAACACGGGTACATGTAGATACGGTACTCGTAGCGGTAACGTATAGATATAGTGGATACATTATTCGGATCACTGCTCCTGAACACGGGTACATGTAGATACGGTACTCGTAGCGGTAACGTAGATACAATGGATACATTATTCGGATCACTGCTCCCGAATACGAATATATACGGTACATTCGTAGTGGTAACGTAGATACAGTGGATACATTATTCGGATCACTGCTCCCGAACACGGATATATACGGTACTTTCGTAACGGTAACGTAGATACGATCTTAACCCTTTCCCACATACAACACATTTCCAACAGACGACATTAAAAACATGTAGGTCAAAATTAATATGAATAAATCTCAATAAAGGAACGTATAATTATTGTTGAATTAAGAGTTTAAAACATTGTGGCAAAGTGCCATATTGTTCATTATGAGCAACTTCTCAGTTTGCCACGACGTTTGCAAAAGCCTGCCAGATGTGCCCATACGACTCTGCAGGTGGGAAATGGTTAATTCCTGTTCGTATAGACCTCGGAAGTCACGGCGTGATATAATATGATATTATAGATTGTCTTACACAGCAAGACTGGATTATAAGAACATTATCACGAAGCTACCGTATCTATCGTCTTCCAGTGGTTGTTGTTTGTTAATTTTGTGCTTTACGCCGCTATTCAGTTTTATCACGGCGTTTCTGAGGAGGTTACCAGTACTACATGTCCATTTAAATTGACACCAGCGAGTCAGTCGTAATGCTAACCATAGAATCCTGATCGCCACGAAGGGAAGACTTGTTTGAAACGGCGTAAAATACCAATCAAGCAAATAAACAATTCACACATTTTTTCTATCATGTTACTAGTCACTTTTCCAAACGGACCTCTTTAACACTTTCCCACATACAGCATATCTGCAGCAGACGACTATGAAAATGTCATACTAAAAAATATGGAAAATCTCTATAAGAAGTTGAAAATATTGCAGCGAAAGGAGAAATTGCTCGTTTTGAGCAATTTCTCCTTTTGTCACGATTTTTTCAAAAGTTGTCTACTGCAGATGCGTTTAAATGCGTCTATAAAGGGTTCAGCCCGTCGTTATAAGACGGATGATGCTGGTCGCATCGAATTTTGTCAATTACCGGGAATAGTGTTGACCAAACAGGATTTCAACTAACGACCCCCCGCATCGAATTCAACCGTTTTTATAACGGTTAGTACGTCATAGAAAATAACATCAGTCATCAACAATATTGGTTTAGCCCTTTCCCACATACAACAAATCTGCAGCAGATGCCATTGAAACTATCTCGGCAAACATATGGAAAATCTCTATAAATGAAAGTATTTGATACAGTTGAAAACATTGTTGTAAAACGAGAAATTGCTCATCATGAGCAATTCCTCCTTTTGCCACATTGTTTTCGATTAGTCTGCTGAAAAGGTGTCAGCAAGTGTCTGTTTGTTGGAAAGGGTAAGTGTATACTTTTAGCTTTTAAGTAATTAATATAAGTGTATTCCAACTGGGCTATTAGATAACAAATACCGATTAATTACTTTCGTAATTCAACCTTTCCCACCTGTAGAAGCACTTTGACGCGGCTCAAGCTGACCCTTTTGAAAACATTGTCTTCCACATCGTATTTTTATTACCTATTTGGGGCTTGGTTCGCATACCTCCTGATCACAGTCTCAAACTACACCAATACCGATGCGTTTAAACAACTTCGAGAAAAACACCATAATCGGTATTTGAATTACAATGTACATTTGCATACCAATCTCATAAACACCAGACGTTAACTTCGCTGTATTAGTTTGTATGGTGTCTTACACCGCGTTCATCAATTCTCAGTTATATCACGGCGAGTCAGTCGTACAACTAACCCCACAACCCTGAGAGCCAAGGAGGGAAAGCCATTACTACAATTGTTAAGATCTTTGGTATGACCCGGCTGTCGATCGACCCGGACGCTCTAGCACTACATATATTTTGATGTATTAGCGAATACTAGTATGCGTAACAACGAAGTTTTACCGTCTCATGTCAATGAAATTCATGTGCATATATGCACTATATTTATATTTCAGTTAAAAGGCGTGCCCGTGAAATATGTTTGCTCGTTATAACTTCTAAAACATGGCACTTTAACCCTTGCCAAAATACAACAAATCTGCAGCTGACAACTTTAAAATGTAGAAATATGGACAATCTCTATTATTGAAAGTATATTAAGTGACTAGAGTTGAATACATTCTGACAAAAGGAGAAATTGCTTATCATTTGTCCACAATGTTTTCAAACGACTTCTGGTGAAGAGGCGTCAAAAAGCGTTTGTAAGTGGGAAAGAATAGTTTTAACATTCGGCGATAGCCTTAGTAATCCAGTATTTGTATCTGAGGTCAAACTACGCCAAATACATCCGCGCTCAAAACTTTGTGTAGAAATGAGTAGAAATGAGTAGAAATAAGTGTATCTATTAAATAATAGTTCTTTCATTTATTGAGTCTCTATATTTTCGCTTTTTGTCCAAAGTTACGTGTATGTGGGAAAAGATCAAAGATACTCAAGTACTATTATACTAATGTTGACTTATTTTCTACTTCTTTTAACCCGTTTACCACAAACAAAAGCTTTGTCAAGCTTCTGCAGCATACGACTTTTGAAAACATCGTGGCAAATTAAAAAAATGGTCATGATGAGCAATTTCAACTGTATTCAATACTTATACTTTCATTTACTGACATTTTCAATGTTTTTGCGAGTGTTTTTAGCAAGGGGCTCGTTAGAGCCGATTGCTATAGTCGGCGAAATCCGAAGACACTCATCATTTTGAGACTGGAATCTAGACTAGTGGTTTACAAAATCGGCATTGAATTACTTCACTTCTGTCTTTCTATATCAGCTCTCCGTTTCTGAACACATCTCGGGTTCAGAGAGATGTTTTGGTAGTTGATCTATGGAATATATTTTTAAATGAATGGACTGTTTCAAGTTAATACCCATGTTGTTGCTTTCGAACCGCCAAATAGCTTTCTTCTAAACATAAAAATGCGGTAACTTGTTGGCATATCAACCGGACAATGGATTTGATTTGACATCACTTACCAAAAAGAAATAAATCGAAATAAAGTTTATGTTAAACAATATGAATTACATGATTAAAAACAATATATATATTTTTACGCTTGCAACATGACTTGATCACGCACAACATGCATTGACAAATTAAAGCAGTATGTGCATACTTTCTTCAGGTATCATGCACTCACACACTAAACAAATTAAAGCAGTATGTGCGTACTTTCCTCAGCTGTAATTATGATTGCGATTTCAAAATTGAATTTGAATTGATGACTTTACATTTGAAAGAAGAGAGTGCTGTATATTGTTTTAACTAATTAACTCATGAATGAAAGTGTATCCACTCAAGGCAACGCCTCTTAGTGTAACATATTTCTATATAACCCATATATTCAAGGATTGACTGTTCTTTTTCGTGCGTTCATGCAGTATGAACGCTCGGCCGCCATTTTGCAAATCCATTCTTGGAAAATTTGCAAAATCGCGGCCGAGCGTTCATACTGCATGAACGCACGAAAAATAACAGTCAATCCTTATATTTACATTTTCCCCTTTTCATTACTTTATTTTTTTCGACCTAAAAGTGTTCGCGAACAAGTCTTTAATAACAATAAATAAATGTAACCGACAACATACGTTTGTTTAAATGAATAGCTGATATTTGTAACGTCGTATATCATTGGTTAAATGACGTCACGCTATTGAAATAAACAATAACGTCATAATCCCTACAGAGGTCATGAAAGGTCGACCGGTTCATGCAAAATGAACGTCAGTTTTATCTATACAAAGAACTAGGCGAATGTAAATAGTCCATGTTAATCTTTGTAGTATTAAATATTCTGCTAAGATGAATGATGGTTGTTCCTTCATTTAATGTTGTAATCATACACAATCAATTTGCGACGAGGTTGAGATTTTGTACCGCTATAAATGATAATGATTATGTTAATTGAGGTCATCGTGAACATTTGAACTTAATGGCTAATCACAATCGGAACACATTAAAGCAGTATATGCATACATTCATCAGGTGTATTATGCGATTTCAAAATTGATTTTACATTCAAAGGGGGAGAGGGTTGTGTATATTGTCTTAACACATTAACTCATGAATGAAAGTGTATCCACTTAAAGTGACGCCTCTTAATGTAACATATTTCCATATAACCCATGCATTTTATTATAGTAATCTTTGTAGTATTAAAAATTAAAAATTTGAAAGAATAAAATAAGTGCATGTATTTGTTCACCTTTGTTATGGAAAAACAACACGTTGGCAGCTGTGACTGTATAAAGTCATGCTAGACTGACACTTACATTTTGGATTATTTTGTATTACTTAGTTTACTATAATATAATCTGCAGGCACGGACCATTCATTATTGTTCTATTATAGCACTGTGTAAATAGTCTCTTTTGTTTATAAAATGAATTATTTTAATTTTAAAACTATTATATAAATTATTTCTAAAAACGTAAAACAATTATGCCACCATTTTTTGTTTTTAGTAACCAGAAAATGTAGATACAGATTGTTTATTTTTTGCTTTGATATTTTAATTGGAATTTCAATATAATTTTCATTGTTACGCAGCGTTTTCTTTATTTTGATATATCATGCATTGTGATTAATGCATCAATGAGTGTGTAAACTATGCAACGATCTCTATGAAATACCGCCAGTCAAATAAATGTTTTTGCGATAGACCCCAATTATGTGTATAGAATATTGTGCATTGAACTCAAATCTTATTCAATTAACGGACATAACATTGTCTTCTTGTGAAGTGTATGTGATAACATGTGATCGGTAAATCCTTGTCCTTATGTATTCCGTGATCTGCAGTAAGCTGGCAGCAATTTGAGTGCTTTGATTTTCGCAGTCCTCTGCTGCAGATTTGTTGTATGGAAGGATAAAAGAGGTAGGGTTTGACCTACTTCCTTTATCCTTTTTCACGTCACGGCTTATAAACTAAGTATAGGCCGGTATAGGGTTACATTATGCGCATATTTGAGCCACGTCGTGCGGAAATGTGGTTTACAGCATCACTTCCCTCCAACACCCCAACACCCCCAACGTGTTCGCTCCTTTTTGTAAAGAAAAGAGTTTGATAGACGCCGTTTTTAACAATCTTTCAGTCACTTTCCATCTGTTGACCTTGATGTATACAACATTACTCCACACTATATTCTTTCCAATATTTCAAAGTAACTTGATGCCTTCCCACATAGACCGTAGGCCGATTTGTCGGAGATGAATTGCACTTATCGCGTTGTCTTTCGTGAACTCGTCGGAAAGAATGTTGGCCGATCTCGGGTTTGAACTCACAACCCCTGGATTGACATTCCGCGTTGTTACTGACAGATCTAACCCGAAATTAAAGGAACGAAGCCATTGGAAAGGAATGAATGATGACCCCAGAACTGTACTACCGTCCCGGTGGTGTAGTGGTAGAGCTTTCGCTTCGGATGTGAGGGGTCGCGGGTTCAATCCCCGGCCGGGTCATACCAAGCACTTTAACAATGGTAGTAATTGCTTTCACTCTTTTGTGATCTGAGCATTACGACTGACTCGTTGGTTTCTGGATAAATGGACCAAAATTCCTGGTAAATTACTCGGGAAACACCGTGATATATACATGAGAAAACTTATGAAAGCGCCGTAAAAAACGATACACAACTAGAACTGTATTATCTGTTTTCGAATGCAGTAGTTCAAGTAGCTTGTTCAGTTGTCCATGGTCATTTATTTACCATAACACCCAATGTAGCCTACTGTTAAGTTTCTGGTATGAGCATGCGCACTGTAAAAGCGTTTCCGTGAAGTTTGACGTATCTTTAGCACACGACTAATACAAACATTGTGGCAAAAGAAGGAACTACCCATTATGACCAATGTTTCCATTTGCCACATTGTTCTCAATGTTTTCAAATCTCAAGTTATACTTTCATTTACAGAGATCTTTGCCTTTTTGCCTTATGGGAAGTCACGGGCTCGATTCCCGGTTGGGTCATATCAAATACTTTAAATATGATAGTAATGGCTGCCCTCCTTGGCGCCCAGGGTTGCGGGGTAAGCATTGCGACTGACTGGCTGGCGTAAAACACCAAACAATCACTACTTTATCCTGTTACATGCCTATCAGTCGCAATGCTAATCCCATTATACTTATCCCTAACGCGGGAAGCCAA
This sequence comes from Serripes groenlandicus, assembly GCA_031761405.1. Lineage (NCBI taxonomy): Eukaryota > Metazoa > Mollusca > Bivalvia > Cardiida > Cardiidae > Serripes > Serripes groenlandicus. The sequence continues at coordinate 137,423,421 of JASEVX010000004.1, forward strand.
TGCTTCCATTTTAGAAGTTTATGGTTCGGATGTGCGACCTCCCGCTTCAGAGACGGCCGCTTTAATTACTATACCAAAGTACCGGTAGTAAAAGATTATTCGAAAAGCCCATAATATAACTGAGAGCTTATTTCAGTATGGGACTAAGCACAGACATTTTGTGACCTGACTGTCTTCGCTGTGAGCTTAACGTTATACCATGTTGTCTCATAGGTCTGAATTTGACAACGATTTGGTAAACGAATTCTAAAATATAATTGGAAAGGATACATGTGATTTTTGCCAAAATATTTTTTTTCTTTTTTCCAGATATCATTTGGAATTGTTCGATTTACTCGTTGTATTATTTTTCCATAAATGTTTTTATTCATTGAAATCATTACAATTATGGCCTAAAACCAGTCGAACGGAAACCTTGTTTGCGTCAAAGTAAAAACTGTTGATAGTTTATCAATTGTTCAAATAGGGGAGCCGAGTGAAGTCATGCACATGGAGAAAAAGACTGGTGATGCGCGAGATGTAAACACTGTTCATAATTTGAAAGATGTTCCCGATATCAATGATGTTAGACTACATGTTCATGATGTGGAAGATGTCAAGAAACAACAATCACACGTCCTTTATGGCGTTGAAGACACACCGTCATGGTATCTCTGCATTTTACTTGGATTCCAGGTACGTCTTTCATTAATATTTTATATCTCTGCATTTAACTTTGATTTTAGGTACGTCTTTCATTAATATGTTATATCTATGCATTTTACTTGGATTCCGGGTACGTCTTTTCTTAATATTTTATATCTCTGCATTTTACTTGGATTCCAGGTACGTCTTTTATTAATATTTTATATCTCTGCAATTAACTTGGATTCCAGGTACGTCTTTCATTAATATTTATATATCTGCATTTTACTTGGATTCCAGGTACGTCTTTTATTAATATTTTATATCTCTGCACTTTACTTGGATTCTATGTACGTCTTTTATTAATCTTTTATATCTCTGCAATTAACTTGGATTCTAGGTACGTCTTTCATTAATATGTTATATCTCTGCAATTACCTTGGATTCCAGGTACGTCTTTTATTAATATTGTATAGCTCTGCATTTTACTTGGATTCCGGGTACGTCTTTTCTTAATATTTTATATCTCTGCATTTTACTTGGATTCCAGGTACGTCTTTCATTAATATTTCATATCTCTGCATTTAACTTGGATTCCAGGTACGTCTTTCATTAATATTTATATATCTGCAATTTACTTGGATTCCAGTTACGTCTTTCATTAATATGTTAGATATTTTTCAGAAAATGTACAGAATTGACTTGTAAACAAATACATATATCTACCTTAACAAGAATATAAAAAACAATCAATAATGAAAATTCGCCGAGTTAAAAAATCGAGTCTAAATATAGAACTTTTCGCTTAATTTGACATATATCGAAATTTGGATATAAAATATTAGGGATCATTTGATTATTTACACATACAGACAAATGAAAATCGAATTAACGATTTTATTTGAAGGGATCCGATTAGACATTTAAATGCTCCACATGCGTCTGAATTTCAGATCTTCTACATAATTTCAGAATTTACACACATTTTAAAGAACTTTTTAATAAGCGTATATACGGAGGAAGACGTAAGCATTGAATATCTTAATCAAACTGTGTGGATACACATCCTGATTGAATTAGAGCTACACTGTTCACAAAAGCCAATGATTTACTGTGTTTGCACCTTTTTGAGAGGCATGGGGTTATTTAAGCAAGAGAGATAGACCATAAAAATCGGGTAATCTGAAACGAAAATGTATGTATACGCGAAAATGTAATGTAAAACACATCTTTTATTTTATGCATCTTTAAAAGGTAGTACAGTTACATCACGGTGTTCAACAGTGTGTTTATAATTAAAGCGCCGAAGGCACTATATAGTGGCGTGTAGAAAATCCTGCAAAGTAACAAGCAGTATCTCGGTGTAGGCCTTGCGGTTTTCAATAAAAGTGCACTCTGGTGCGAGTAATTTTGAGTAAAGCTCCATCATTTGACAGTATAATGATATTAGTTGGCCAGAATGTTTGTCTTGGTGATATTTAGGTTAAAAAGAAATGATGTCTCTTCCGAAACAGGAATCCATCTTGGCCGAGTGGTTATTGTCGGAGATTTCAAACTGCATGTCTTGGGTTTGATCCTCAGTTACGGCCGGCATGATGCCCTTGGACAATTCACATTTCAAAACCTAGAGTTTTACCCACGATGAATGAATAAGTGAACTGTCACTATGATGTAACTGAAATAATGTTAAAATTGGTGTAAAACCACAAAAAAACCTAACAAGAACTAAGTCACTATGCAAAATTGAAGAAAAATCTTGTTGACTCTCAAGGAGCTGCATGTGGAAGGTATTGATACAGTTATAGAGGTGAACGTAACAGGTCCAACTTGGCCATCTGTAATACACCTTTGCTAATGGATAAACTTTCCCTGTGAGTTTTGATGCCTCTGCAGCATACCTATTTTAGAAAACGATCAAACAGAAGTTCTTCCATTTCCCATGTTTGCAACTTTATGGAGATCATGCTACCAACTTCTCTGATGCAACATCTTTTTTCTCTGAATTTAAAATTTTCCAGAGAAAATGACTAAATTATCATAAAAAGGAAACAAACCTAAAGTACCCATTTGTTTGGTGGATGGTTTTTAATGATGTCTGATATTCAACGGGTCTGTTCAATGTAGTTACTTCACATTTAGGATTTTCTCCCTAGAACATTTAAACTGCTTTGAAAACATTGTGAGCAAAACCAAACACAACAATGCTCATAATGAACAATTTCTCTATTTGCCAAAATGTTCAATTGATACAAATATAGGCATATCTATATATTAATGCTCGATCTCTAACTAAATTGCGCCACACTTTCAGCATTGATTGCTAATTCGCTCTAGAACGTACAGTGATGGTTGCACTGAGGGGAGTGAGTCAGCTCATTATAAACATATCCAAAGTATATTCCAAAGTATAGGTTTATATGTTAAACAATGTGACATATACAACGCAATGCTCAGGTGACCACCAATTGTAAACTCACAAGTGAACACAATAGAGAGACTGACGTGTTTCATCATTGTTTGATTCATATACCAATTGTGTTAGAATAAAGTACATATATCAAGTACATATTAAAATAAACAGGACCAAGATCATCCTAATTATATCACCTTCTAACACCTTAGTGATGACATAGTAGTTAATGGGTCCAGAAAACGTAAATGAAATGAAAGCTGTTGAATTTTACAAGCAAAGCGTCTCAACAAACCCCTAAACTGTTGACAGTGTCCGGGCCGGAGAAGTCAGTCCAACCATTTTGACCTTTGACCTCTACGAGTGACTTTAACATTTGAGGTACAGGCCTGAATTTTAATCACGACACACCACCTCATCATGGTGCACTTTTGTGTCAATTTTGTTAGAAATCCTATTATGCATGGTTAAGATGCGGGTCGGACAGACAGATTCGTGGACGCATGGACACACTCACCGAACCGCCAATGTGACAGCTATATGTAGAGCTCACCAAAAGCGGACACGACAACAAGTGATTTCAGACAGTAAAATGGTTATCAACAGTCAATAAACAACAGGCTTCTGAACAACCCTTTCCAACAATCAACAAATTTGCAAAGGAAGAGCTACTCTCCTATTGATAAATTTATTGTAACATTATATTCTATGCTTTCTCACACCAATACTGACTACTCCACAAAACATTCTTTCCGAGAAACTGGCTGCTTTACCACAAAGACTGTTAGCCCATTGGTGGAAGACGAATGCCGCTTGTCACAGTGACCTTTGTCAAACGTCGGAAAGAATGTTGACCGTGCAAGGGTTCGAACTTACAACCCCTGGGTTGGTTACGAGTGCTCCAGTTAGAGATCAGACAAATAATTTCAAACTAAATCTCACTATTTAAGGGGATATAGCTCTGGCATAACTGGAGAAAGCTGACTTGAAAGTGAGTCTGTCCCTGAAATTATTCTCATATACAGTCAAACCTGTGCTAAAGTCAGGCTTTGTTTAGCAATACCCTGTCTATAGCAACCATTTTTTTCTTCACAAATGACCCTGTAATTAACCGTTTCCTACATACAGATGATTTATGACGCCTCTGCAGCAGACAACTTTTGAAAACGAGCAATTTCTTCTTTTGCCACAATATATCAATCTTTTTAGTAATTACCTACATTTATAGAACTTTTCCGTGTTTTTGTCTGGATATTCCCAAAGTCATCTACTGCAGATGTGTTGTATGTGGGAAAGGGTTAAAGACCACCTGATTGTTCGCTTCCCATGGATGGTCTTTAAAAACAGGTTTGCTCAAGTAAGAAAGAAACATGTTAAGTGTAACTTCTCATTCTTAAAATTTCCCTACATGCATACGCTAGCCGGTTTATTAATTTTGTTAGAAGGTTTAAATGTATGAAAATTCCGGCAGGAGCCTGCTTCTCAAATATATTGTCCGAGCATATTATTTACAAGAAGCAAGATCAAGCGAAAAGCTGCTTCTCATTGTCACGTAGATTTGACTTTAGTTATTTTCAATTATATAAACTATTTTAAGAAAACATCTCAGCAACTCTATATTACTTCCGATTTAATCAAATTATTTTCGATTTATCTCCAAAATAAAAATCAGTTACAAAATATAACTTTATAGTAGGATTTTACTTCGAAAAGTGTTAAATAAATGTATTTGTAGTATATTCAACATAGAATCTACGAATAATGTAATGAATTACCTCCCTTTATATCAAATATATTTACAATGGAGGTTGTTTTGTCAACATATGTCTCTGGGTGACCTAACAGGCACCTGCTTACTAAATCACTCCTGAATGGGCGTATATGTCGCGCAATAATATTCTCTGTCTCTAGACACGAAGGAGGCTATTGTTTACATTTTTAACTCTTAATTACATCTTAGTTCGATAGTTCTAAATCTTAGTATCAATCTTGTACCAAAATAGCACTGACATTATTATTGTTAACTATGTCTCTGCAGAAATTATGGAACTATTTGGCGGTAAACGTTCTGCATTGACCATTTCTGACGTACTGCCGAAATCTCACTATATATTGTTGAATTTAGCACATGGAGATATATAGACCTGCCCGTGTGACCATATATCGGGATTTCTCTTTGTCCTTACTAAGTACATGTATATTAATTTAAGGTAAATTACTTTTGAAAGATACCTTTTACACTCTATATACTAATTTGAGTTTTACAAATTAAAAACTAGACAAAGGCCGGTATATTAATTTAATTTAAGTACATAAGCGAAATTCATGTTGTTTCTAGTCTAAACAGTTAAATAGAGAACCATTCTTTTGAATTGGTTACCTGACTCAACTCTTTATCATTTCAATAGTATCTTAAACCGGGAACCAAAAAATGTATCTAAATGTAGTCTGGTTCCTTACATCCTATGATGTATTTCGCAAAGGCCACGCACCGACTCTGGTTCCCGAATAACGTTAGGAGCTAAAACAAAAGACAGTACCATTCATCTATAGTATATTTATTATTCATTGTTATCGTTTTACACATAGATGACATCTCAATTTCAATCATCCTAACTATTCATTTGCTTTGTTTTTAATAATCTGACTTTCATGTTCAGTATAATATCTTCCTATTGTACTATCTTGCGTGACGAACACTTCGTCTGTCGGTCTTCTAATAGTTGTTTTTTGTCGTTTTCGATCATCATTTTCATTCATTTATGAATTTTGTTTTTCGCAAGTATCGCTGAAACTTTCGTCTATGAGGGGGGAAAGTGACAGAAGAAGAAATAGCTCCTAATGACCAATTTACAATATCATTTTATATATTAAGATTTGTCATAGTTTTACTTTGATATTTTCGCTGTAGTCTGCAGCAGATGTGTTATATGTGGTAAGGGGTTAATTGAATTACTATTTCAGCACTATTTAACATCCGTTGGCAGCCTGATCTCCCTCCCCATTCTATTGAGCGGTCATTTCTGTATGGACCAAGATTATGTTGGTATCAGTGAACTGATCAGTACATTCTTCTTCGTGTCAGGGATATGCACACTCTTACAGACAACGTTCGGAGTCAGGTATGGACATGTGAGCCGTACCACAAGAGAACCAAACTGATGGACTCTGCATAAAGTATCGACCCGGATCAACCTAAGCGCGCAGCGCAGACTAATCCGGACAGACGCTTTTCGTCTCCTGTGGATTTTCTGTTTCGGGAATCATTACTCTATACCTTTTTCCCCCTGAGACGGAAAGTGTCGGCCCGGATTAGTCGCGGATTGCGCAGGCTGATCGGGGTCGATACATTACGCAGAGCACATACTGTTTGTTTTCTCGTCGGAGGGCTCATGTATGCATGGATACGTTTGTTTGTGTATATGGTGTTTCTCGCCACTTTCAACAGTGTTCAAGTAATACCACATGGGTTGTAACCACCACTACCGATCCTTCAAATCTGCCACCAGCAAGTCAGTCGTAATGCTCAGCCCACAAACCTGTGCACCAAAGGAAGGGATGGAACCCGCGACATCAGCCAATCGACCACTATAAAAGAAATATATACATGCATGTATATTAATACTAGTTATATGTACTGATTCGAATGATATATCTACTAGTTGAAACAGAGTACCATTGTATGCTTGAATGTAAAGCATATGACGAAAGGAAATGTCATAAAAATGTATATTTTTTATTCATAAGAAAGACGAAAGTCACTTGTATAGTGTGTTATATATGTATGGCACTTACCTGTGGTTATAATTATGATATGTATTGTGTCTGGGCCGGTGGCCATATCACTAATATAGATGTTTTAGTTTTAGTTTGAGTATATTGTATCCTTAAATAACGCAAGGTATGCACAGAGAGGTATTGAAGAATGGATAAAAAAGCACAACAAACTAAGGAAGTGTAATTTTCGGGATATTGGCGTCTTAGGTTGCGGTCGTTTATTATTTTTCAAATCCATGATTACACCTTAATTCGATTAAAACATCTGTATTTTTGACTAGATGTTTTCAAAGTCGTTTGCTGCATAGTTGCTGTATATGGGAAAGGGTTACGCGATCGGTTAAACACATGACGACATTGTATCATTAACTAAGTGTTCCAGTCATAGGTAAACATATGGGGTCCCATCTAGTGATTTGGGGTCTAAATAACACTCTTCTTTGACTTCTTTTCAATACTCTTTTTTGCAAAGCATGAGTGGGTCCACACTTTCCTTATTTGTGTCAGAAGGTACTGTTACATGTGGTTATGTTTAACATGTATGCAGGCTGAGAAGACTCAGGTAAAACTTGCGAAAGCACATGGTCGTTCAGTATTCACAGATGCATAAAGACACCAACTCGAGAGATTCGGTTCATTTTAAGGAGTGTTCTCACAGTATTATTACAATAGCCAAAGCACTGTCTGACCTCAATTAAGGAATACCAACAGAAACGCTCCACCAGTACGTTCAGTGCTTTGATCAACCAGTTCTTTGAGTGCTTTGAACACATCATCTGTTTGGCGTGAAAATTACTTCGCTTACAACTTTTTGTTTTTGAGGAGAAGCCTGTGTTATTAAGAACGTAGTAACTCCGATAACCCGTTTGTTAATTGTGTAGTTTGTCGACAACCGTCCCACAATATGCTATGAATTTGTATGTATGAACAATCATGTCATTTTAGAAGTATGTATATACATGTATGTTATATGTTTTGCTATGTTTTTGTTTGCTTAACATTGAATATAACTTACGTGCTGGTCTATTCAACTTACGGTAGAAACAATGCTTACAGCGAAGTCAAATCCCTTTTCAATTTCATTGTATTTTCTATATCGATAAATGGTTAGAGCGAAATATATAGAGTCGACCTATCATTTTGTTAAATGGACTGTATAATTTATTTTTGTACCTATTTAGGCAAGTTTCGATCTTGCTGCACTGTATTATCTAGTTAGGCAAGCAACGGTCTGCTTGCACTGTATGTACCTAGTTATGAAAGCAACGGTCTGTTTTCATTGTATTTACCTAGTTAGGCAAACGTCGGTGTGGTTTCACTGTATGTACCTAATTACGCAAGCAACGGTCTGGTTTCACTGTATGTATCTAGTTAGGCAAGCAACGGTCTGGTTTCACTGTATGTACCTAGTTAGGTAAGCATCGGTCTGGTTGCACTGTATATACCTAGTTAGGCAAGCAACGGTCTGGTTTCACTGTATGTACATGTACCTAGTTAGGCCGGCAACGGTCTGGTTGCACTGTATATACGTAGTAAAGCTAGCAATGGTCTAGTTGCACTGTATGTACCTAGTTAGGCAAGCCTTGTCCTGGTTGCACTGTATGTAGCTAGTTTGGCAAGCAACGGTCTGGTTGCACTTTACGTACCTAGTTAGGCAAGCAACGGTCTTGTTTCACTGTTTGTACATAGTTAGGCAAGCAACGGTCTGGTTGCACTGTATGTACCTAGTTAGGCAAGCAACGGTCTGGTTGCACTGTATGAAACGTAGTCAGTAAGGCATCGGTTTGGTTTCACTGTATGTACCTAGTTAAGCAAGCAACGGTCTGGTGTCACTGTATGCACCTAGTGAGGCAAGCATCAGTCTGGTTGCACTGTATATACCTAGTTAGGCAAGCAACGGTTTGATTTCACTTTATGTACATGTACCTAGTTAGGCAAGCAGCGGTCTGGTTGCACTGTATATACTTAGTAAAGCAAGCAATGGTCTAGTTGCACTGTATGTACCTAATTAGACAAGCATCGTTCTGGTTGCACTGTATGTAGCTAGTTTGACAAGCAACGGTCTGGTTGCACTATACGTACCTAGTTAGGCAAGCAACGGTCTAGTTGCACTGTATGTACCTAGTTAGGCAAGCAACGGTCTGGTTGCACTGTATGTACCTAGTTAGGCAAGCAACAGTCTGGTCTGGTTGCACTGTATGTACCTAGTTAGGCAAGCAACGGTCTGGTTGCACTGTATGTACCTAGTTAGGCAAGCAACGGTATGGTTGCACTGTATATACTTAGTAAAGCAAACAATGGTCTAGTTGCACTGTATGTACCTAGTTAGTCAAGCAACGGTCTGGTTGCACTGTTTGTACCTAGTTAGGCAAGAAACATTCTGGTTGCACTGTATGTACCTAGTTAGGCAAGCAACAGTCTGGTTGCACTGTGTACCTAGTTAGGCAAGCAACGGTCTGGTTGCACTGTATATACTTAGTAAAGCAAGCAATGGTCTGGTTGCACTGTATGTACCTAGTTAGGCAAGCAACAGTCTGGTTGCACTGTATGTAGCTAGTTTGGCAAGCAACGGTCTGGTTGCACTGTATGAAACGTAGTCAGTAAGGCATCGGTGTGGTTTTACCTAGATAGGCAAGCAACTGTCTGGTTGCACTGTATGTACCTAGTTAGGCAAGCAACGGTCTGGTCTGGTTGCACTGTATGTACCTAGTTAGGCAAGCAACGGTCTGGTTGCACTGTATGTACCTAGTTAGGCAAGCAACGGTCTGGTTGCACTGTATGTACCTAGTTAGGCAAGCAACGGTCTTGTTGCACTGTATGAAACGTAGTCAGTAAGGCATCGGTGTGGTTTCACTGTATTTACATAGATAGGCAAGCAACGGTCTGGTTGCACTGTATGTACCTAGTTAGGCAAGCAACGGTCTGGTCTGGTTGCACTGTATGTACCTAGTTAGGCAAGCAATGGTCTGGTCTGGTTTCACTATATACATGTATACTTAGCATCATCTGTATTGTTGCATCATGTATCACGCTTTGTATAAGATTAAAACTACCTGTACTGTAATTATAGTTAATCCGTCAAAAGCAAAATAGTGTAAACTACAGGTACCAACAGTCTAGTATTCTGATTCTGTAAAAGATTAAGCATTAGGATCTTTTAAATTAAGGTGGAAAGCGACGGTTCAGATAGGGCCTTCTCGTATCACAAAAATAATATTTAGAGTTTAACTACAGGTTTATTCATTCTAATAGTCTGTCAAAATTTAAATATATAGGCCTTTTAAATTTGGCGGAAACGACGGTTGATGTGGGGCTTTGCGTGTGTACAGTCACTCTTGAGATCTTACAGTTTTAAGTAGTAAAAAGCCACCTTTACTTCCAATTGCGGCGTATATGTCTTTACATCACATGTGGTTCAAGGAAACCTTCTCACTGTATGTTTATGCCCCAATCTTTCGAATTATCTTTTTCAGAATAGGGACATGACATAAATCCAATTATTTTGTTTGTTTTAACCAGACTGCCCATTGTGCAAGGTTCAACATTCGCGTTTGTAACTCCAACCATTACAATACTGTCGCAAATGGACTGCGAATACAAAACAGCAAGAAGTACCGGTAAGTTGCTGTAGCAACAGTTTAACTCCTTCCCATATACAACAAATCTGCAACAGACGAGTTTGATCCCATTTAGGCACAACTATAAAAAAACAATATATCTTTATGAAAGTATAAATATCAAATAGGGTTGAAAAGGTTGTGGAATTTTCTTCTTTTTGCCATATCAGACTCTCTCCATTTAAAATAAAAAATAAATGAAAGAAAATTAACTTTACAAAATACAAAGACGTACTATGGTGAACGTTTGGCATGAACTATCAATGGTGACGTTCGATTTCGCATATATAATAATTAATGTATTAAATATACAACTGAACCGTTACACAAGAAAACCAACTGTATGGAATCTGTGTATTGTATCGATACAGATAAGCCTGCGCAGTCCGTGCAGGCTTATCCGGACCGACACATTCCGTCTCAGGGGGGATATAGGTATAGAATATGATTCCTGAATATGATACAGAAAATCCACAGGAGGCGAAAAGTGTCTGACGGGATAGCCTGTGCGGCATGTTTAGGGTCGATTCTTTATACGGAGTCCACAATGTTGTTTTCTCGTAATTCGGCTTTGTTACTGATTTTCATTGACCTTACATTGGAAAATTGCATCTTTAATTAATAAAGCAGACTACGCCCATAATATGAAAGGTTAATCGGTTGATCCACAAGAGTATTTGTTATATAGCCTTTTGATTGCTACACATGTCCAAGGGTCGCCTTGTTTGGTGTTTAACCTCGCTTTCAAGAATTTGTCAATTACATCGTTTCCTGGTTAAGTAACCAAAACTATTCGCCTTTTTATCCTGACACCAACCGGTCAGTCAGTCGTAATGTTTACCCCGCAACCCTGAGCGCCAAGCAGGACAGCATCTACATCCGTGTTTTATATATTTGGTATGACCCCGATCGGGGATCGAACCCGCGACCTCCCGCACTCGTGGCGGATGCTCTACCATTATACCACCGCGGCGGTCGTAGATGACAGACGAAATTTAAAACGACCATTATCAATCATCGTATATAGGGAATGATGTCCCCTCTGGATCGAAAGCTCTCGTTGTAACTCGACGACTTTTCAAACCAACATTTGGAATCCGCTGTGGTCGAGTGGTTAGCGTCGGGGATTTAGAAACCGGGTGTCCCGGGTTCGATCCCCAGTCGCGGCACTGCGGTCATGGTGGAGTGCCCTTGGGCAAGGCACATTTTCTAGCCTAGTACTGGTTTGTTTACCCAGGGATCATGCATAATTAAATTTAATTGCGCGCTAAATGACCTTAGCTGTCGATGCGCCATAAAACAATATACATTCATTCAAACCAACATTTACCATTCTGTTAACTTTAAGGTATAACTAACTTTACGGCTACTGGACTACCAGAAGTCGGCAGTGATGGTCATAGAGATATATGGATGGAACGGATACGAGAGGTAAGACCGTACATCATTATAATCGATTACGAGCTGATTGATTGATTGATTGGGTTTTACACCGTTTTCACGAATACAAATTCAACTATTCGTATGTTTCCCGACTTTCTCATCACAGAACTTTACACAACATTCTTTTAAATTAACTGGCTGCTTTTCCCCACGGATTTTAGCCCATTTGTGGAAGATGGTGTCGATCATAATCGTACATTACACGATATCTGCTGCCAATCAAAACTAATGTTACATATATCGCTTGGCGTTATTTTAAAAAATGAAAATGAAAATAATTACGGTTGCTTAAGAAACATGTTATTTCACGACTTATAGAACATATCATAGTTCCATTAAAATACGATCAGGGTATATACACACATCACGCGAAATGTCAAACTTATTTATTAAATCAAATGAGCACGCATGCGCAACTAACATCTTGTTTGAAATCTTAGAAAATCCCGCGGGCAGAAATCTGCCCGTACCGTATGCGATAGCGTAATACAAGGGAGGTAACTAAAAACGCCAACATTAATTCATTGACTTACGGTTGCGTCATTCGGTAAACAAGTTATAATTTATAAGTCGGGGATACTATAAATAATCAAAGCACTGAAAGTGTTCACAGCAAGGGGCTAACTGCAGATAACATTTGGACATGGATTTACCGATCCCAAAAGTCTAACTTGAACACTTTACACTAGCACTTTGTTAGTTAGCACTTTGTATATTAAATGATAAAAGAGTTAAGCAAAATACTGTACACACAGTATGATGGTCTATCGATATACTAAAACTTGGCATACACATGCGCATCTGCTATCTGGATAGTTTCTGCTTAGCACACCTCCTGGTTTACAATGGGTTTTTAGCCGTGGTTTCTTTTATTGCAATTAACACATATACATTTCATATCAAAATCACAATAACCTAACAATGATAATTATATTGAGAGTCCAATTTTACTTTCAAAGCAGAAATAAAATCCTGTGTTATCTACATTTTCTTCAGCGTGCTATGACTGAAATATTGTTAAAAGCTACGTAAAACATCATACACACGATTTAATAATTTCTTAGTGTTTCGCAACGCATAGGTGAAATTATTTTAAATGCATTGCTTTTGAATTCATTTTAAATCCCAACATTTTGAAAGAGTTTATTGCAGCGGTGTTAAATGACAATTGCACCACTGATATCGGCAATTTATAAGACAAAAAATATTATATTTTTCTTAAACAAATTTTTATCTGCCCAAAGCGGGAATCGAACTCTGTCCTACTGATTTACGGCCAATCATACTAACCGCTACGTTACGCTGCCACTTCTATTCGGAGGATTTTATTTATAACATAATTATAAACCGATACACGAGTTAGCGAATTATTTAGTATTAAAGCGTTTTATCTTGATAAAAAAACAAATGTCATTTAAATCATTGTTTTATAACTGGGACTTGAGTATCTTATTCCGTCTGCTGGGGTTGTTCAGGTTAATTTTGGTTGAGAATATGATGTATTTACGCAGGAATCTAAAATGAAATACTCTAGTACTTAGATTCCAGATTAACGTTTCGACTGAAAATACATTTTATTCGAAAGGATTTTTGGAAATTCCGACGCTAGGCTCACTTGCACATTTACCGTATATGTTATATTTTGTCAACTATTTATTTTATTATCATTTAAATAATTTAAATGTTTGAGTATATATGTTATCATTGGGAATTGATTATCTTAATTTGTTTTTGAGTCGGAATCGAAAAGTTGCCTTTACTCCAGTCGATTTACAATATTTAGGAATTACCAATGAACCTTTACGCGCGATCAAGTATGTTGAAAGCGTAGAAATACATTTTAATTACTAATCATGTAATTCATATATTTTAACATAAAATTTCTTTCGAGTTATTTTTTTTGGGTTAGTGATGTCGAATCAAATCAATTTTCGGCTTCATATGTCAACAAGTTACCGCAGTTTGACTTTTAGACAGAAACTATTGGCAGTTCGAGATGACCAACATGGGTATTAGCTGGCAACAGTCATTTCACTTTTAACAAATATATTCCACAAATCAGCCATTTTCATTGACATTATGTACGATCTGCAACCACCAATATATCTACATGTATATGAAGTCGAGATGGTGTTCAGAAACGGAGAGCTGGTGTAGAAAGACAGATGTGAAGTAATTCAATGCCGATATCGTAAAACGCCTGTCTAGATTCCAGTCTCAAAATGATGCGTCGTTTCGAAAATTAGTTACTATAGCAATTGGCTCTAACGAGCCCCTTGCTAAAAACTACATTCATTCTGAATAATCTTAAACCCGAATTACGTTATGGATTTCAAAAACAACCAGTACTTACAATGAAGCGATATTTTGTGCTTTGGTCTACTTTTCGAAAAAGTAGAGTGTGCCATTGTGAAAGTGAAAACATAACAAAAAAGGCGAGATTACAAAACACAGAAGCATGTGAATAGCGATCTGACATGTTAACCGATCCGTAGACCAGACTATTAACCGGTTAGTTATCGGTTATCGTTGATATCCCTAGAAGAGGTACATTGTACTTGGACCTGTTTAACCCTCCCTTCTCACATACACTTATCTGTAGCAGGCGACTTTGAAAATGTCCAGGTAAAAAAAGGAAAATATAAATAAAGGAAATGATAGTTTTGTTAAGTAGAGCTGCAAACAGTGTGGCAAAATTAGAAATTGCTCAGTACGATGCCAAAATATTTCTTAACGACGTCTTCTTCAGAGGCGTCAGAAAATGTCTGTATGTAGATAACGGTTGATATTATCATGTTTTATTGCATTGAAACGGATGTTGATAAAAACTTGCAAATGACTGTAAAAATAGCAACATTTGATCTGGTTCTACAGCTTTTAATCTCTCATATGCTTTTTGTTTATTGAATGGCGCTTTGCACTGCTTTCAACAATATTTCAATTATACCAAGACGTGATCCGCGTACGTACAAGTAATAAAAGTAATACAGGTATATTTGTCTTGACACGTCAGTTGATTATTTTAATTTCCCTTCAATCTTTCAGATTCAAGGTGCCATTCTCGTTGCCTCTCTGTTCCAAGTGGTCATCGGCTTCAGTGGTATAATGGGCCTATTTCTGAGGTACATTTGTCCCCTGTCCATAACGCCAACAATTACCCTGATCGGTCTGTCGGTGACTGGAGCGGGCGCCAATCTCGCTTCTAAACAATGGTGGATAGCTATAATGTACGATATTGTTCATTACGTATTTTAGTTTATTTCCCTTCGTTTCAGAAAGCATTAGCTTGTTTGTGTTTTACGCCTCTTTTACAAGTACTGCACTCACATCTCGGCGCTTCATGTGAAAGTTATCTGTATTAAAGGTAATCGTATCCTGACACTAGTGAAACAGGCGTAATCCTATTCCCGTAGTATTGAGCCGCTATGGAAGACAATGCAACTTTTGTTATACAGTTTGGTACAAGAGAAAGTTGATGCAAGGCATCAATGTCGCCGGAAAAGACTGCATTTATTTATTTTTTAACACACATGTATTCTTGACTTTCATTAGTCTAAACATACACATAATGTTTTCATAAGGACTAATTCCAGGATTTTTGAAATTCCACATAGATCTACAAATTTCAGGATTTCTTTTGGTCAGGATTTTGGATGTTTTGTATTTGTCAATAAAACCACAACAAATTAATACATTTTGGGATTTAAATCTACATGCAATAAATAGCTATTAAATATTTCCATGTCTGAAGCAACAATGAAAACCTTTAAAGCTTAAAACATTGAGAAAACGGTTAAATTGCTGAAGACATGAACTTCCTCCTTTTTAATAATAATTATAATAAATATTTCACAGATGTTAAAATCTATCCTCGTTTGTTTAAAAAGTAGACCACACTTGAAACAACATATCAGCTAAATTGTTTATCTAAATCGTTGATGCATAAAATATATGTTTGGCGCAAGAGAAATGCCAGTTGCGAGTCCCATTACAATTTAATAGGTGGCAAGTATGAAATTAATTGGGTGCGAAAGAGCAGATTTTCTTTATTTCTAAATCTATTGTTTATCAGAGTTTGTTCTTCTCTTAATTTGTTTCAAGCCAAATAATCATTTAATATCACATATATTTAAACATTTAAGTGTGTAATATTAGCTATCTATCTGTAATAAGGTGTTTGAGCATTCTTTCGAAATGTTGACCCTCGATCGTTTCAAAATCGAGTCGTAGTGTCAAACATCGAAGAAAGTGAATAAAAAATCAGGCAAAGCGTTAGTGCATTCGAGAGAAAAAAGCATTTCTATAGTATCTGTCTTTCTCCTATATTCGACCCATGCACTCGTTTCGTGACGTTTAAGGAATCAATTTGTCGTGCGACATTTTTTGTATGCATAAAAGAGTCACTTTTCTAAGTTTACATTTTACTTCCGGTTACTTCGCTTTGTTTACATTTTGGCAATATGAAACTAGGTCACAAACTGAGGAAAAGGCGTTTCGACGTTCACTACCGATAAACAGGCTTATATTTGAGACATATTTTCACCAAGTATTCTTATTTTATTTCTGTTACCAGTTTATGTTGATACTTATCTATTAAAAGGAGAATTCGACGTGATTTTAATATCGATAATCGGCTGCAAGCAGGTATGTAATCAAATTAAGACTGTGCGACGTAAAGGTTTGTAGTTATCGCATTTTGATTACATAGTTTATGAAAATAAAGTATCCCAGTCTAGCTAATAGGGACTATCTGTCTTCATAAATAAAACACAAAAACGTAAATGCCAGTCAAAATAAAGAAACTGCACATACTTAAAACATCGGAATATTTATTTCATTTTAGATGTGTCATAACTTAGTGTTTTTAAATGTATCTCCTTTATGTTAAAACATACCATATTTTAGCAACTAAGTTACTTATTTATTTAGTCCGAGGCTCTATATTCTGAACAATTGAATGTGAGATGCCGATTTTGAAATTGTGTCATACTCATAATCATTATGGTATATTTTCAATCTTGCACGGTAGATATGTACGCAAATCAGAAATATGAGCGATATTGTTCAACTCTCGAAACTGACCAATTATTATACCCCCTTCGAAGAAGAGGGGGTATATATGAATCACTGTGTAGGGCAGTCTGTCTGTCTGTCTGTCTGTCGGTCGGTCGGAAGCCATAGTTATGCCGGCCTATTTCTTACAAACCACTGGGTGGAATTCAATAACATTTTACATGAAGCTTCTATTCCAAGAGGAGATGTGCATATCCTAAAGGGGTTACAATTGCATGTTATTTTACAGAGCTATGGCCCTTTTACTTATTAAGTTATGGTGTAGGTCAAGGTTCTGTTTAGAGGGTATTTATCATCTTCAGTGATAGTTCTAGTTTTTCATGTCGCTAAAGTATCCTTTCAGCAAATGACATATTTGTTTTCGAACAAACAAAACCGTATAAATATATAGCATTCGTTTGTTATTTTGTTTCATGCTGCAAATATAAGTATTACAATTTGCTTTTTTGTTGATTTCGTGTTGGTTGTATTTGTGGGCGCATCGCATCGGCAATGGCTAAAACACTTTAAACATTACAATAATGCTTTCCCTCATTGGTGCTCTTGATTATGGTACTAGTAGTACTGGTTACTTACCTAAGATATAACTGAACAAATGTTAAAAGCAGCGCAAAACTCCATACAAACACAAACTGTCCAGTGTGTTAATTCAATAGCTGCCTGTCGCATCACTAGCTTGAGAATGAATAAATGAGCTGTCCCGCGAGAAAATCAACATTATGAAATCTGTGTAATGTATCGACCCAGATCATTAATCCGGGCCGACACATTCCGTCTCAGGGGTATAGATGTATAGAGTAATGAATCCTGAAGCAGAAAATCTACAGGAGGCGAAAAGTGTTTGTCCGGGTTAGCCTGCGCGGCTTGCTTGGGCTTTGATCCGGGTTGATACTTTACGCAGAGTCTAGAATGTTCGTTTTCCCGCGGGACGGTCAAATGTGACGGCAAACCCTCGGGCTGTTCATGTCTTCACACGTAGTTAGTTGTTTTACTTTTACTCGAATTTAAAAGTGTAGAACTGAAGATGGAGATCAACATCTTGAAATGTGAAACTTCTGCATAACAAAACATAATTGCTTATAGTGACAACAAAGTAAGTAATAAATAGTTCAAAACTATTTTGACAGTAACTGTTAAAAGAAAGTCAATTGAAAGTCAATGAAAATGTACACAATTTGGCCTACTTGGTATGTCTAACCAGTAAAAATGAAGTATGAACGATCAATATTTAGATGTTCATTGTACTGGAAAGTGAAATTATTACTCCAATTTTATCTCAGTATTATGATTCTAACATTTCAAGACAACTTTTGACCCGTTTTAAAACGTCGACTATCCTGTCTATTATCTGGAGTTCAGCTCCTTTAACCCCATTTATAAATCTCAAAATGGCTAATTCGTGTTAATTTGCGTGTGATGCTTAATGGAAATTTCTTCAATAAAAACGGTACACAAAAAAACACTTCCTAGCGTTATTATTACAGAGATACCCATGCGCAGCCATGCTAAAGGATCCAAGCAGGTACTGCACTGCAGAAGTTTCCTCAATTACTCATTATTGGCGTAATAAAGATTAGCGGATATGTAGGTTTTTTTCTTGATCTAGACTGGTCACAAACGCAGCTCAGATGTTAAAAATACCTATCGGCGTCCATTGTATCTTCTGTTACAGGTATTACTTGCGATGATAGTGGCCTGGATTGTCTGTGTGATTTTGACGGAGGCCGGAGCGCTTCCAGATGATCCGAAGAAATGGGGATACTTCGCTCGTACGGACAGAAGTACGGTCCTGTCAGAAGCCAAGTGGTTCAGGTTCCCATATCCGGGTATTTTTCTGGCCTTTTGTTTTAATATCATTTGAAATGCGTAGTTAAAAATGTCATTTTCAAGTAAGACCGATATTCTCCATTGAATCCATCAACAAATATAATAATGATCTCTATTCCAAGCAGATCAGCATAAAGTAGTGTGTATAACTTATTCGTAATCTTGAAGAAGATATAGTTACGAAGTACTTGAAATAGAGTATGCTATTTTTTTATTTTTTACTATACTTGCTATGGTAGTAATAAATTGTGCAACGAGACCATATAGACAATTATTTCAAGTTTACAGCAATGTTTTATTAATGCCTCCCTAATTCGATATATATTCAATAATTCTATTTATTTGTTTGATTTCAGGTCAGTTGGGTAAACCGACGGTCAAGGCAGCGAACGTATTCGGTATTCTAGCCGGAGTCCTTTCCTCCATTGTTGAATCAATCGGTGATTACTACGCATGCGCAAGACTTTCTGGAGCCCCGCCTCCTCCGATCCATGCTATAAATAGAGGCATAGGAATTGAAGGTATTGGGTGTATCGTTGCAGGCGCCTGGGGTACCGGAAATGGTACTACCTCTTTCAGCCAAAACATTGGAGCGATTGGTATAACAAATGTTGGTTACAATGCTGACGTCTCAATTTACATTAATTAAGCTGTTATTAAATATATATTTATTAAATATAGCGCAGTATCAAACACCTCCCTTTTTGTTAAAGACTGTTTTTTCACTACAATCAAAACATATAAGAAGAAAGCTTTTATAACACATGATATAAAGTAATCGTTAAAGTACACATTCATGAATGAAACTACAGATACCCATGGTAATACCCATGCTAAGAACTACTGTATCGGTCAATGCCCATTGAAATATCCATCCAAACAACTAATGTATTTTATTTACTTAAGACCGGACAAGTACTATTGAAATTGCTTAAAATGAGCAATTTCACCTTTTCACCTTTTATTATAAACTGTTTAAAAATATGAATATTGCAGTTTTCAAGATTGTTGAAATTGTTCGTCTGATTATTGTAAAGCAAATGACCTTTGAAAAGTCATATGAAGTAATGGGTTAATAATTATCTTTTGCCACGAACTAATCCGTCAACTGTCTCTTTGCGAACAGGTAGGAAGCCGGCGTGTTGTCCAAGTCGGGGGCATTTTAATGATTATAATTGGATGTCTCGGTAAATTCGGTGCCTTGTTTACGACAATACCTGACCCGGTGATCGGAGGAATGTTTATTGTCTCCTTTGATAAGCAACACAACCATATAGCTCGCTTTCGATCATTGACACAGAATTGTGTCATGCTTTATGAACCGCGGTGGGCGAATCTAGGACTTCTTAGCACCCCTTTCTAACGTGCAACAAATCTGCAGCAGACGACTTATAGAATATATCTAGGACTTGTTAGCATCCCTTTCCAACGTGCAACATATCTACAGCAGACGACTTATAGAAAATATCTAGGCAAAAATGTTATCTCTATATATGAAAGTACATTAATATTGTAGGAAAAGAGCAAAATGCCCGTTTTGACCAATTTCTCATTTTGCCACAAAAGTCGTCTGCTGCAGATGCTTCAGAATGTTTCTACTAGTGAGAAAGGGTTGTATTTATAAACAGTGATATACGAGGCTGCAATTTAAAGAACTATAGACGGACAGTTAGAAATATAGTCCAACATTATTCATAACCACGCAACTGATTCCAACACCAGGCTATAACCTAACTCCTTTTCACCTGCACGTTTGCTCCTTGTTTACCTAAAATCTAACCCCGATTTCAATACTAGCTTAGCTATATCGCGACAATGGTTCACTACATGATCAATAGTTAGTACTTGAAATCAATCAATAATTAAAGAACATATTTATTTCCAGTAGATTGTTCCCTCTAACATAATTTATACTTAAATCTTCAGGAATGGTGACGGTCGTTGGATTGTCCAACCTACAATATATCGACTTAAATTCTCCACGTAACATATTTATTCTCGGGTTATCGTTGTACTTCGGTCTCTCTCTCCCAACTTGGCTTTCCGCAAATAAAGATGCTATTGACACAGGTAGGTTATTCTCAGTTCCTCTTTGGTCTCTATTTACCGACTCAGTGGTGCAGTGATAAGAATTTCTACCTCATAAGCAGGTCAAACATCCTACTTAAAAGGACAGTGGTTGCTTTCCAATGTCGACCCTCTAGAATTCGGGGGCGGCATTATGGCTGATGTCAAGATAACCATTACAGTAGTACTGATGTTCTACCTTTGCAACGCCGTGATATGACTGCAATTATGTTGAAAGCGGCATCAAACATAATTCAACTTATCTTTGGACATTTTCCCTATCCACCCATAGTTGACTATGAACAATATTAAAGTGGCGTCCTCAGAAACCAACCGGAAGGCATTTGCGACCAATGGAGATCCGGATCAGTCACTGCATCCGGCATGTATTGTAATGTTTTCAAATGGAAATAAAGTAATGAGTCAATTCTTCCTATCCAGATATTAAATACAGACATGACTTAATAATAAACGAACTAGTTTTCAAAAGCTGCCTAAAAATCGGTGCGGGTCCCTATTTAGTGTCTTCTTTTTTTCCAGCCTTTTTCAATATTAATACAAGTACCTGTCATTTTGACATTGGATTAACATACTTTAGCCGTCCCACGAGAAAACCAACATTGTGAACTCTGCGTAAAGTATTGACCCGGATTAGCTTCAGCATGTCGCGCAGGCTAACCCGGACGGACACTAATCGCCTCCTGTGAATTGTCTGTATTAAGAATCATTCCTCTATACATATACCCCCCTGAGACGGAATGTGTCGGCCCAGATCAGTCTGCGTGGATTGCGCAGGCTGATCTGGGTCGATACATTACGCAGAGGCCACACTGCTGGTTTTTCTCACGGGACGGCTCATATATAATTATACAAAAATATGAATAATATATTGTGTGGACAAATACACCTGGGTATCCACATTCACATAGAATATCTTATGACTGTAGGTCAGACATCTAACTGTTATAACGTTTTACTTTGACCTTTTATCCATGGGGTGTGACAATGTCTAGTTTAGCTGTCTAGCTATTTTGTTGGATAATTTAAGCAGAGTCGCCAAAATGACAATATGTTTGAAATTCGAATATTCGATACGTATATATATTTGTTGCAATCCAAGACTGCAGTATATTCCGGAAACTTGGAAATCTTCATCGGTCCGGTAAAACTGCAGATAGGTCAAACCGCGTCTGCGTGTGAGAAAGGGTTAAGATGACAATTGTCCTTTAATTTCAGGTAACGATACAGTGGACCAGATCCTAACAGTGTTATTCAGTACCAGTATGTGTGTCGGTGGAATGGTTGGATTCGTACTGGATAATACTATTCCTGGTGAGTTACTGTCAAGCTCAAAACTCAATTCATTTAGTTTCCTGGTTTAAACAATCTTGTAAATATAAGGGCCTGTTGATAAATAACGGCACCAGGAATAATGCGTTCCAAAGCCTATGTCATATATACATATTATAGGACGATGACGATATTTTGATCTAGATCATTCTAACATACTTAGACCTCTGTGTCTTTTAGATGCTTATTGACTTTAGAAAATTATATTTTATGTAAAGAAAATTACATTTTATGTGGAGATTTCAACCTAGTCTTAAACCCATCCTTAGATTATGCAAATTTTAAATCAACAAATCATAATAGAAATGCCAGAAACGTAATATAGAAATATTAGAAAGTTTACTTGGAGGAGATTTACACCTTTACAACAAGGAAGGTTAGATTACTTTTTAATGTCAAATAACCTTCAACCATTTTTAAGAAATTGCGATATAGATGTAAGTTATAAATCAGACCATTCAATAATAATGCTTGATCTACACTTTTCAACAATTAAGCACGGAAAAGGTTTTTGGAAGTTCAATAATTCACTTTTAAACGATATTGATTATGTAAATAATGTAAACCAAAAAATTGATGATGTCATACTGCAGTATTGTGTACCTGTGTATAATACTGATAATGTTTTATCCATGGATAGATCGCATCTACAATTTGTCATAAATGATCAACTCTTTTTGGAAACATTGTTGATGGAAATCCGTGGAGACACAATTTCATATGCAAGTTATAAGATAAAAGAAAGAACTAATCGTGAAAACAAACTTTCATCTGAAATATTAATTTTAGAAACAAATTTAAATGAATTGAATAAAGAAAGATTATCATTGTTACAAACAGAACTCACCGAAATACGGAAAAATAGACTAAATGGTTGTTTTGAGAGATCAAGATCAAATTGGATTGATAATGGTGAAAAGGTTACAAATTATTTTTGCAACTTGGAAAAGCAACACTTTTCTTCCAAGGCTATTCCATTTATTGAAAAAGAAGACGGCGAACACATTTACAATCAAAATGACATATTACATGAAACGAAGGTATATTATGAAAAACTATATAATGAACAAAATATATTAGATGACTTCGATTTAGAAGCAGACCTACTAAATTGTAATATAAATAAATTAAACGATAATCAAAGAACCAGTTTAGAAGGTCTTTTAAATTATCATGAGGTTGCACACACCTAGAAAAATATGAAAAACGACAAAAGTCCGGGTTGTGATGGGTTTTCGTCGAATTTTTATAAAGTATTTTGGAATAAAATATGTCATTTTGTAGTAAGAGCACTTAATTATGCGTTCATATCAAATTCCTTTTCCAAAAACACTAAACTAGGAACTATAACATGTATTCCGAAAGAAAACAAGCCGAAACAATTCCTAAAAAATTGGAGGCCTATCACTTTATTAAACATTTTATATAAATTAGCTTCGGGGACTATAAAATATAAAAACTCAAAAATGTTTTAAGTCATTTAGCATCAAACGAACAAACGGGTTTTATAAAGGATATATTTATAGGCGAAAATACACGGCTAGTGTATGACATTATGCAATATTGTAAAGAAAACCATGTTCCTGGATTGTTAATGCTTATTAATTTCGAAAAAGCGTTCGATTCTTTGTCTTTTAAATTTATTGAAAAAACTTTGGCATTTTTTAAATTTGGTGAAATGTTTAAAAAATGGATTAGACTATTTTTATATAATACTGAAGTCTGCGTACAATTAAATGGGTTTTTATCAGAATTCTTCACGGTCAAAAGGGGTTGTAGACAGGGAGACCCAATTTCAGACGTTATATTGTAATATAATGCGTCCAATGATCATGAGCAATAAACGTGGAAACTTATTACAATGTCTTAATTATTACAGCCTATACAAAATTCCTAATGAGATCTATAGTCTGTATTTTAAATTCGACATGGATATTTTGAAATAATGCTAACCCGACTGAATAAAGGCAGAACTAATAAGTACATTACGTTAAAACAATTAATCGTTATTTTACTAATGTTAGTTTTAAGCGAGAATGCACGAGAGACACTACTGGCATCAATGTTAGAATAAATGTAGGAAAATCATGGATGAAAACGTAGAACCACTTATTTGATTTTCACGGACAAAATCCGAGATACATCCGTCACAATTAATCATACTTTTGACTTATGAGCAATTCGCAGTTTATATTTCATTTTAAAACCTAAATTTATGTGATTTATTTTCTGTTCAGGCACCGACGAAGAACGAGGCATCAACGTGTGGAGGCAGACCCAACCGACACAAGCAGACGCTGGCAGCAAGTCAACCGTCTATGACTTGCCTTTACAGAAATATTTTAACAATATACCGTGTATAAGATATATACCATTCTGCCCTGGCTTTCTGACATCTAACAAGAAACAGGAAAACGTTGAGGGAATAGACAACTGTGTGAGTGATCACACCGAGATCAATGATGTTAACACAACCAAAATGTGACGTCATATGCCAATAAAAATTTTTTATTAACAAAATAATTTCTCTCAATATTTCGGTATAGATTTAATGGTTTTGTGTATTAGTTTATCAACTGATTAAACATTTACTTATTGCATGTTTCTCTTTATTAACCCACTGTCTCCGCGAGGAAGAGGTTAAATTATCTGCTTTCAGTGCGGGAGACAATAGTTCGATCCCCAGTCCGGTCATAACAAATATTGTAAACTGATAATTATGGTTTCCCTCATTGGCGCCCAGGGTTATAGTGATAACATTACGACTGGTGTATCGGTTCAATGATAAATAATAGTACTCTTAGTTTAACCAGGAATCGCCGTGATTTTACTGAGGTTTGGTGAGAACTATTTTAAAGTTCTTTTATCAACATTCTGGCAATATCAGATAGAAATTCATGGCACAAATCAGCTAATTCCCTTCAGCAATGTGCCGCCATTTGATGACATACATCGTTCCAAGGTAGACGAATCAAGAATCACATCTGAAAAGATAATTATGGAGTTATTTCCCTTTGACTATAATTGTTATAATGTGTTATGCGTGAGACATACTTAATAAAATACTGCGCAATATAATACAATTATGGACTTTTCAGCTGTTATACATGATGTGATATGCACCAAAAAAATCATTATCAATAATGATTTTCTTTTGTACATATCAACATCATGTATAACAGCTGAAAGCCCATAACTGTTTTATTATATAACCCTCAATTTATCATATTGTTTTGATATTGATCAACTTCTCTTCTCTTTCAAATACGCTCGAAACACATTAGCTGCTTGCTACGTAGCTTTCTTTGTGTTAAGTGCATCTTTATCTTCCATAATTCATTGAATTTCTTCCCCCGAAAGGTTCGCAAAGCGTTTCATTTTCCTTTTTGACAGTTATTGTCGTTTGGAAATACAGAGCTGTCGATGCGCCATAAAACAATATTCATTCATTCATTGGAAATACAGGAAATGATCAATGGAAGTCAAATTTAATCATGATCATCCGAACGAGTTTCGGAAGTTTCCGTGGTCATTCGCGCCTCGGAAAATTCAGTAGCGTACGGCTAAAAGCGAAGGATATTAATAGGCGGCTCATGGGATTCCCCGGTCTTCCCCTGTTACTATTTATAAAACTGAAAAATATCAGATATTTTAGCCAATGAAAAAGCGTCTATTTATAGGTTATATAATAATTGATCATTGCATACGTTTACGGTTTCTCAAGATTACATCACGCATATTATTTCATGCGTAGTGAAATGTGATTATTCATGAATAAGCTATTGGAGCCAATATTAATCATTTGTTGACGTGCATTAATCAATGTTTAATTTGGAAAGTTATTCATCCGTATAAATAGTACGACGTGAAATGATGAACAATGGAAGTTTAGGTAACATTAATCATTTTTATACAAATCAATGGCTCTACTGTTGTCAACATAGATGACAAATATGTTATATGATGCAATTTATCAATATACTTAAATCGTCTTATTGTTCTTAAAGTATTGTCCGAGATATGTCCACTTCATTGGCATTCTTGACAAATGAAAACAATAATTTTCAGATTGATTCGAATGCGTTTTGGGACGAAAACTTGATGAAAATTGCTTTCTGCACAGGGGTCCAATTTATGTGGTTGATTGTTTCGAGTTTTACGCCACTTTAAACGAAAAATCAGTTATATCACGGCGTGGATAAGTTACAAGACTACTGGTCTATTTATCCTGACATCAGTCGAAATGCTAACCCCGCAATCCTCAGCGCTAAGGAGTGCATATATGGCTACTATTTTTAACGTCTATAGTATGACCGGCCGGGGATCGAACCCGTGACCAATATATGTGAGAAATAGACATTATATCATCACTGACATTGAATGTCATTGAACACTACATAAAGGAGGAGTTAACTTGTATTTTAACAACAATACCTCTCAAATAAGTCACTTAAGATGGGACCATTCTTTTGGGTGTCCACATCATACAGTTTGGGGGTCAAATAAGGAGTTTTGTTTGTGGAATACTCTTCTAACCGAGCATTCTGTGTATTTATACGCATGAACATGTGGTATACCAGAAATTCAAAATGCATCATCTCTAAATTTAGAATTCTAAAAATAGCATATATCTTGGATTTCCAAAAAAGAAATGGAATACCAAAATTGAGTATGATAAACGCTTGTATAAGTAATATTTGAACAGTGTATACATGTTTCTTGATCAGACTGTTCAAATATACATACTGATCTAGATTTACACTCTCCTCCCTACCCATAGGCCTTATTTCTTGTATTTACATCTTATACTGAAATGTTGACCATTTTCCCTCATACAGACGCTTTCTGACGCCTCTGCAGCAGACGGCTTTTTGAAAACATAGTGACAAAAGAAGAAATTGCTCCTTTTGCCATAATGTTTTCCATTTAAAGTCATACATGTAGGTTATCCATTCAATAATAGAGTTTTTTCTTTTTTTTGACAAAATATGTTCAAAGTCGTCTGCTGCAGAAATTTCGTATAAGGGAAAGGGTTCATTAATATAATTAAGGTGGCCAGAAGGGATCAGAAAAGGGGCAAAACATTAAAATTTGTATAAGTTTGAAAATATAATCGTAATCTTATTCAAATAGTGTTGTTGTGTTTGTCCGAGGAGAATCCATACTAATATAGATCGAGTGTTCTGCTTGTGTTAAAACAGACAGGAAAAGATTCAGTGTGCTCTTCCGTACATCCTGTTGTTTGTATGTGATGTGTCAATGCAACAAAGGAGGATTGCATTTATTGAGAAGGATAAGTCTCTCAGTCTCTTATGCTCCACTTTAAAGTATCACGTAGGTGTGTCATTCAACGATATTATAAACCCATCTTGCTTGCGGATAAGTCATGAGTACATATAGTTGCACGAAATACAGTACTTTGATATGTTCAATTTTGAGCTTGAAGAGGAAGCAACTGTGTGTAAAACAAGTGATATGCTTGAGTTAGTATTTTCCCATGTGTGAATAATATTGGGGAGCAATCCGGGGCCACCTGGAACCACCCCACTGAAGCTACACGTTTAATTTTTATATCAATGTAATATTAAAATATTTTTAGAAATGTGTTGAAAAGCATTGCCAACTCTATTTTTAGCTCTACTGGCTGAAAGCCAGTCGAGCTTATGTCATGGCAAATTGTCCGTCGTGCGTGCGTGCGTTAACTTTTTGCTTCAAACGGCTTCTCCTCCCTAACCATTTGGCCAATTAGGATGAAACATAGGAAGTTTAAAGTTTAAACTTAATCCTCTCAATGTCCTCTCCTGAATTCCTTCAATTTTCAATTTCCTTTTTTTGGATCCATGCAAAATTCTGGTTTCCATGGCAACCGAAAGAAAAATATAGTGTAAACTTAAAAAATCTTCTCCTCCGAAAGTGTCAGGCCGATTTCCAAATAATTTTGTAGAAATTTTTCTTTGGTGACCCTCTATCAGATCCCTTCAAGCCAAGTTGATTGGACGAAAAACATGGGGCTATTTTGCCTTCTATGGCTATAGTGAAAACTTAAAAAATCTTCTCCTCCGAAAGTATTTGTTCAATTTTCAAATAGTTTTGTAGAAATGTTCCTAGGGTGACCTATCAGATTCCTTCAAGCCATGTTGATTGGTCGAACACTGTGACTGCCAGGGGGCGGGGCTATTTTGCCTTATATGGCTGAAGTGGAAACATAAACAACTTCTTCTCCGAAAGGGTCGAGCTGATTTTCAAATAATTTTGTAGAAATGTTCCTAGGGTTACCCTCTATCAGAAATTGTTTCAAGCCATGTTGATTGGTCAAAAAACATGGCCATCAGGGGGCGGGGCTGTTTGGAGATTTAATGTTTGCCTCATGGTCGTGGAGCGATACTGGCCCTCTTATGCCTCTTGTTAGAGGTTCTAAGCATGCTCTGTTGATATGTATGAAAGTGTTGTCGAGACTGGTGGTGGAAAATCCTTTTAGCTCACCTGCGCATAATGTCAATGGGAGCTATTGTGGTCACATTTTGTCTGTCGTCCGTGAGACGTGCGTCGTCAACAGTTTCCTTGTTAACACTCTACAGGCTATATTTTGCATCCGATATTCATGAAAGTTTATAAGGACATTCATCTCCATTAAATCTTGGAAGACAAGTTCGAAACTGGGCCATATGAGGTCGAAAACTAGGTCACAAGGTCAAATTGAAGGAATATATTGTTATCACTCTTGAGACTGCATTTTTAGATCACCTAGAGCCAAAGGCTCAAGGTGAGCTATTCTGATAACTTTTTGTCCGTCCGGCGTCGTCCGTCGTCCGTCCGTCCGTCCGTCCGTCGTCCGTCCGTCGTTAACATTTAGACATTTAGATCATCTCCTCCTTAACCACTTGACCAAACTTCACAGGAATGTTCCTTTGGTGAATCTCTTTCAAAATTGTTCAACAATTTAAATTCCATCGAGAACTTTGGTTGCTGCGGCAACAGAAAAGGGGAAAATTGCCAAATCTTAAAAAATCTTCTTGTCCAAAAGTACTGGCCCGATTTAAAAATTATTTTGCACAAATGTTCCTTGGGGTACCCTCTACCAAGATTGTTCAAATATTTCCGATCCGTTGAAAAACATGGCCGCCAGGGGGCGGAGCTTATTTTCCTTATATGTGCATTGTTAAAACTTTAAAAATCTTCTTGTCCAAAAGTACTGGCCCGATTTGAAAATTATTTTGCACAAATGTACATTGGGGCACCCTTTACCAAGATTGTACAAATATTTCCGATCGGTTGAAAAACATGGCCGCCAGGGGGCGGAGCCTGTTTTCCTTATATGTGCATTGTTAATATTTTAAAAATCTTCTTGTCAAAAAGTACTGGCCCGATTTGACAATTAGTTTGCTCAAATGTTCCTTGGGGCACCCTTTACCAAGATTGTTCAAATATTTCTGATCCGTTCAAAAACATGGCCGCCAGAGGGCGGAGCCTGTTTTCCTTATATGTGCATTGTTAATATTTTAAAAATCTTCTTGTCAAAAATGACTCGCCCGATTTGAAAATTATTTTGCACAAATGTTCCTTGGGGCACCCTTTACCAAGATTGTTCAAATATTTCTGATCCGTTCAAAAACATGGCCGCCAGAGGGTGGAGCCTGTTTTCCTTATATGTGCATTGTTAATATTTTAAAAATCTTCTTGTCAAAAATGACTGGCCCGATTTGAAAATTATTTTGCACAAATGTTCCTTGGGGCACCCTTTACCAAGATTGTTCAAATATTTCCGATCCGTTCAAAAACATGGCCACCAGGGGGCGGAGCTTGTTTTCCTTATATGTGCATTGTTAAAACTTAAAAAATCTTCTTGTCCAAAAGTACTGGCCCGATTTGAAAATTATTTTGCACAAATGTTCATTGGGGCACCCTTTACCAAGATTGTTCAAATATTTCCGATCGGTTGAAAAACATGGCCGCCAGGGGGCAGACCCTGTTTTCCTTATATGTGCATTGTTAAAATTTTAAAAATCTTCTTGTCCAAAAGTACTGGCCCAATTTGAAAATTATTTTGCACAAATGTTCCTTGGGGCACCCTCTACCAAGATTGTTCAAATATTTCCGATCCGTTGAAAAACATGGCCGCCAGGGGGCGAAGCTTGTTTTCCTTATATGTGCATTGTTAAAACTTAAAAAATCTTCTTGTCCAAAAGTACTGGCCCTATTGGAAAATTATTTTGCACAAATGTTTCTTGGGGCACCCTTTACCAAGATTGTTCAAATATTTCCGTTCGGTTGAAAAACATGGCCGCCAGAGGGCGGAGCTTGGTTTTTTTTTGTTAAAATTTTAAAAATCTTCTTGTCCAAAAGTGCTGGCCCGATTTGAAAATTATTTTGCACAAATGTTCCTTGGGGCACCTTTTACCAAGATTGTTCAAATATTTCCGATCCGTTGAAAAATATGGCCGCCAGGGTTGCTGCAGCATCAGAAAGGGGGCAAAATGTCCAAGCTTTAAAAATCTTCTTCTTTGAATCTGCATGTCTGATTCCATTATAGTTTGGTAGAAATGTTCCTTAGGTGAGCCGCTACAAAGATCGTTTAAGGCATACTGTTTGGTTGAAAAACATGGCAGTCGGGAGGCATCAGAAAAGGGGCAAAATGACAAAATTTGGAAATTCCATTTTTTTTAAGTTCTTGTCTGATATTAAGGAAATTGAATATAAATCCTACTTCAGTGATCCTCTACATTTAATTTGTTCAAGCTGTTTTGATTAGTTACAAAATCATAGCAACCTCGCGTCATCACAAAAGGGGTAAATTGAACTTTTAGCTACAAATGACAACTCCTACCATTACACTTGACCAATTTCAACGTTACTTCACAGGAATGTTCCTTTGATGGTCCTCTTTCAAAATTGTTCAAATACTTGCATTCTGTGTAAAACCTTTGTTGCTGCAGCATCAGAAATTGAGAAAGCTCTTGTTAGATTTCAAGATAAAAATGGCTTTTACTGATAAACTATTTCTTTAACTGAGTGTCCACTCCTTGCAGTTTTATTTGAACTCCTGATCAAATGTTCACAGATATTTGCAGTTAAATATTTGCTTCTAATTAACTATCATTCAGGTGATCGATTTTAGGGCCATCTTGGCCCTCTTGTTAACTTGAAGATATTGAAACTTTGTAAGAATGTTTGTCGTGATGATATGTAGACCAAGTTTGAATATGGGTCAGGTCCGGTCAAAAACTGGGTCACTAGGCCAAATTGTAGAAAACTCTCTTTAACACCTAAGATACCGCACATTTGACTTGAACAGCTTGAAACTTTATCAGAAAAATTGTCTTGATGATATCTAGGCAAAGTTTGAATATGGGTCATGTCAGTTTAAAAACTTTAGTGCACTAGGCCAAATTGAAGGAATATGCTCAAAACACTCTGGAAGCCGCTTTTTTGGCTTGAGCATGTTGGAACTTTGTCAGAATATTTGCCTGTATGATATCTAAGATAATTTTGAATATGGGTCAGGTCCGATTTAAAACTAGGTTACTAGGCCAAATTGTAGAAAAATCTTGTGGTGCAATTTTGGCTTGAGCATGTTCAAACTTTGTCAGAATATGTTTGTCTTGATGCTATCTAGGCTAAGTTCGAGCATGGGTCATGTCCAGTCATAACTAGGTCTAAAATATTGTTAACACTATATCGACTACATATTTGACTTGAGCAGCTTGAAACTTTGTCAGAATGTTTGTCTTGATGATATCTAAGCTTACGGGTAGGCCACGTTCAAAGATTGGTCATTTAGGGTAAAAAAACTAGGGCACTAGGCTTACATGAAGGAAAATCTTGTTAACACTTTAAAGGCCGCTTTTTTATCTAAGCTAATTCCGAATATGGGTCATGTTTGGTCAAAAACTAGGTCACTAGTTCAAATTGTAGAACAGTATTGTTAACACTATAGAGACGGCATTTTTGACTTGAGCAGGTTGAAACTTTGACAGATAGTTTGTCTTGATGATTTCTAGGCCAAGTTCGAATCATGTTGAATCATGGTCATGTTGAATAAAAAAACTAGGTCACTAGGCCTAATTGAAAGAACATCTTGTTGACACTCTGGAAGCCGTGTTTTTAAGTTAAAGGCGTATCGTCGGGGTGTTGCTGCGCATCTTTTTTGCGCATGTCCATTCCGATTCATTTTAGTGCTTTGCTCTTTAATGCTCATTGCGCTCAATTAAATTGTGAAACTGTCAATATCCGGAACACGATATCAACAAGCATAACAAGGTGTAAATTCGGTGTAAAATCATTATGTCCGCGCTAGCTAGGCTAAAGAATGGCAGATTGTTATCTTTTAAACGTGCAGAAAGCGAAAGCAATCGCAATCTTTTCAAAAGATTGACGGAAACTTGCATCGATAATGGATAATCGGTATCGGATTCGCCGCAAACTAAGCGGAAAACATGCCGGGAAGGAGAATTGTAGACTAGAACTCGTTTACTTGGAAGATCAGCCTGTTTGTGAAGACTGAGAGAAATAACACTATCTAAAGTAATATTTCTCCTGAAACCAGACATGGCTACGGCTCGTTATAGTATGTGGAACTGTGAATACTGTCGAAACAACCAAACGACACCAGCCGAGCAAGGGGCAACTTTAGTTTAGGTAACTTACTAACTATTAAAAATTTAATTATAATTTTCTATGATGTTATTATTTTTCTGAGTTTACAAAAATTGACGGGGGTGGGCCCGGTGGGGGTTTCGTCTGACAGTCATTTATCTGATTTTTATCTTGATGTATTACCAAATTGAACACATTTAAATTTTAGTTAAATTTCAAGGAATTTTACCAAGGATTCATGAATAAGTAAACTGTCGCTGTGATATAACCAGGGACATAGATAAGATATTATCTATGTCCCTGATATAACTGAAATAATGTTGAAAACGGCATAATACCCCATTAAAACAAAGCTAACTTATTGTCAATGTAGCCTGTAGAAATCAGTGTGTATGTTAAGCTGTTTTGTGACCAGGGCCCTTTCAATTACGAAAATAGTGACATGTAAAATGTGATGAAAGTCAGCTTTTATGAAATTTAGGCCTACTTTTGTGAAAAAAAGAGGTGTCTTTTGATTGTGAATGGGTCCCCAATTTGGGTTATGAAATAACACTTTAGAAATAAAACATACACACAAAATATTCGATCATAGTCATAAATTATTACACATGTGTTTATATGTCTTAAGTAGATTGCAATATGATTTAGTTAACATCATATCAAAGCCAGGTATTTATCAACCTCTTTCAGTCTTTGTTCTATTTTTCAGTACTGTAGACAAGACTCCATATATTCAATTCAAATATGACATGGGTTCACAGAAGGGTGGATCGGATGGAGCTATATAGAGTGGCTGCCACTCTAGTGGGGAGCAAGTCGGGAAAATGGGTTGCATTTTGACTTAGATCTCAAGACTATAAACAATGTAGCTTTCATGAAAGTAAAGGTGAATCAATGCCCATCCATCAGTGTTGAAGAAACTGGCATGATACTTTTGATAGTTCTAAATGCTTGGAACCGGATGTGGCGCGCTGTCTTGTGCTCGACAAAGATAATAGGTATATGAATGTCTATGTCGTAATTATGGATGACGATGCATCAACCATGGTGAAAGTTCAAGAAACAGTTTCCCATTTTGTAAACAGATGGTCAGACATAAACCACAAGACAAGAAAAACATGAAGGAAACCAGTTGTACAATTTACTGACAAAAACTCTTTAACTACTCAAGTCAAGAAGTATTTTCAAAAGTGATTTAGTAAGGCTGTAATGCAGAATAAGTGTGATCCATATGTGCTTGCTAGATCTTTAAATCTAACTGTCCCAAACTCATTTGGAAAGCAGAGCCTATCAAACTATTCCAATTGTTTCCCTTCTTTTGACTATCATGAGTCTGCTGTAAGATCAGGGTGGTTTTCACAGAGCACTGTTACTCACATACAGACCTGAGACGTTTTCTTATGCTAAATTGCTTCTGCAGCAGTCGACTTAAACATTGTGATAAAAGGAGAAATTGTTCAAATTGAGCAATTTCTTCTTTTCAGTTTTGTCATAATGTTTTCAATTGTTTTCAGTATAAAGCATACCTACATTTATAGAGACTTTCTATGTTTTTTACCCAAATGTTATCAAAGTTGTCTGCTGTTGATTTGTTGTATGTGGGAAAGGGTTAACATGCCTATTTTCTGGTAAAACTATGTGTGTCCGCCTTTTTACCCGCTCACAGCAGATCATGGTTGAGTGCATGTGGGCTAGGCACATTTTCTTAACCTAGTATCTATGTGACCCTGCTAGTACTGATTTGAAAAGTGAAATGCGCTGGGATATAACTGAAATTTATACTGTTGAAATGGTGTAAACCTCAATTATAAATATAATTATTGTATGTTTATTTTAAGGTTGATGTATGAACTTTGACATCTTGCTCATAATACTTTTTGTTGAACAAAGTTTCCCAAGATATTTTTTTGTTTACATGACATTCACCCATTCTTGTAATGCTCTACAGATAAACATTGTGAGTAACTTTGCAGAAGAAATGTTCATTTTGAATAACATAAAACTGTAATTTGTTCCTATGTTGTGAACCTGCATGTTTCATTAATCTGAGTCTTCATTTTTTGCCAATGGATATGTGTACAGACACTGTTTGCTGTATTTCTACATGCACAAAATGAAACAGTTTCAATAGCATATTTGAGTATCATTCTGTGAGAACTAGACTGAAGGTCTTTGTGACTAGCATAGATTCAGACCAACCTACACCTCTGTGCAACTTGATCTGATTGATCAGAACATATGCATGCTCAGACTGCTGTTTATTGTAGAAAGTTATTGATGTTTTAAAATGGTCACTGGATATATGATACAATCAGTAATGCATTGGTATGTAATTAATTTCTCTGATGTGTTTATTATGAAAAGTTAACAAATGAAAATACCGCATCAAGGAAACAGCCCTGCAGCAGTTCTGATTGCTCGCATGAGCGAATAACTAGAACTGCTGCTATGCTGCTTTAAAAAGGCAGTTTTGATTCTTGCCGACAGCAGGTCATGGTAGATTGCCTGTAGGCAAGGCACGTTTTCATAGCCTAACTAATGAAATTGTATTATGTATAAGCAAACTGTTGCTGGGATATAAACGAAATACTGTTAAAATGGCATGAAACCCCAATCATAAACAGAAACCATATTATTTGTTGTTGAAAGTTGATGTATGAATTTTGAAATATGTTGACACTAGGAGTATGAACTGAAAAATGTTTAAGAGTACACTGTACATACCCAGCTTAGAGTAATATTGTCTTCTTATCTTGGTCTACTCAATTTGTCAGTGTTTTAGACACTCACTTTATTATTATGAGTAATGGTAATATCTAGCTAATCTCCCCAAAAGTTATATTTAAAAAAAAGAAAATTAATGAAAGATTGATAAATTCATACTTTCTCTGTGTCTAGAACTGATAACCTCACAATATAGTTGATTACCACCAATGTAAGTCTGAGCATGACATAAGATTTTTTGATTTGAAAAAGATCAGATGCCACATCATAGG
The DNA here is from genome assembly GCA_031761405.1 of Serripes groenlandicus. Taxonomy (NCBI): domain Eukaryota; kingdom Metazoa; phylum Mollusca; class Bivalvia; order Cardiida; family Cardiidae; genus Serripes; species Serripes groenlandicus. Next base: position 137,459,198 of record JASEVX010000004.1, read on the forward strand.
TTATACTTAGATATATTTTTGTCTAGATATGTTTGTATAGTCTTCTGCTGTAGTAACCTTGTATGTTTGACAGTTTAGTGGGTTATGTTTTCACTTAACAACACTGATAGAATCTTAAATGTAATTTGTATGTAATAATGAAGAAAACCAATAGTTTTTTTACTTCATTGAACACAGCTTTTATTTAGGTATGCTTGTAACAAATTATACAAAATCTCTTTTTTTGCAGAAATGCAATACCCCTTTCCCACTTGCAGAGCATTTTGAGGCATTTGCACTTGATGACTTATGAACACATTGTCACAAAGGGATAACTTGCTCATAGTGGGCAATATATTTGCAACAATGTTTTCAACTCTTTTCTTCTATGCTACTTTCATTAACATAGACTTTCCATATTTTTGTCTGAATTTCTGCTGCAGGTTTGTATGTGGGAAAGGGGGTCATTAAGGATTTCGTATTGACCTGTTGCCTTCTTTTTCTAAAGAGGTACTTTTTATTTTTGTTATTTAACCAATGTGAAATACATCAGTAAAATTGTTCCTGGTAATATGTACAGCAACTAGTGGTTTATTTGCTTAACCTTTTCCCACATACAATGATTGAATGCTATAATTTCTTCTTTTGTCGCAATGTTTTCAAAGTCTGTCTGCTGCAGAGGCGTCAAAATAAGTTGAAATGAATGTGTGTATTTCAACATAATTCATGTAAAACAGTGAGAGTTATTGAAGATATGTATAGACTAGAAGATTTTCAAATTTGTCATTTTTCCTAAAAAAAATATTCTTAAAGGGAGATAATTCAATGTGAAATTTAGCGAATGAACATAGCCAACAGTGTTTTGTTTTGTTTAATTCAACAACCCATTTAACAAGTTTATTGATATGAGAAATATTGAAAAAATATGTCCACTAAAAAGCCTTTAATTTTTAAATGATTTTTTGTTGGGCTATTATTAAAAACAAATCATAAAGGGAGATAATCCAATTTAAAACTCAACTAGTAAGCACTGCAACCATTGTTTTAAGCTTCATTCAAGAACCCTTATAACCAGTTATTTATATTACAAATTTATCAAAAAAATACTGTCCTAAGAGATATTTAATTCAAAATTGTATTTTTCCTGGGCTAATTTTATGAAAAAAAATCATAAAGGGAGATAATTTAATAGGAAATATCTCTGTAATTAGCACCGCGACCTATAGATTTTTATGTTTCATTCAACAACCCTTATAATAAGGTGTTCATATGAAAAGTATTAAAAAAATCTGTCCACTACAATTTTTTAAATTCCAACTTTTGTATTGTACCCGTGTTCAATTTTATACAAATTGTATCATGGCGGCCATCTTGAATTATTGAATATAAAGTGTTAAAATATAATTTTTTTAAAAATTGGTCAATATTGATGAAGTTGACACATGATTGATTCCTGTAATATGAAATAAAAACATGTTGATATATAAATGTATGTGTTTGTGTTCACTGGTATGAAATAGTGTTGTTTCTCTACATTCCGTTATATTTCCTTAAACTGAGTACATATATGGGTTTTAAAAGAGTGCATAGCAAAAAAAGTAGAACCGCGACCCATTGTTTTGAATGTTGTTTTGAGTTAGTCTTTGAGTAAGGAAGCTCTGGACAAAATTTAAGAAAATTCTGTCCATTGGAAAAATTCAGAGGATACGCCTTTAAGCATGTTGAAACATTTTACCAGAATGTTTTCTTGATGACATCTAGGCTTAGTTCGAACATATATGTTCACATTAATCAAATTGTGCTCAGGTGAGCTTAAAAAATGTTTACGTCTAATCAGGGACACTTTATTACATATTAATAATATATTAATCTAGCGTTCTGGTCTAGTTCTTTAACTATTTGAATCTAAATATACAGGACTTAAGTGAATTTTGTTGTTATTTCTTTTCAGTGTTTGGGCTGGTATTCTTTTCCATCTTATTGACTAGTGCCTTTGTTGGGGTCACACCAACAGTTGAGAGAAAGGAATATAAATGTTTCGTTGACATTTGTAATAGAAAGTAAGAATAGCGTAATAATTATTCTATCATGTAGCTAATTTCAATCAATAATGAGACAATCTTTACTTTTCTAAAACTTATATATAAAAAAAAAGGGAAATAAGAATAGATGAAACAGGCAAATGAAATTGAAATTACACATATCAATGCTAATAGTGTGGAATATGGAGGAATTGTTCGTTGTGAGCAATATATCTACCTTGTTTTCATTTTTGTTCAAAATAATCGTATCATGTCAAAAGATGTCGAAAACCCCAACATATCATTAACTATAAATAGCTTGTCTAGACTTTTATAATGCTATTATTAGAAGAGGTAGTATCATAGAAAGGGTAAAACTTCGTTTTGCATATTTATTATTTATACGTATGCATGGTAAATGATGCAAACAAAACATGTTTTTAATCAAAACAATAGATATATAAAGCTTTTTTTGAGCAATTTCTCATTTACCCTCCTGTATCAGTTTAAACACTGTCGTTTGTGGAACCATCAGAAGCTTTCTGTATTAGAGTAAAGGGCTAGAAATGGTGCCACTGTGGTAGACAACTTTAGAAAACATTGTGACAAAAAGAGAACTTGCTCAACATGGGCATTTTCTCCTTTGCAAAACTGTCTCCAACTTTATTGGAAAATTTTATTTTCATTTATATATAGAGCGTCCATTTATAGCTCACCTGAGCACGAAGTGCTCAAGTTGAGTTATTGTGATCGCCTTTTGTCCGTCGTGCGTCAATATCTTTTCCTCAGTAACCAGTGGGTCAATTGGGATGAAACTTCACAGAAAACATCCTCTCTCAAGACTTTACTAGAATTCCTTTAAATTGTTCGGATCAATGCAGAATTCTGTAGAAATGTTCCTTGGATGATCCTCTAACAGATTCCTTCAAGCCATGTTGATTGATCGAAAAACATGGTCGCCAGGGGGCGGGGCTATTTTGCCTTATATGGCTATAGTGAACAAAAAATCTTCTCCTCCAAAAGTGTTTGGCCGATTTTCAAATAATTTTGTAGAAGTGTGCCTTGGGTGACTCTTCATCAGATTACTTAAAGCCATATTGATTGGTCGAAGAACATGGCAGCCAGGGTACAGGGTTTTTTAGCATTTTTAGATCACCTGAGCCGAAGGCTCAAGGTGAGCTATTCTAATCACTTTTTGTCCGTCGTCCGTCGTCCGTCCGGCGTTAACTTTTAGCTTTAAACATCATCTCCTCCCAAACTCCAAGGACAATTTCCGTGAAACATCACATAACTGTTCCTCTGGTTGGCCTCTTTCAAAATTGTTCAAAGATTTAAATTCCATTGAGAACTTTGGTTGCTGCTGTCAGATTCAAATATAATTTGGTAGAAATGTTCCTTGGGTGACCCTCTATAAAAAGTCTTCAAGCCATACTGATTGGGCGAAAAACATGGCAGTCAGTCGGCATCAAAAAAGGGGCAAAATGACAAAATTTGAAAATTCTATTTTTATGAAAGTGCTTGTCTAATTTTAAGAAAATATAATACGAATCTTACTGTAATGATCCTCTATTTAATTTGTTTAAGCCGTTTTGATTGGTTACACAATCATAGCAACCAGGCGTCATCACAAAAGGGGTAAATTGAACTTTTAGCTACAAATGACAACCAACTCCTACCATTCCAATAGACCAATTTCCACAAAACATCACAGGAATGTTCCTTTGGTGGTCCTCTTTCAAAATTGTTCAAAGATTAAAATTCCAATGAGAACTTTGGTTGCTGCGGCATCAGAAAGGGGACAAAATGTCCAAACTTTAAAAATCTTCACTCCGAATCTGCCTGTCAGATTCAAATATAATTTGGTAGAAATGTTCCTTGGCTGACCCTCTATAAAAAAGTGTTCAAGCCATACTGATTGGGCGAAAAACATGGCAGTCAGGCGGCATAAAAAAAGGGGCAAAATGACAAAATGACAAAATTCCATTTTTATGATAGTGCTTGTCTGATTTTAAGAACATATAATATGAATCTTACTGTAATGATCCTCTATTTAATTTGATTAAGCCGTTTTGATTGGTTACACAATCATAGCAACCAGGCGTCATCACAAAAGGGGTAAATTGAACTTTTAGCTACAAATGACAACCAACTCCTACCATTCCAATAGACCAATTCCCACAAAACATCACAGGAATGTTCCTTTGGTGGTCCTCTTTCAAAATTGTTCAAAGATTAAAATTCCAATGAGAACTTTGGTTGCTGCGGCATCAGAAAGGGGACAAAATGTCCAAACTTTAAAAATCTTCACTCCGAATCTGCCTGTCAGATTCAAATATAATTTGGTAGAAATGTTCCTTGGGTGACCCTCTATAAAAATTGTTCAAGCCATACTGATTGGTCGAAAAACATGGCAGTCAGGCGGCATCAGAAAAGGGGCAAAATGACAAAATGACAAAATTCCATTTTTATGAAAGTGTTTGTCTGATTTTAAGAAAATATAATACGAATCTTACTGTAATGATCCTCTATTTAATTTGATGAAGCCATTTTGATTAGTTACACGATCATATCAACCAGGCGTCATCACAAAAAGGGTAAATTGAACTTTTAGCTACAAATGACAACCAACTCCTACCATTCCAATAGACCAATTCCCACAAAACATCACAAGAATGTTCCTTTGGTGGTCCTCTTTCAAAATTGTTCAAAGATTTAAATTCCATTGATAACTTTGGTTGTTGCGGAATCAGAAAGTGAGAAAAATACCCAAATTTTAAAATCTTTTTCCTCCATAATCTACTTGTGCGATTGCAAGATAATTTGGTAGAAATGTTCCTTAAGTGACCCTCTAAATAAACTGTTGAAACCATATTGATTTCGTTGAAAAACAGGGCAGCAAGGCGGCATCAGGAAAGGTGCAAAATGACAAAAACTTTATAATTCCATTCTTATTAAAGTTCTTGTTAGATTTCAAGATATAAATGGCCTTTACTGATAAGCTGTTTCTTGAGAAGTGTCCACTCCTTTGCAGTTTCATTTGCACTCCCTGATAAAATTTTCCCAGATATTTGCAGTTAAATATTTGCTACTAATTCTTATTAAAGTTCTCGTTAGATTTCAAGATATAAATGGCCTTTACTGATAAGCTGTCTCTTGAGAAGTGTCCACTCATTTGCAGTTTCATTTGCACTCCCTGATAAAATTTCCCCAGATATTTGCAGTTAAATATTTGCTACTAATTTACTATCAATTAGGTGATCGATTTAGGGCTATCTTGGCCCTCTTGTTGTAAGTGTCAGGCCCATTTTCAAATAATCTTGTAGAAATGTTCCTTGAGTGACCCTCTATCAGATGTCTTCAAGCCATGTTGATTGGTCGAAAAACATGGCCGGCAGGTGGTCAAGCTATTTTGCCTTATATGGCTAAAGTGAAATCTAAAAAAGATATTCTTCTCCAAAAGTGTCAGGCCGATTTTTAATTGGTGAAAACATAGCCGCGAGAGGGCGGGGATATTTTGCCTTATATGGCTATAGTGCAAACTTAAAAATCTTTTCCTCCGAAAGTGTCAGGCCGACTTTCAAATAATCTTGTAGTAATGATCCTAAGGTGACCCTCTATCAGATTCCTTCAAGCCATGTTGATTGGTCGAAAACTATAGCCGCCAGGGGGCGGGGCTTTTTTTGCCTTTGGCTATAGTGAACAATTAAACAATCTTCTACTCCGAAATTGTCTGGCCGATTTTCAATTCATTTTGTAGAAATGTTCCTAGGATGACATTCTATCAGATTCCTTCAAGACATGATGATTGGCCAATCAACTAGGCGATACTGGCCCTCTTGGGCCTCTTGTTAAGTCATATCACGGCGGCCAGTTCACCAACTCATGTGATTCATAGCCTTCTTATACCAGTACTCAACACAGCATACTTTCCAAGCTACTTGCAGCTTTTCCACATTGACTGTAAGCTCATTGTTGAATGACGAATGACGCTTGTCACAGTGACTAACGTTGGGAAGAACGTTGGCCGAGCTGGGATAAAACTTAAGAATCTTTCCATGTGGACAATTTGGAGGCTGCATTTAGGACTCTAGAAAAATGAAAGTTTGTCAGAATGTCAGAATAGTAAGCCTTAGTTTAATTAGAGGTCATTTTGGGTAAAAATCTAGGTCAGTGGACTCATTAAACAAATTTGATGGACACACTAGATGCCTAGTCTTTGACTCGAGACTGATGAGAGTTGGTCACATTGTTTGTTTAAATGATATTTAAGTTTATAAAAGTTGGTCATGTCAGATAAAAAACTAGGCGACTATGCCAAAGTTTACACCTTATTATATCACTCAGGGGAGCACAATATAGGACCACCATGGGCCCCTTTTTTGACGAAATGCTTTCAAAGTCATCAGCTGCAGATTTGTTGTATGTCAGAAATGGTTTTAAGAAAGAGGTGTTTAAATACATGTGTTTAATAATAATATTATTTATATCATTTTCAAACGAATTTCACTTACAATTAAGTGAAGAAGAAACATACAAATGATGTTTGTACTAACCCTTTCTCAAAAACAGACATTTTCTGACCCGCAGCAGACAACTTTTAAAAACACTTTGGCAAAAGGAGAAATTGTTCATCATGAGCAATATCTCCTTTTGCAATAATGTTTTCAACCCTATTTAATAAATCGTCTGCTGTAGATATATTGTATGTATCATTGTTTTTATTATTTTAAGGGGAAATCCTGATCAGTTCTGTGATCATGCAGCATCAGAACAAAGATGTCGCTATTGTAGCGAAGTTCAGAAAGACTGTTGGACGGCAAGGATGCCCAGTAATTGCACAACGTTTTGCAAAGGTACATCATAGGAGTCAGTGCACATTAAAACTCTTTTGTCCACGTAAATAAATATCCATGTAGACTGATCAGAATTCTCTCTGTTCCCTTTATAGTCAGTCAAGCGTCATTGCAGTCTCTGGGGAATGTTTATGATCAGAAATTGACTATGAATATATATTATGAAAATTAATCATGATTGTCAATGATGTTAAATCCTTGGAAAGATGGTTTTCGTGTCACAGGACTCATTTAATTGCAGGCATCTATATAATGGTCTGTTCATATATTTGTAATGTATTCTAAATATAGCACAGTAGTAGCAATATATTACATGTAGACCCTGGGAGATGTACATTTGCATAATTTTCGATAAGGGAGAGTAAACTGGTATTTTCTCCACAATACCTGTCTTACTGCTCCAGAGGTCCAGATAAGGAGGGGTATTCAGCTCTTTTTCCCACAATTTCTCACTTATTATTAAAGCAAACCCTAAATTGTCGGTACTCAAAAGAATCGTCTCACTGAGACAATTCTTTTGAGTACCCACAACATAGGGTTAGAGGGTTAAATAAGGATTTTAGATGCAAAACGCCCCTTATCTGGAGCTTTGTCAGTACTCAACTAAACCCTTTGTTATGGGTACTCAAAAGAATCGTCTCAGTGAGTGTCAATTAAGGATTTTGGAACACGAATTACGTGCCTTATCTAGATCTTGGCATGAGCGTTTAGGGGACACAATATGTAACAATGTTAGTAATAGAATACAGATACCTGTCACAGCGTATACTCTAAGCACAGACACAGATAATATGAAAGACAAGAGAACGTTGATGCAAGGTATCCATGTAGCCGGAAAAGACTGCATTTATTTATTTTTGCCACACATCATAAAAACAAAATTATGCAATTGAGTCATTGTGGCATTGGTGACACTAATTAGTATAAATATAAAACATTACATAACACAGTGCTTTCATTAAAAAATAATTCCAGGATTTTTGAAATTTCACATACAAATTTGAGACGTCCCACGAGAAAACCAACATTGTGGACTCTGCGTAAAGTATCCATCCGGATCAGCATAAGCATGCCATGCTATGCAGGCTTATACCCGGATAGACAATTTTTGCCTCCAGTTGATTTTCTGTTTCAGGAATCATTACTCTATCACCTCTATCCCCCTGAGACGGAATGTGTCGGCCCAGATCAGTCTGCGCAGGCTGATCTGGGTCGATACATTACGCAGAGGCCATAATGATGGTTTTCTTTCGTCTCATTTAAGTCAACATTTAAAACATTAAGGAAAGGGTTAACTTGCTGAAGACATGAACTTTTTAATTTTCTGAAAATGAAAGTGAAGCTACTACTCAAATGAGAAAATGGCGTTTTTTAGTGCTGATATTGTAACAGTACTTTAACCCTTTCCCTCATACGACAATTCTGCAGCAGACGACTTTGAATATATTTTGTCAAAAAATGGAAAATCTCTATAATTGAATGGATAACCTATGATAAAAAGTGGAAAACATTGTGGCAAAAGGAGAAATTGCACGTTTTGTGCAATTTCTTCTTTTGTCACTATGTTTTCAAAAAGCCGTCTGCTGCAGAGGCGTCAGAAAGCGTCTATATGAGGGAAAGGGTTAACACAATTGTCTGCTTCATGTCTTATCGGGGGCAATTCAATTCATGAAAGTATGAAATAAACTGAACTACGATTTTAATTCAACACAAACTTAAAACATTGTTGTTTTTTTTGTTTCTTTCAATATACAATATCGTTATTGGACAATAACACAACAACCACTTGGCTATACATGCGAGCGGTATGAGCAGGGTATTTCCCATCATTAAAACAGAGATAGTTCAATTTATAGCAAAAAGGGCTATCCATCAAAAGGTCAATCATTCTGTCCGATAGTTAACATAATATCTTTCATTTTCTACCAATAAACCAAAAAAAGGATATAAATAATCTTTAATACCAAGTAGTTTGACTGATACAATTGTGTGGATTATAAGACCAACAGGGCATTATCAAATTCTGATGCCTTTCCAACATACAGACACTTTGTGAAACCTCTACAGCTGATGACATTTAAATAGAATAGTGTTGCAAAAGGAGAAATTGATTTATCTTTTTGCACCATATTATCAAATCTGTTGTATAATTATGCTTTAATTTGTAGAGCTTTTTCATATGTTTGTCTAGTTACCTGCTACAGCCTTGTCATGTTTGTGAAAGGGTTGACTTTCATTTCATAATTATGCTGTATTGCTTGATTATCAAGATATAATCCTGATCATTATACAATAAAATTCATCTGGAATGTTTTTCTACTCAACCTTTTACAACATACAACGCATTTGCCGAAAACGACACTGATAACATCTTTGCAAAAATATAGAAAAATATGTTTAAATAAAAATACAAGAGAAAGTTGATGCAAGGCATCAGTGTCGCCGGAAAAGACTGCATTGATTTATTTATGTATTCTTGACTTTCCTTAGTCTATTCAATCATTAGGTACGCAGTAATGAAAACATTTGCTTATAAATTTTATATACATACCTATACATTAGGGTATCTATAAAAAATTAACGAAATGTGTACACATTTATCTGGCTTAAATTTAATTTTGCTGTTGTTACTTATTTAAATAATAGTATTCATTCATATAATTTCAATGTTTGTCAATCTTATTCGAATCACAAGATAAATATCCTGGTATTGCTTTAAAGGGAGGTAATTTGAAGAAAACAAAAGTCTTCAAAAGGAGAAATATATCAGCATTACCGTCTACAGTTTAAATTGTTCTATTGTTTGTGGATTTAAAAATGTTCTTTTTTTCTTATTTCTACATGTACAACGAAATATTGCGGCTTCTCTTTGACGCTTTGCGTCAAACATTCGTCTTGTACTTGTCTAAAATAAAATAATATCACTCGCTTTTTCATATCGAAATGCGCATGCGCGAAAATCGATGTTAAAGGTCACGAAACTACACAACAGAATAGGGTCTATATTTAGCTTAGAAACAGTTCCTACTTTAGATATTCATGGATTAACATTATTAAATGAATTCTACACAAATCAAGACATCTCTTTGAACATGAAAACAACATTTAGTAAGTTAAAATTGCTATTAAAAGGAGAATCCGAAATTGACCTCAATGATGACACATAAGAGTCTGCATTAGGGGGTGTTGGTTCACGTCTTGAAGGGACCACTTTTGTCTTCGTAAATAAGACAAAAAACTTAAATGCGAGTGAAATAAAAAAAACTGCAAACATTAAAAAATCGGAATATTTATTTCATTTTAGATGTGTCATTTATTAGTGTTCGTAAACAACCACAATTGTAATATGTTCAAATCATCTAGATTTGTTTCTTTCTAATAATAAGCCGCCCTCCCATGTGATTTCCGAAAAGCTATTAAAAATAGAAGTCGCGGGCTTCTGCCCGGCGACTAATAATTGTTGAATGGAGTTAAAAACATTGTGGCCAAAGGAGAAAATTCTCAAAAGTCACAAGTGAGAAATGGTTAATTAAAAATTAGTTTGTGGGTACTGAAAAACATCGTCATAGTGTCTCAAATAGACAATACTTTTGAATACCCAATAGGGAGGGTAAATGATGATATAAAACCCTTTCCAACATACAACAAATCAGCAGCAGACAACTTTGAAAATCCTCTATGTAAAAACACGGAAATTCTCTATAAATGAAGTTAAATCTTCCAAAATAAGTTAAATTATAAAGTAAATTATCATTTGAGCAATTTCTTCTTTTGCCACATTGTTTTTCGAAAGTCGTCTGCTGCAGAGACATCAAAAGCGTCTGTTTGTTGGAAAGGGTAAAGAACTTGAAATACACCCCTTGTCTGGAGCTCTGTCATTACATAGTTTTTATTTGTTTTTGTTTCAGAACAATTCATTCAACAAGAAAAAGGTAAAATATTAAGTATATTTTATATTTAAAACCGTTTATGTTAAAGTCAATGTAACTTAAGAGACATCTATCTTCAACCAATGGGTTAAATAGTCTATGCTGGAAGGTAGCCAGTTGCCGGCGAATAATACTGTATGTAGGTGCCAGAACACACACATAAGGTGAACTAGCTGCAGCTGCTGTGATATATACATGTAGCTGATATACTGATGAAAACGGTGTTGAACTCCCAATCATCACATTTCCACAATATGTTATCTTCTATTTGAATTCCCATGTCTTCGAATGCATCCACCATCCATGCTAAAAGTACAAGTTGAATTCTTAGATAAGTCTTGCCCATGTCAGTCTGTGCTGTGCATATGTGCAGTCTAATCATAATCAACACGATTAGCAAGAAATCTTACAAACAGCTATTGAAAGTGATATAGTCTGCTACAAAGGTCAGTTCTTTGCCAGTTTGCATGGACAAGCTTGTATTATATTATCTTTTAACACTTTTTCACATACAACAAATCAGCAGCAGACAACTTTGAAAATACCTTGGCTAAGTCATTGAGAATATCTTCAAAAGAAAGTTTAATCATTGAATAGAGTTGAAAACATTGTGGCAAAAGGAGAAATTGCTCATTTTGAACTATTTCTCCATTTGTAACAATGTTTTAAAAGTTGTCTGAAGTAGAGGTTTAGGAAAGTATCTCTATGTGGGAAAGGGTTCCACACAATAAAACAACACCAGTGTCCACATGTAGATGACTGATCTAGAAGGTCTGAGGAATTAACACAGTGTGATGAGTTAGTGGGATCAACCTCCTTAACCCTTTCCTACTTACAACAAATCTACAGCAGACGATTTTGAAAATAATCATGCAAAAACATGGAAAATTTCTTAACACGAAAGTGTTATTACTGAACAAAGTTGAAAACCTTGTGGCAAAAGGTGAAATTGCTCATCTTGAGCAATTTCTCCTTTTATCACAATGTTTTCAAATGACGTCTGCTGCAGATGTGTCAGAATGCGTCTACAAGTGGAAAAGGGTTAATTTCTTATAACCCTCACCTGGAGTTGTGTTAAAAGTTGCCATATATATGTGCATTAGGCTCCTCCTTAAAGCCTTTTCGCAATTCGCGTCTACAAGTGGAAAAGGGTTAATTTCTTATAACCCTCACCTGGAGTTGTGTTAAAAGTTGCCATATATATGTGCATTAGGCTCCTCCTTAAAGCCTTTTCGCAATTGTAAAAACAAATTTTGTAAATGTAATAAAAACAAATCTTTGAAATATGTTATGGCACTTTTTTTCATTTGGTAACATAGGATTTCATTTTCTGTCAAGCATTGTGAATTTGATAAGATTTATTGATGCACAGATGGATTTTTTCATTGTCGTTTGCTGCATTGATTGATTGATTGATGCACAGATGGTTTTTTCATTGTCGCTTGCTGCCTTGATTCATTGATTGGTGTTTAATGCCGTTTTCAACAATTATTCAGTCATATAACGGCGTCCAGTTCACCTAATCATATGTTTCCTGGCTTTCTTACATCAGTAATCCACACACAATTCTTTGCAAGCAACTGGCTGCTTTTCCACATAGACTATAAACTCATTGGTGGAAGACGAATGACGAATGTCACAGTGACTTTTGTCAAACGTCGGAAAGAATGTTGGCCGAGCTAGGGTTCTAACTCACAACCCCTGGATTGACAGCCCGCATCGCTACCGACTGAGCTACTCGGGCTCGGCCTTTTGCTGCAGATTTTGTGCGTGTGTATGTGAGAAAGATGAGTTTCTCCTGGAGTACTATTCCTTTTGATGAATCTAGTAGACATTTCCCACTGACTAAAAAAGTTTTTTTTTTTTATTTATTGATAACCTCTGCAACAGACAACTGTATATACATGATGAGGAATAACTAAGTTGCTCATAAGGAGCAATATTGCCTTTTTCTAAAAATATTCTTTATATTATCTCTGAAGAATACTCCTATTCACAAACCCTTAGAAATAATACAATCTACAACAGATGACTTCGAGAACATCAAGGCAAAAACTATTGAAAGGCTCTGTGAATTAAAGTTAATTTGTAAATACAGATGCAGGACAAACTTTTCTCATTATAAACATTTTCATCTGTTGCGAAAATGTTTTTCAAAAGTTTTCTCTTGCAGATGTGTCAATGATTCTGTAGTTTAGAAAGGGCTAAGATTTCTGAATTTATGTATTTGGATCAGATGTTTTCATTTTGGCAGATTAAAACGTGTCACATTAGGTAAAGAGTTAATCAAAGATTTTTGCCCCCACCCCCTCCCCCTTCGAAGAAAAGGGGAAGGGGTATATTGCTTTGTACATGTTGGTCGCTCCATCGGTAGTCCAAAGCTTGTCCGATTGATGCTTGGATCTACAGTACTCAAACTTGGAAGGGAAATGAGGCATGACCAGAAAAGGACCCCTATTGATTTTGATGTCACCCTTTCAAAGGTCAAGTTCACAGTGATTCTGAACACAAAACTGGATAGCATAAGGTTTCACAAATATCTCTTGTTTCCAGTGAAAGGGTGTGGACCAATAAACCAGATAGCCCATGGGCACCATAACGGATCGAGCAATAGACACAAGTATGGTGACGTGGTTGATCTACAGTGTGACACGGGCTACCATTGTGACGGACCTTGTTCTATCTCATGCATTGGCTTTGGATACTACACTGGAACACTGAAATGTGCAGGTAATGTACTTTCATAGTAATTAGAGATTCAGGCTTACCTATTTCAACAAACGAATCGTCTGCAGCATACAACATTTGAAACATGTATACACAAAAATGGAAAATCTCTATAAATTATAATATAATTATTGATATGAGTTAAAAACATTGTGGCAAAAGGAGAAATTGATCATCATATGGTTTTGTATTAGGAGTAATTATACCCCCTTCGAAGAAGAGGGGGTATATAGGAGACACTGTGTCGGTCTGTCTGTTTGTCTGTCGGTCGGAAGCCATATTTTGTCCGGCCTATTTCTTAAAACCACTGGCTGGATTAAATTCAATAATATTTTACACGAAGCTTCTATACCAAGAGGAGATGTGCATATCCTAAAGGGGTTACAATTGCATGTTATGTTACAGAGTTATGGCCCTTTTACTTATTAAGTTATGGTGTAGGTCAAGGTCCTGTTTAGGGGGTATTTATCATCTTCAGTGATAGTTCTAGTTTTGCCTTTTCTCACAATATTCTTTATACTGTTACTGACAATATTTCTATTCAGTAACCCTTGCTCACATACAACAAATCTACAGTAGATGACTTTGGAAATGTTTTGGTAAAATGTTGAATATGTCTGTAAATGAAATTAAATTATTAAATAGAGATGAAATCAGTGTGGCAAAACAAGCAAAATACGGAATATGTCTGTAAATGAAATAAAATTATTAAATAGAGATGAAATCAGTGTGGCAAAACATGCAAATTGTTCATCATGCGCAACTTCTTCTTTTGCAACAATGTTTATCAAAAGAACAATGCTGCAGATGTGTCAAAATGTATGTATTGTCGATCAGATGGTTTTATTCTGTTAGATTAAAACGTGTCACATTAAGTTTAGGGCTAAATCAACGAATTTTGAAGAAGAGGGAAGGGGTATATTGCTTTGCGCATGTTGGTCTCTCCACCAGTAGTCTAAAGCTTGTCCGAGTGATGACTGGATAATGCTTGGACCTACAGTACTCAAACTTGGAAGGGAAGTGAGGCATGACCAGTTAAGGACCCCTATTGATTTCGATGTCGACCTTTCAAAGGTCAAGTTCACAGTGATTCTGAACACAAAACTGGATGGCATAATGTTTCACAAATATCTCTTGTTTCCAGTTAAAAGATGTGGACCAATAAACCAGACAGACCATGGCCACCATAACGGATCGAACAATGGACATGTGTATGGTGACGTTATTGGTCTACAGTGTGACTCGGGCTACCATTGTGACGGACCTTGTTCTATTTCATGCATTGACCTTGGTTACTACACTGGATCACTGAAATGTGCAGGTAATGCACTTTCATCATGATAGTGTCATGGTGTCTCTGATTGTCACTCTTTCACCATTTAAAATAACCAACATTTTACTTTACCCTTACCTTCTATACAAGACTGCACTTGATTATCCATTAGTGCGCGCCTTTTAACTACTAAATTGCAAATGATGTTAACCAAGATTATATTGTATATTCCAGCAATCTTACTCTAATAATTAACAAAGAATTATCAATTTATATGCAAGGGTTAGAGTACTAAGAGTAGCAAGTGTTGAATTATGGCTTTCAACAATTTGAACAAATGGTACTAATCATTGTGGAAAAATGGAATATTTATCAGACAGTTAGCATTTTCTCCTTTTGCCTCATTGTTTTCAAAATTCAACTATTGTAAATATGGCATATGTCTGCATGTGGGAAAAGTTTAAAATATATATATGAAGGTCTCGCTGTTTCTCAGTACTCATTCCATGATATAACAGTTACTGTAGATGATCATGATGTATTGTTAGAATTGTGTATATGTCTGCCTCCACAGCTTATCAGTTATATTTGAATTATTTGAAGTTTGACTTTAATTTGTTAGAAAGATGATACCATTGATAGAAAAGGAGAGACTGTTCAAGTATTGCAAATTCTCTTTTTCCTATAAATCTCTAAGTTTTCTGCAGTACAAATCTGTATCTGCCAAATTGTAAAAAATATCTAAAATGCTGCTAAGAAAAACACATCTTAAATATAGGTTTGACTATATTTCAGAAAACTATTGTCAAGCATTTCTGCCCTCTCAAAATGGGAAATATCATCCAGAGAAAGAGAATTATGTTGCTGGGGATACAGTTAACTTCACATGTACTGAAGAAGGTCTAACTCTTGAAGGTAGACCGACTGCAACCTGTGTGGAGAATGGCTCATGGAATATCATTGAAACTCCTGCATGTATACATGTACATCAGTCAAATATAGGTATAAACATACCAGTTATTATACCCCCAAAAAACAAAGTTTTGGGGGGTATATAGGAGTCACTGTGTCGGGCTGTATGTATACATGTCTGTCTGTCGGTCGGTCAGTCGGAAGCCAAATTTTGTCAGGCCTATTATTTACAAAACCACTGGGTGGAATTCAATAAAATTTTACATGAAGCTTCTATACCAAAAGGAGATGTGCATATCCTAAAGGGGTTACAATTGCATGTTATTTTACAGAGTTATGGCCCTTTTGTTGATCGGTCGGAAGCCATATTTTGAATCAAGGTGCTGTTTTGGGGGTATTTATCATCTTCAATGATATTTCTAGTTACATTTACCATCTAAATACTAAATTAAAGCTACTTCAAAGAATTGTTTAAATTTCCCAAAGTATGGGATTTTAACGTGAACACAAATCAGACGACTAGTCAAAATATATTAGCAAATATTTTGAACATCTCTGTAAAATGAAAGTATAATTTTTAAGTAAATCTGTTAACATTGGGAAATGTCTTCCTTTTACTAAAACGCTTTCAAAAGTTGTCTGCATTTGGAAAAAAGCTAAGTAATTTCTAGAGCTGTGGACTGTTGAAAAGTTGACCTGGCTCTTATTTAAGTTTTAGGACTCAAAAACTATTATCATAGTCTTTACTGTGCGATTTTGCAACAAACTTAGCTGAGTCTTATTTACAGTACATCATTCACCATATAGTACATCACTAGACTTATATCTATGTAGTGTAACTTCCCGAAACTTCACCTCTGTAGAGCAAAACCTGTTAAGTATCACATGGCAATAGTTTCCCTATGCTAGAGAATAGAAAAAAGCAAATGGAAAACATGGAATAAAGGTCACGTTTCGGAATCAATCAGAAAATATTTTGGGAAAAGGTAAAATTGTTTTGTCACAAGCCATTTTAGCTCAAATGCTCAAGGTGAGTTATTGTTATCACCTTTTGTCCGGCGTCCGTCGTGCGTCATTTGTCAACACCTTCTCCTCAGTAACCAGTGGGTCAATTGGGATGAAACTTCACAGATAGGATCCTCTCAATGACCTCACCAGAATTCCTTAAAATGTCTGAGATCCATGCAGATTTCCTTCTAAACTGGTTGGCTGATCTTCAATTTATTTTGTAGAAATGTTCCTTGGATGACCCTCTATCAGATTCCTTTAAGTCATGTTGATTGGTGGAAAAACATGGCCGCCATGGGACGGGGCTTATTTTGCGTTATGGCTATAGTGAAAAATTCTCCTATGAGAGTGTGAGGCTGATTTTCAAATAATGTTGTAGAAATGTTCATTGGGTGACCCTCTATCAGATTCCTCCAAGCCATGTTGATTGGTCAAAAACATGGCCGCCAGAGGGCGGGGATATTTTGCCTTTTATGGCTATTGTGAAAACTTAAAACATCTTCTCCTCCGAAAGTGTCAGGCCGATTTTCATTAATTTTGTAGAAATGTTACTTGGGTGAACGTCTATCAGATTCCTTCAAGCCATGTTGAGTGGTAGAAAAACATGGCTATCCGGGGCAGGGATGTTTTTCCTTATATGGCTATAGTGAAAACTTAAAAGATCTTCTCCGACGAAAGCAGCTAGCCGATTTTCAATTTTAATTTTGTAGAAATGTTCCTTGGGTGACTCTCTATCAGATTTTACCAAGCCATTTTGATTGGTCAAAAAACATGGCCACCAGGGGGCGGGACTGTTTGAAGATTTATGTTTTGCCTAATGGCAGTGGAGCGATACTGGTTGCCTGCGTTCAGATGTGTCAAATTGTGTTTCTAGCTGGAGAAATATTTAATTTCTGAAGAGCAAAACCCCTCTAGAACATTTGTTTTTCGTTTCGTTGCCTCTGTTGTTCTGAAGAGGTTGTAATGCATTTTCTTTCTAAAGCTAAATTATAATTTTTATGTTCATTTATTTCAGCTTTTCATATAGGTATTTCTGTTGGAGCAAGTCTGATAGTTGCATTGATAATCAGCTGTATTGCTGTTAAATGCTACAATGCAAGAAAGTTAAAACATTCTGGGAGAAGACAGAAAAAATCAGATAAAGAGCGAAACAAAATTAAATACAGCAATGTAGATGACAACTTCAGTATAACTGATGAAACAGACAAATCAATACCAGAGCATGGCACTTCCAATGATGAACCAAATTATCGAAGTCAGGTATCTCGATCAGAGACTGATCCTACTTTGATTGAGAATCGTGGTGAACACAGAGTGAATAGTGCTAGAAGTAGAGCATCTGAGTCAGACATGGCATCCTCAACACCTCCAATTATAACCTCCACACTAGCTGAATCATCCAGCTCGAATGACTCTGGTTTTGACAAAGGCAATAAGAAAGAGGGTAACTATTATTTTTCCTTCCTTTAGAGTTAGTCATTTAAGTTCTTTTCCATAACTGGTATGTAAGTTCATAGCTAGAAACCAACGTAATTCACAATTCACAATTTTATTGTATTACAAGGCCACCGGCCCATATACATACTTATAAACTACATAAATACTAACATGTGTTGCTATGGTTTGAAGCTAAATTTATTTCAGTTGTTTGTTTCATCGAGGCATAATATATAAACATAGAAAGGTTTCTAACTATTGTCATATCAGTACTTGCCATTAGTATGTAAAATGTATCTAAATTGGGATGCTTTTACAGTTTTTGAGGGATATATTTGAGACGCGCAATTCTTTATACAGAGGGCATACCATAACAAAATGAAATTCACATTCAACAACATAAATACAAAACAAACAGTGTCTTAGGTTTCTTTTAATGCCTTTTCTACCATAAGATTATGAGCAGATGTCAGGGCCTCCGCTGTCGGTCGCCAAAGTCGCCAATTGCGAAGAAATAATAAAAGTGGCGCAAGAAAAAAAGAATTTGCGAAACAGCTTGCCAAAGAAAATTCTCGGCAAATTGAGCCGCCATTTTGTTTTATAAATGCTCTAAGCGGCGTATATTTTCAATGATACAAGCATTCTATTGACTTTTGTATCTCTGTGTATGCGACTTGCGGTAACTTTAACAGGTAACCAGTCTTGATATTTGACAATGTGAAGGCCAAGCGACTGTTGTTTTTCACACGTTTTATCAATATATCGGACAAAATTAGTGTTATGAACGATTATTCGATGTTGTTATTACCGATTAAAGAGGGACGATGTTTCTGATTGGACGTACTTTTTAATTTGAACACCGTGTTTGGTCCGTAATCAGGAGCGTGTATGACCAAACATTTGATGCGGATTTCAATTGATGGCCCCAGTGTTGAACATTTTGTTCTAAATTTTGAAAGAGATTTTCGAAATTTACCTAAATCAACTAATGACAAATATGATTCAGCAGCAAAATAAGGTTTAAAGTAACAATAGTGAGACAGCTTACTGCTATTACTGCAGAAGTCATGCCATATTTGGTAGAATTGGTCTTTCAACTTTCTTTCATAATATGCATTAATGTGTTGACTAGTGGTTTTCCATTTACATCATATGACAAACTGCAGCAGACAACTTTGAATGAATGTATATTGTTTTATGGCGCATCGACAGCTAAGGTCATTTAGCGTGCAATTAAATTTAATTATTCATGATCCCTGGGTAAACAAACCAGTACTAGGCTAGAAAATGTGCCTTGCCCAAGGGCACTCCACCATGACCGTAGTGCCACGACTGGGGATCGAACCCGGGACACCCAGTTTCGAAATCCCCGACGCTAACCACTCGACCACAGCGAATTCCGACAACTTTGAATGCATTTTGGCAAAACTATGGAAAATCACTATAAATTAAAGTATAATCACTAAATTGAGTTGAAAACATTGTGGTGAAAGAGAATATAGTTATTAAGTTTTAAAAAGTTGTTTGCTACTGATACATCAAAATGCATATGCATGTTGGATGTGTCCATCGTGCGAACATGAGATCAAAATGCAATGCGTGGTATTAAACTATAATTAAGTTGTTTTCATTTCCACATCACACCAAGAAACACAGATGTTATATAAGGTTCGTTATATTTGTAAATCAGTATCATAAGTTACCGGTACATCTTAGTTCATGTTGTTAGTAGCCAGACATTTAAGACTCATTTGAAAACAAGATATATTTAGCTCATGTTATATTATCACTTGCTTCGGCTTTTTGTAGGATAGACTATTTAACTATTATATGTCTGTAATTTTCCTTGAAACAGGCGACGATTTCACCCATATTATGATATAACATGAGGATTTTTATTTTGAATTGCTTGTTTAGCTAGCTTGTTTCTTCAACAAAAGTTAATATCTCGAAAATGGAGATAGTTTGTAGTTCATCTGAGCACAAACTGCACAAAATGAGTTATTGTAATCGCCCTTTTGTAAAAAAAAATTGAAACATATTCTACTCCTAAACTGGTTAGTAGATTTTCAAATAATTTTGTTCAAATATTTCTTGGCTTGTGACGATCTATCAGTTTCCTTCAGGCCATGTTGAATAATTGAAAAACAATTCGCCAGGTGGGCCTGTTTTGCGTTATATGGCTTTAGTGATAAATTTAGAAATATTTTCTGCGGATTTTGTCACACTCGGCACACGTGCTCAATCTATATTGATTAGTTGGAAAGTGATTGTGGCTAGCTACTCACTTTAGCTCACATAAGTATAAGTGCTCAAGGTGAGGTATTGTTATCGTTCTACGAGTGGCGTCTGGAGTGTGTCGTGCATCAGTCAACATCTTCTCCTCAGTAATTAATTGGTCAATTGGGATGAAACTTCACAGCAAGCATCCCCTCAATGTACTCTCCAGACTTCTTTCAAATCTTTCAATTTCGTTTTAATCCATGCTTTCTGGTTTCTATGGCAACCAAACGAAAATATCTGTATATTTCTTCTTCTCACAAACTGGTTCGCCGATTTTAAGGTAATTGTTCATTGGGTGACCCTCGTGTCAGATTCCTTCAAGCCATATAGATTGGTCAAAATACTGTTTTGCCTTATAATAGCTATAATGAAAACTTTAAAAATCTTCTTCTCCCTAAGTATCTGGCTGATTTCCAAATAATGTTGTAGAAATGTTCCTATGGTGATCCCTTAGCAGTTACCTTCAAGCCATGTTTTTTGGCCAAAAAACAAAACAAGGCTGTTTTGCCTTATAATAGCTATAGTGAAAATATTAAAAAATTTCACCACCAAAAGTGTCTGGCCGATTTGCAAATAGTTTTGTAAAAAATAAATCTTTCGTGGCACTCTATTAGATTCCTTTAAGCCATGTTGATTGGTAAAAAACATGGCCGCTAGGCCAGGGAGCGGGGCTGTTTAGCCTTATATGGCTATAGTAAAAACTTTAAAAATCTTCTGTTCCGAAAGTGTCTAGCTGATTTTCAAATATTTTTTTTGAAATGTTTCTTTGGTGACCCTCTTTCAGATTCTTTTAAGCCATGTTGATTCGTCAAAAAACATGGCGATCAGGGTCCGGGCAGTTTTGCCTTTTTAGCTCACCTGAGCACGAAGTGCTCGAAGGTGAGTTATTGTGATCGCAATTTGTCTGTCGTCCGTCGTGCGTCAACATCTGCTCCTCTGTAACCAGTCGGTCAATTGAGATGACACTTTACAGAAAGCATCCTCGCAATGCCCTAACCAGAATTCCTTCAATATTTTGGGATCCATGCAGAATTCTGGTTTCCATGGCAACGAAACGAAAACAACTTTAAAATTATTCTTCTCCAAAACTGGTTGGCAGATTTCCAAATAATTTTGTAGAAATATTCCTTGGATGACCCTCTATCAGATTCAATGTTGATTGGTTGAAAGACATGGCCGCCAGAAGGCGGGACTATTTTGCCTTATATGACTTAAAAAACCTTCTCCTCCAAAAGTGAGAAATTTACCTTAAGAGACCTACTATCCGATTCCTTCAAGCCATGTTCATTGGTCAAAACATCAGGTGAGCGGTCCAGGGCCCTCTTGTATTGCTATAGTGAAAACATAAAAAAGGAGGTGAGCGATCCAGGGTTCTCTTGTATTGACATAGTGAAAACCTGAAAAATCTTCTCCTCCCTAAGTGTCTGGCCTATGTTCAATTTTTAGGTCACCTGAATACGAATTGCTCAAGGTGAGTTATTTTCTGGTTGTCCGACACCAGTACACCACACAACATACTTTCGAAGCAACTGGCTGCTTTTCCACATAGGCTGGTGATAATGGAAACAAAACGCACCTTGTGTGATTGATCATGCATGCTTTTATTTTATTTGAAAAGTAGTCGGGTTACTTTTTGTTTTTAAGATAAAAAAATTTTATTAAATTTAATGATATTTTATGTATTGAATTTTATCGAATTATTTTTAATGGTGTCATTTTTATACGCCCGTTTTGAAAAAACGGATCGTATTATAGTTTTACCTGTGGCGTACGGGCGGGTGGCGTCCAGTATGTTGTCAGCTCAATAACTTTAGAAGCCTTTGTCCAATCATCACCAAATTTAGTCAGAATGTGTATTGGGATAATATCTCGGACAAGTTCGAGAGTTATCGCCCTTTAATTATAGAAATTACCTAAAATTGGTCTTGTCAGCTCAATAACTTTAGAAGCCTTTGTCACATGATCACTAAATAGTCAGAATGTGTATTGGGCTAATATCTCGGACAAGTTCGATAACTAGCCATATCGCTTTAGTTAATCAAGAGTTATTGCCCTTTTATTATAGAAATTACCCAAAATTGGTCTTGTCGGCTCAATAACTTAAGAAGCCTTTGTCCAATCATCACCACATTTAGTCAGAATGTGTATTGGGATAATATCTCGAACAAGTTCGATAACTAGCCATATCGCTTAAGTCAATCAAGAGTTATCGTCCTTTAATTATAGAAATTACCCAAAATTGGTCTTGTCAGCTCAATAACTTTAGAAGCCTTTGCCCAATCATCACCAAATTTAGTCAGAATGTGTATTGGCATAATATCTCGGACAAGTATGATAACTAGCTATATTGCTTTAGTCAATCAAGAGTTATCGCCCTTCAATTATAGAAATTACCTAAAATTGGTCTTGTCAGCTCAATTACTTTAAGAGCCTTTGTCCAATCATCACCAAATTTGGTCAGAATGTGTATTGGCATAATATCTCGGACAAGATCGATAACTAGCCATATCGCTTAAGTCAATTGAGAGTTATCGCCCTTTAATTATAGAAATTACCTAAAATTGGTCTTGTCAGCTCAATAACTTAAGAAGCCTTTATCCAATCATTCCTAAATTTGGTCAGAATGTGTATTGGCATAATATCTCGGATAATTTTGATAACTAGCCATATCGCTTTAGTCAATCGAGAGTTATCCCTCTTTAATTATAATTATCTTTAAAATTGGTCTTGTCAGCTCAATAACTTTTGGAGCTTTTGTCCAATCATCACCAAATTTAGTCAGAATGTGTATTGGCGTAATATCTTGGACAAGTTCGATAACTAGACATATTGCTCCAGTTGATAGAGAGTTATTGCCCTTTAATTATAGAAATTACCTAAAATTGATCTTGTCAGCTAAATAACTTGTAAAGCCTTTATCCGATCATCACCAAATTTAGACAATATGTTTGTGGGCAGAATATCTTGGTTACGTTTGATAACTTACAACGTTATCTTAGTCACTACACAAGTATGTCCCTCGAAATGGCCAAAACTGTACTAACAGTGTCTGCTCTCTAAGTTTGGCTGACGTACAACCAATTACCACTATACTTGGTCTCAAAAAAACAGGACGGGCGTATTTTGTGACATTTGGCGCTCTTGTTTCGTGATGGCTATATTTTTACCTTTAATTGTTCTAGTCATATGTGTATAAAGATTAAAGTGTTGCCAAACAAATGATGTAAAACTGAAACTGAGATTTGAAAAATTAAAAAATATATATATATATTACATAGTCAACAGCAGTCACATTTGCAAAATAATGGGGTATACAGAAGAAAGGGTCGGAAAACTGTTCTAAGCCTGGTTGACACATATTTTAATTTCATATTTCTGTAGATTAGGTAATATGTTGTCAACACACCAATTTTCGTAAAATTCTGAATTATTTCATAAAATGATGAAACTGTAGCGATCGTCTTTAACACTATGAAGGCCGTATATTTACCTTGAGCATGTTGAAAATTCATCAGAATAATTGTCTTGATCATATGTAGGTCAACTTCGAATATGGATCATGTTGTATATAAATAGGTCACTAGGTCGAATTGAAAGAAATATATTTAACTCTCTTAAGGCCGCAATTTTTGCCTCATCAGTTTGAAATTTTGTCAGAATGTTTGTCTTAATAATATCTAGGTCATGTTCGAATATTAGTCATATTGTGCCCAAAACTAGGCATATTTGAAGGGAAATGTTGTAAACACTCCGGTGGCGTTATTTTTAACTTGAGCATGATGAAACTTTATAAGAATTTTTGTATTGATAATTTGTAGGCCAAGTTTGAATTTGGGTCATTAGGTCACTAGTCCAAATTGAAGGAAAGTATTTTTCACACTGTAGAAATCCCTTATTTGCTACAGCAGCTCTTATTGTGGTCAGAATGTGTATCCTAGTGAGATGTTGGCCAGGTTTGGATATGGGTCATGCAAGGTCACAAACTAGGTCATTAGGGAAACTGGCAGGAAATCTTGTTAACACTCTACAGGCCGTATTTTTAACTTGAGCATGTTGAAACTTTATCAGAATGTTTGTCTTGATGATATGTAGGTCAAGTTCGAATATGGGTCACGTGGGTTCAAAAAAGAGGTACTTCGGTTAAATGGAAGGAAAATCTTGTAAACGCTCTAGAGGCCGTAATTTAAATTGGGTCAAAAACTAGGTCACTATTCCTAATTGAATGAAACAAGTGCTAAAACTCTGGAGCCGGCATTTTTACTTTGAGCAAATTGAAACTTTGCCAAATGTTTGTCTTGATGATATCTAATCCATGTTCGAATATGGGCCATATTAGGTAAACAAAATAGGTCACTAGGCTAAATAAAAGAAAATCTTTATAACACTGGAGGTTTCATTTTAAATCTTTTACAGACTAATTGTCTTGATATGTTTTACATTAGAAATCACATTGCATAATTCAGGTGAGCGATCTAGGTTTTTGTTTTGTTTTTGTAGAAATGTTCATTGGGTGACCCTCTAGCGTTTCCTTTCAGCCATTTTTATTAGTAAAAAGGCATGGCCGCCACGAGTAGGAGCTGTTTTCCTTATATGGCTAAAATAAACTAAATCTCATTCAAACGTATCTTGCCGGTTTTATGCCAAATTAATTTGACAGACAACATACATGTAGTGTTGGATTGTTTCATCTTGAGGCAGTGGAACACTTCTGGTCCTTTTGGGCCTCTAGTTTGGCCTTGAATGAGTTAATGAGCTTGGTATTATGAATGACATGGAAAACATCAGGTGAGCGATCTAGGGCCATCATGGCCCTCTTGTTTAGTGTTACCTCACCTGATCATGAAATGTAAGATGAGCTTTTGTGATCACTCACAGTCCGTCTATCGTCGTCCTCGTCTATCTGTTCACATTTTGTTACAAATAAGTTCTCATCCTAAACTAATGGATCGATTTTAAGATATTTCACAGGAATGTTCGTTAGTTGGTCATGTTTCTAATTTGTTCAAAGAATTCAATGCAGTGTAGTTATTTGCTGCGCATCAGAAAAGGGGGGTAAATGCCAACACTTTAACTAATCTTCTTGTCCTAAAGTACAGGCATAATATCTAAATTATTTTGCACAAATATTCCTTGGGTGACCCTCTACCAAGATTGTTCAAATTATTCCAATCTGTTGACAAAAATGGCCGCCAATGGGCAGAGCTTCTTTACCTTATATGCGTATAGTGAAAACCTAAACAATCTTCTTGTCCAAATTTACTGGCCCGATGTAAAAATAACAATGGACAGATACTCCTAGGGTGACATTCAACAAAGGTTTTTCAAATTATTCCGATCCTTTGAAAAATATGGCTGCCAGGGGGCGGGGCTTGTTTTCCTTATATGTGTTTAATGAATCCTTAAACATCTTCTTGTCCAATAGTACTCGCATGATTTGAAAGTAATTTGGCACACATGTTACTCGGGTGACTCTCTTCCAAGACTGTTCAAACTATTCTGATCTGTTAATAAACATGACAACCAGAGGCAGGGCTTTTTTAGCTCACCTGTGCACGAAGTGCTCAAGGTGAGTTATTGTGATCGCCCTATGTCCGGCGTCCGTTGTCCGTCGTCCGTCAACATTTTCTCCTCTGTAACCGGTGGGTCAACTGGGATGAAACTTTACAGAAAGCATCCTCTCAATGTCCTCACCAGAATTCCTTAACATTTTCGGGATCCATGCAGAATTCTGGTTTCCATGGCAACGAAATGAAAAAACTTCAAAATTCTTAAAAAATCTTCTCCTCCGAAAGTGTCAGGCCGATTTTCAAATAATTTTGTAGAAATGTTCCTCGGGTGACCCTCTATCAGATTCCTTCAAGCCATGTTGATTGGTCGAAAAACATGGCCGCCAGGGGGGGCGGGGCTATTTGTCCTTATATGGCTATAGTGCAAACTTAAAAAATCTTCTTCTCCAAAAGTGTCAGGCCGATTTTCAAATAAATTTGTAGAAATGTTCCTTGGGTGACCCTCTATCAGATTCCTTCAAGCCATGTTGATTGGTCAAAAACATGGCCGCCAGGGGGCGGGGCTATTTTGCCTTTTATGGTTATAGTGCAAAAAATCTTCAACATCTTCTCCTCAGTAACTGGTGGGTCAATTGGGATGAAACTTCACAGAAAGCATCCTCTCAATGACCTCACCAGAATTCATTCAAATTTTTGGGATCCATGCAGAATTCTGGTTTCCATGGCAACGAAACGAAAAAAACTTCAAAATTCTACTTCTCCATAACTGGTTGGCAGATTTTGAACTTATTTTGAAGAAATGTTCCTTGGGTGACTCTCTATCAGATTCCTTGAAGCCATGTTGATTGGTCGAAAAACATGGCCGCCAGGGGGGCGGGGCTTTTTTGCCTTATATGGCTATAGTGAAAACTTAAAAAATCTTCTCCTCCAAAAGAGTCAGGCCGATTTTCAAATAAGTTTGTAGAAATATTCCTTGGATGACCCGCTATCAGATTCCTTTAAGCCATGTTGATTG
The DNA here is from genome assembly GCA_031761405.1 of Serripes groenlandicus. Classification (NCBI taxonomy): domain Eukaryota; kingdom Metazoa; phylum Mollusca; class Bivalvia; order Cardiida; family Cardiidae; genus Serripes; species Serripes groenlandicus. The sequence goes on from JASEVX010000004.1 coordinate 137,486,142, forward strand.
GTCGAAAATCATGGCCGCCAGGGGGGGGGGGGGGCGGGGCTTCATTGCCTTATATAGCTATAGTGTAAACTTAAAAAATCTTCTCCTCCAAAAGTGTTGGGCCGATTTTCAAATAATTTTGTAGAAATGTTCCTTGGATGACCCTCTATCAGATTCCTTCAAGCCATGTTGATTGGTCAAAAAACATGGCCGCCAGGGGGCGGGGCTATTTTGCCTTTTATTGCTATAGTGAAAACTTAAAAAATCTTCTCCTTCAAAAGTGTCAGGCCGATTTTCAAATAATTTTGTAGAAATGTTCCTAGGGTGACCCTCTATCAGATTCCTTAAAGCCAAGTTAATTGGTTGGAAACTATGCCCGCCAGATGGCGGGGCTTATATAGCTAAAGTGAACAAAAAAATCAGGTGAGCGATTCCAGGGCCATCATGGCCCTCTTGTTACTTATATGAACCTCACTATTGTGAAATCTTAACACATCTTCTTGTACAAACATATAGGCCTGGTTAAAAAATAATGTTGCACAAATGTTCCTTGGGGGACTTTATACCAATATTGTTAAAATAATTGGGATGTATTGAAAAGAAAAATGTGCTGTGATCACATTATCTGTTTGGTGTGAACATTCGCGGAACTGCCTACGTTATTAGGACTTAGTAACTCCGGAAAAATACCGCTTATCATTTGTGTAGTTTGTTGACTCTGGAACGGATGTCTGTCGACAACAGTCCCAAAACAGATGTTAACCGCAATATTGCAATAGAAAAGATGGACATCTTTATCGTATGATATAATCATGTAGCTGTCTAAATTATGTTAACGTTTAATTTCTTATGTTTCAGATACTAATATTATCAAAATAATTTTTAATAACAACTATTCAAACAACAATCAACAATCCAACAAATTCAACATTAGTGATGGCAACAAAAAAACATCAGAGTATATACCAAAGCCAAAGCCTCATTCTCCGAAATATGATAAACATCCCACCAAAGAAACCGGTGGGAAATCGAATGAATGCCATGGAGAACTGCAAGTTGACATTGATTTATCATCATCAAACAATGATAGCGAAAGGACACTGAGAAAACAAAGCGATGAACAAAAGGATCCCGATTGTGATAATAATAGTAAGGACATGCTCTTCTCAGCTACTTCAGAACAACCTAAGGAACACTACCCTTTGAAATCACAGTATCATGCCCAAGCAAGGGATGCCAACGACACACCAGTTAAGTTTGCTATTGGCGAAACTCCAATTAATCAAGATGACATTCCTTCAGAACATGTAAAGAAATGTCGGAAGGAATCACAATTTTGCATCCAGGCAATGGAAGGCAACTGCAAAACAAGAAAAATGGCCCTTAACCAGAATCAAGACAACCAAGATGACATTCTTTCCAAAGATCAAAAGAAAGAAGAGTTTCGCTACCATAGTCAAGCAAGGGAAGATAACGAAAAGCCCGGACAACATGCTGTTAATGGAATTTTGATTGACCAGAATGACATTAATAGAGCTGACAGTTGATCTAAGTTATATTATAGTACATGTATTCATCATTTATGGTGCTTGAGGTTGTCTGATTTGTGAAAACATACAAAAAGGTTATTGTCTCGAAAATTACAAGTACAATTTTGATACGGAGTTGAAAATAGTTTTGTAAATTGCTTGTTCAAAGCATTTTGCTTCCATAATGTTTTCAAAATGTTGGCGGCTGTAAAGGTTGTAAGAAATTGTCTGTGGAGCGTAGTAGTTTTAACTCATCTAAATTCAGATAAATAAAATCGAACATTGCAACAAGGAATAGCAGTCTTCCGCATTGAAAACATCTGAAAGTAAACTTTTAATTCGGAAATTTGGGAGAATAAAATAAGTTAAGAAAGGCAAGCATTGTTAAAAATGGAGAAATGGATCATTTTGTATTAAAACAAAAATCACACTACATTGTGTCAAAAGTTTTCTACTAAATAGAAATAAACGATCATCTGTATGAAAGAAAATATGTTTGCCTTCAGATGTTTTTAATTACTAACATATTTATTGTATAATTGTGATACATTCTTTCATTACCGGTGGTAATATATAGATTTTTGCAAATTTGTATTTATACCGAGCTGTCTCACTTGAAATAAGTATTGTTTGCTTTTCAAAACATTCAAAAACTCTTACGCCCGATTTTGAACAGGGAATTATCTACCTTAGGAAATACATCGCTGACAGACTTAATCAGGGTATATCATTTCAATATTATATTTAAGTACTTTCCTCAGACAAAGACGTTTTTGAGACAACGATTTAGAGCAATTTATTCAATTTTCCACATTATTTTCAAAAGTCTTGTGAACTTCGGGAAAATGGTCATTGAATTCATGAAAGAAGATTCTGATTGGACAATAAACTGAATGGTCAGGATTTTAGCCATTTACCTGATACAGATGACTTGTGAAGCCTCTGTAGTATTCATGATTTGAAAACATTTTTGAAAAAGTGAGTTGCCCATATTGAGTCATTTCGTCTTTTCCTTCACTGTTTTCAACTTTGTTAGCTCACCAGGGCATTTGTATGAGTCAATTATCTTGTAATAAGAAGTCGTACAGCCTTTTGATTGTGCAGGTTTTCCAGAGTTTTTCATTTAAAATGTTTTTATCTCTGGGTTTTTCCCCCTGGGTCAATCACATTTCGCGTACAGATGTATCAGAATCATAGTGTCAGATTACATGGTTATGTTTAATGACTGAAGACTTTACACAACAGACCAATGTACAATGCTTGTCGTTTCGTTAATCGCATTATTGCCCATGCAAAATGTGTTTGTTTTCGCTTAGTAATGTTATGACATCATTCACATTGCATCAGATCATGCATTCCATGGATATGAGAGTTTAAGTAGGTACAGCTGATTAATAATGCTTAATTGTTTAGACTATCTAAAATTAAGATTAGGACCGAACGTTTGAAAACATTAAGGAACATCTTTCCTTTTGCCATAGTGCTTACAACTCTTATCAATAGTTACACTTTCATTTACGGAAATTTTTGTTTTTGCCTTGTTGTTTTCAAGGCCAGGTGAAACCGTAAATTCATGAGAAGATGACCTCGCAAATTTATTGAAAATCTCATTGTTTGACATAATTATTGGATATAATTGAAAACATTGTGATAACATGAGAACGTGTATCTCCATTTGCCACAATATTTTGCAATAGTACAAACGTAGACAAAACCATGTCCTTAGGACACATATCTAGTGTTTTGTAAAAAACATCTTTTGATTATAAAATAAATATTATTATGTTTTACACATATGTCTGCATTAGATACATTGTCAAACAAGTGTTGATTCAGTTGGGCATACAACACAATTCATTTTTCCTTACAATTACTTCCTAAATTTACAATATTATGTTATGTGTCTATGCTAAATTATAAACCCTTTCCCCAAAACGGACACTTTCTTGTCGATATTTAATTTCTGATAATGCCTGTATTTTGTAATTTGAGGTTCTGTACAATCAAACTATATATCCTAGATGGCCCCCTATAAAATACGCTGCACTTAATTTCATCCAATGCCCAAAAAGTAAACAAAAAGCCAGATAACATCTCCAACTGCTGACCCGGTTATCCGAGTATGGATTAAGCCCACGAACCACGTCAAGGTGAGAGTCTCTCGTGAGTATTTAAACACTGATTATTAACTTACGAGTTTTTAGGCTGCGCCAGAGGTTAACAGTGTTTAAACATTTACATTTAACAGTGCTAGTATTAACTTACGGGCTATTAGACCGCGCCAGAGGTTACCATACTGTTATGATTAAACATAATTATTGTTGAAATTGTTATATCCTAGTATTAACTTACGGGCTGTTAGACCGCGCCAGAGGTTACCAGAATGTTAATATCAACTTACATATTGTTGAAAAGTTCAACTATCTAGTATTAACTTACGGGCTGTTAGACCGCGCCAGAGGTTACCAGAATGTTAATATCAACTTACATATTGTTGAAAAGTTCAACTATCTAGTATTAACTTACGGGCTGTTAGACCGCGCCAGAGGTTACCAGAATGTTAATATCAACTTACATATTGTTGAAAAGTTCAACTATCTAGTATTATCTTACGGGCTGTTAGACCGCGCCAGAGGTTACCAGAATGTTAATATCAACTTACATATTGTTGAAAAGTTCAACTATCTAGCCCGTCTAGTATTAACTTACGGGCTGTTAGACCGCGCCAGAGGTTACAAGACTGAAATATTGATGTCATTTTTGTTGAAAATTCTGTAGCTGTAAAAAAATAATCGTTAAACATGGAGAAGACAATTTGAAAACATCTTTTATAGCATTGTTCCTATTCGGTCCGCTGTCTCTTTTGAGTTACTGTTTTTGAATTTTTGACTCTTTTATGTTGGCCTGGTTTTTTTGCTAATGCTGTTGTTTTGGGTATGACCAGCCTACCATCCGTTGACATCAAGTGATTATCAACTTTTCGTCTTCTCCGAAATTTTAAAAAATTATTATAAAGAGTTGTCTTTTCAATTTGATTTTTCTGTTTATAGCTTAGAAGGGATATCTGCAGACAACGGACAGCGGGTGCCAATTCAAAATCACCATGTCCATAAAGCGCTCCTCTGACCAATGCTTCCTGATGTAAAATTTCCTTTTCCAACATGTTTATAAGATCTGGCAATTTAGATGGCTTCCAATTAACATTTAATTTCAAAATATGGTTCATAGATTCACAGTGGTTATTTTTCCAATTGATGGGTACCCGGTCATCTGCCTTATGGATGGCATGCACATATTCTTTGATAGATGGAAGCAGTTTGTCTGTCAAATAGGGTCCGACGTTTTTGTATTGTTCCTCAATTTCCTTTGATTTGTTGGAAAACGCCACCGAAGTGTTTAAAGATGTTAGGCCATCTACTCCGAAAATATCATGTACAATTTTTTTCGCTTGAGACTCGGGCATGCCTATTTTATTTTTCAATTGTCGTTTTAAGTTTTCCTCAAGGTGCCTTGTACATAGAGTAAACTTTGAATCTGGAAAACTTAATTTGATAGCTTTGACAAGTGCTTTTTCTTCGTCGGACCCTATACATAAATCATTGGTACCCAATTGTGCTTCTTTCAATGGATTATCTAGGACGGCTGCCAAATGTGTGAAGAAACGTTGATAAGTGTGAAATGAGCCGTCCCAATGCAGAAATACAGGACCTAAAATAATCGGTGAAACATCTTTCCCTTTACGAAGTAAATCAAAATCTTGAAACACGGTAGTTGTAACAAAACATGCCCCCAAATTAAAAATTCGATCAATGCCAATTATGGAAGTTTGCATAGACTTTGAAAGGTGATTTAACTGGTTATCAGTATAACAAATGATATTTGGGGGCTTTCCAAAAGACTGAACGACTTCTCTAACAAACGGGTGAGGGTGAGAAGTCATATTTATTACGGCTTGCATGTCATCAGCCGTATTCTGTCTGTACCCAGTGCCAGCGTCTTTAGTGAGTTTCGATTTTATGTTGTGGATCATTTTAGAATCACGCGGCTGATGATCGGTATCGAAATTGTCTTTGAAAATAGCTTTCACTGGTTTTCTAGATTTAACTTCTTCCAAAATGAGATTTTTCGTGGTTGGAGAAGTTCTTATATACTCTTGGTGAGTAGTTCGTGCATTCCCGTGTTTTGATATGTCGTCTAAAGGAAATTTACCTATATATTCTACTAATGCATACAAAGTAAATTCAATTGGATACCCCGGCTATGCCTCAAACCATGATATACGCTTTTTATATGTTTGTTCTCGTTTCAAAGTAGCGTAATACCGTTTCAATATGAAAACATCTGACTCTTCTGGTTGGGGCTCCAGAGGAACAAATTTCTTTTTTATTTCTTTGCAGTATATACCCTGTTTTTTTACAACCGAGACGAGATTTCCATTTTTACTGACAAAGAAAGTAGCTTTAGTGGACGTTGTTTTCGAGTCACATGCGCCGCAGTTATCCCAAAATTCCATTTTCCCAAATTTCCTTTTCCTCTCAACGTTGTTTTCATTATTTATCGAAAAATATACATTTTCTTTTTTTTTTTTGTGCTTTTGGGAATTTCGGTCAATACCGGGGTTTCACTAGTTAACAATAAAATAATACGATCAACACTAAGAAATTTTCCGTTAGAACGGGTAAAGTGACTGTCTAAAACGTCAATTTGTTCAGAACGATCATCAGTTTCGATCTGAACAGATACACTTTCAGACTGACACGAGCCGACCAGTTCTGAATTATCTAAGTGATCAACTCGATCTTCAGATACGTTTTGATCAACAAATATTTCAGATTTCGACAACTCAAATATGTTGTCACAATCGGGATTTTCGATTTGTTCATATATAATTTCAGTCATAATCTGATCAGATCTAATTTCGGATTGTGAACAATCTGGTGATGTTGTTGGGGTCTCTAATATAGTGGAATGAAAAATAGAAGGACAATTGCGATAGCTATCACTAACTATCCCTGGGCTGGCCAACTGAGGGAACTCCTCCTCACTATCCAGATCTATCACTGATATGTCAGATGACCCAATCAGAGGAAAAAAATGGTTTGGCAGCCAAGTACTTTTCAAGTTTTACAGATGTCTCTCGGCATGCGTCTTCTATTGAAGGAGAAACCAACAACAACCGTTGGTGGTTTCTTTCATATAGAGACTTGTTTTCAAACATCTCTATACAAGTCTTGACCCGAATTTCACAAGAAAGATTCTCGTGACCAAACATTGCCATGGAAATTGCATTAAAAAGGCAATTGCCGTCACCGCTAACATCAATTGGTGATTTTCCCTGTATATTCATGCCAAGAGACTGCAACATACACAACGATACACGATCAACAATGAAATTATCCGCCCTAAAACTTAGGTCGGATCTCTCATTGATTGGTTCCATATTTTCTTTTCTAAGTAATATTTTTTCAACTAAATTACTCTCTCCCAAAGACCCTTTTTTTGAATTTTGTTCCAGGCGATCAAGTGACCGTCTATAATTAAACACCCCATTATCATACGTACATCCAAAACAGTAGAAGTCACAAAGAGTTGAGGTCAAAGACACTAATTGTGGTTTAGAAATTGTTTGACATCTGATATGGAACCATTGATCACAACGTTCACATGCAATGCACGATCCTACACAGTTTTTACCACAGCTGCCACATGGATAAGCCATTTTTCCTCACAAATTCTCAGCAAAATAAAGGAGAAAAATATGTTTGTTAACCCGAACAGCTTCTTTTTAGTAAAAGTAAAAGTCTGATCAATGATATGCAATATAAAACAATATAAACAAATATGAAACAATATAAACATACAATAGCTACTAACCAGCAGCAAATGATATCGGGCAATATCGAGCAAGAATAGCTGTGAGTGCAAGTGTTCAGTGAGACTGAATAACACGAATGTTGGACTGTGAACAGCATGCATGTCTGTTTTATAGATAGTTCTTCAATTACTTTAACTCAACACACAAGCTGATCCCGATTGTAATGTACATTGATTACCTCAAATAATTGGATACACGCCATTTAATTGCTGTTTGCGATAATGTTTGTTGCTTATTATTTAGATTTGTGAGACTAATTGTCTGTGCCATTAAAGCAATCAAGCAATTAAAAACCAAACATACAAACAACTCTAAACCCATGTAAGCGCATTTATGTTTTACATTTAGATTGGAAAGTATTCATATTAATTATATTCAAGTTGGTGTATACATGTTATTTGGATATATGTTATGTGTTTGGAATATATTTTTTTGGATTCTTCTGTATGGATATTGAATACATATGAGTATGCTTTTGTATTTCTTCAAAATGAATAACTTCCTTTCTTTCTTGTCGCTAAGTTATTTTCGATACCGATCAAAATTGTCACAAGAGCTATAAATAGAAAACAAAATACATTTAAATGACATCCTCTTTACAGTTCCAATTTCATTGTTATACCAAGGTAAATGTGCCAGATGTGAACCTCTCAACTAGCTCACTTTTAAACCTCTACATAGTTTTCCTTTTGTGACTCTCAAACAAAATTGCTCAATTGATTCTGCTCCGCTGCACAATATGGCGATCATGGCTCAAAGTAGAAATATATTCAAATCACATCTATATAATTGATTGCACAATTTCAAAATAATTTTGAAGTGGACTGTATTATGAAGTTGCCCAAACCGCTTGACTCACTTGCTCAATACTTCTGTCGTAATAATCAGTCATATTATTCAGGTTAGTGACACAAGACCACCATCATGGCGCTTTCGTTTCTAGGTTTATCATATTACAAAGGAGATTAAAACTGTAAAAAACAAAATACTTACAGCCAAAATTTCATAAATGAATATTTGTTGACGTCTTTACTGGCCTCGTTTTATACTGCACCCGCTAGACATTTGAACGGTTTTGTCAAATACTTATTTAAGGCATCAAAACAGTCTTTAAGTTATGCTGATGCATTGACTCAATTTTCTCTGGTCAGATATTTTTATGTCAAAAATACATTACCAGTCATTTAATATCTGATATATAATCTCAAGACCTTTTATTACATACAGAAAAGAACCCGCACAGCCCTGCATAGCCCTACGTCTGTGTGATATACACAGTAAATACCGGTGTGCACATACGTCACTTTTTAATTTCTGGACCACCATCTTGCAGGATAAAAATTTAACTAATTTATAAATTTGTTTATTTGTCTATTTAAAAGTGTTTCGCCTTGGCAAGTTATTCCTTTAAGTTATCAACTACTTAGAACATACTCTACTACCATATTTATAAATTATTGTTTGTTCTGCTTGTTTTTTCTTAGGTACAGCTCTCTTTGACTTCACGGGTGGTTTACCCCACCCACTTTTTTCAGTTAAGGTTATCGCTTAATGCATTGAAAAATGTTAAATTTTAAAAAAAAATTATAAATTATTCAAATAAGCGTGAATAGAGACGTGGCACGTCTGGTCGTTTACTGTCGTATAGGACACGCATCTGATCTGTGTTTCGTGCACCAAAGCACGCATGGTTCACCTTGTGAGTACTACTCTTCTTGGACTGTTTTCGTTTGGAAACAGTGAGAGAAGAGGAGAAAGCACAAAAGCAGGCAGATTCGGGAAGTCTCGAAAGAGATTGAGTCGGATTTAGCGAGTAAGCGGAATTCGTGGGGTTCTCCCAATCGGATTTCGCGAACACGAAGGGCGAGAGTGTTAGAGCTGTACTCTCTCCGCCCCTCACAGCTGTTTCACTTTCAGCTTCGGCTGGCCCTGCTCTGGGTATAGTGGAAAAGTCAGTAGCTTCGGGTGCGAATTATTCTTCCGGGAAACGATGGTCTACGGACCGATCACCGTTTAGAAATAGTAGTGGGCAGAGAAATCTCCCATTTACTGAACCGCATTATCTGTCGCCGGGCGCAAAGGCTCAATATTCGGGTTGGACCAAGGCTCAATCTACACCGGGAAACCGAGCCTGGGCAACCGGGCAGATTGAACCACTTTAGCGCCAAATTCTGCTATGAATTCTATGGATTTTTATAGAATTCCAATGATAAATGTCCTCGGACACAGTCATTTGGAGACCGGCGACCTGGCAGTGTCTTCGGTAATAGTCAATCGGTCACCGGTCAACCAGGTTATGTCTTAGGACATAGCCGTTTTAACACCGGGAAACCGGGCAGTGTTCTTGGACACCTACCAACCAGTTCAGTTATTCGAACATCGTCGTTTTAACACTGAACAAACTTGAAATATGTGTGGCCAATCGGTCGAAAAAACATCAGATCAGTTATTCGAACATAGTCGATTTGACACTGGTATGTTCGGACATAGCCAATCGGTGAACAATTTACCGCGTCAATTATTCGGACATAGCCGATTTGACAATGGTATGTTCGGACATAGCCAATCGGTTAACAATTCAGACCATGGCTTCAGAGATAGCCGATTGGACACCGGGCAACCGGGCACAAGGCACCAGGCACCCGGGCTCTAGACAACCTGGCAATGTTGTAAAATATAGCCAATTTGACAACAGTCAAAACAATACATTCGGACATAGCCAATCGGACACCAGGCAACTGGTCACCGTGCACCCGGGCATCGGGCTACCGACTCCTTTTACTTATCGGAATAGCGGGCATCGCTGCTCCGCTATCAGCTTCGACTGACCCTGCTGGATTTAGTGGAACAGTAGGTGGTTTCGGGTGCGTGTTATTCTCCCGGTAAAGTCGGTCTCCAGACTGTACACCTGGTAGAAATAGTGGTGGGCAGAGCAATATTCCTCTTACTAAACCGCATAACCTAGCACCGGGCACTAATTAATTTCTGGACACACCGACTTGGAAGCTAAGTTTATATTACATTTTCTAAATTTATTTCTTTGTCTTTTTTAAGGCGTTCCCCTTAACAAGTTCTTTTTTCGTTCGGTCATTCAACTACATTAACATCTTAACAACACAATTGTGTAAATTATTGTTTGTAATTACGTTGTTTTTAGTACACACAACTAACGGTGGGTTACCCACCCATAATTTCAGTTCACGTCGTCGGTGCGGTAATGACCGTATATTATTTCAACGGTTATAGTTCCCCCGACCCTATTAGCGATAATATATTGTTATCGCCTTTGTATTACATTGTGTATATTAATTAAACATGAACAATTGTGAAAATATTTGTGAAAAAACTTTTCCAGTTTGAAATACGTTCCGGGATCACCCGGTATAGTAAAAAATAAAAATAGAAAAAATATATATTTTTTGTTGAATAGTATAATTTGTTTGTTTCATATATATTTCTATGTCACATAGTGGTGATCAGAGGCGTGGCACATAATGTCCGTATGAGACACGCATATGTCCTGTTTTGTGTGCACTTAATGCACACATGACTCACCCTGTGAGTACTGCTCTTCGGCCTGCTTCCGTTTGGAAACAGGCTGAGATAAAGAGGACTCACAAAAGCCGGAAGAGTAAGACGACCCCTAAAAAGGTTTCTCTTAGCTCTTCGATTGAAGCGGAGTTTGAGGGGTTTTATTAATCAGACTCCGCATCAGAGGTCCATATCACAGGATCGACACCAGAACATGGATTTTTCTGAGGAATCCATGTCGGAGTCGGACATCGATCAACCGGTTAAAAGACCGGTTAGAGTCGAGCATGCACGTCGAAGGGCTCGACACTCTTCCACCTCTTCGTCTTATGAAGAAGGGGGGGGGGGACCAATCCTCTTCAGATGACGTGCCGACTGTAGAGCGTTGGTCTCTACAGAAGGCCATTAAGGAAGTACCTAGGGTGGTGTCTAATACTTTATGCCCGAAGGTTGACGCTTCCCCTCGTCGCAAAAACCTGTGATGCTTTCGAGCAAAAACCTACACTCTGCGGTACAGCAGTCCTCGGACTCCTACAAAGTGCCAAATTATAATGTCTGCGGACAGAATACTTTGGAGATCGGTCATAGGTCAGCCTCACACCTGACTATCATTAGTCAACCGGGTAATGGTTTCGAGAAAAACCTCTATGACTCCGGGCAACCGGCCAGTCATTTCGCCGTGGCGCTACCGGTCACCGGGAAACCGGACAGTAATGGTCAGAGTGAGCTACCATTACTGAAAGTCACCAGTTGATGCCAAGTGTTAATGCAAACACCAAACTCCTGTATGAAGTCATCGGACGTATACAGGGTGCCAGTGACAAATGTCCTCGGACAGAGTCATTTGAAGACCGGTCGACCAAGCAACATCTTCGGACAGGCTCGTGTCGCCGGTATGGGTTATGTCTTCGGTCAGAACCCCTAATTGACCCGCTAAGCTTGGTCGCGAGGAAAACCGGGTAACCGTTAAGTCAATCTTATGGCATAACCCTTAACACCGGGCAACCGGGTGTTCAAGTGCAATCTCCTTCGCAGAGTTGTCGTGCCTTACACTCACATGAATGTATTAGAGAATGAGTCAAGTGCCGACCGAGTAATCAATTAGTCACTGGGCATAAACGGTTGTCGCGTGAACGGTCACCTGGCATAAACGGTTACCGGGCAAACGGTCACCGTGTAAACAAAATTCTACTATTATTTATTCGGAATTCTACAGAATTCCAATTGACAAATGTCCTCGGACACAGTCATTTGGAGACCGGTCAACCGGACAATGTCTTCAGACATAGCCAATAGGGCACCGGTCAACCGGGTAATGCTGAGACATAGCCGATTGAACTGTCGGACATCGGGTATGGGGAGTACCGGTCAAATAATTATGTCGGTCCCCAGGGAGGAGAGAGAACGTCTCTAGGGACGACACTCCTTCCAAGTAATACCCTTCTTACCATTTGTTGGAACGAGTCGATGTCCGACGGTATTACAAGGTAGAGATTTAGTTGATTCCACAAATCAATCCCATATGCTGGCCTACCAGGATCAGCAGATCCCAGAGAATATCCCCGGACCAGGTTAACTCTGTGAACTCTGAGACAGGGAGGTCAAGACCATCTCATACGTGAGCTCGGCCCCGACGGTTGATTCCATGCGATCTCGTTCGTCTTCGGAAAAGGGATCTATGTCAAGGTCTCAATTCTTCGATCATGGCTCCTTCATAGGATTCCATGTCGAATCGGACACTGACCTTCCTGTTCAGAACCGGCTATAGTCAATCCTCACGTCATCGGGTAAAACCCACGACCCGTCTTCGTCTGACGAATAAGAGTCAGATCGGGGTCAGTGCCTCATCGGATTATGAAACAATTTAGAGCTGGACTCTAAATAAGCTATCATTGGTGGAAGGTTACTGCATTCACTGCGTCCATAAGGCGCCTTTCGGCGTATGCGGCGACATCGTTTACACAGGGACAGAAACGTACAGCGACTTCTGCAAGGGCATTCTTAGAAGCCGAACCTGTGAAGACACAAAGAGACAGGCTAAGTTTGAGCCTAGCTTTCTGCTTCCGCTGGTCCTGCTTAATACAAGCCCCGTTACGGGAGATAGTTGGCATACAACCAAGTACAGCACTGTCCCTAATCCGCAGCTATAGGGAAGCGCTCCTCTCCTCTTTATTAAATATTCTAACAAAGAATGCCTAGAGTGGGTTTCAACCACCCATTCGGGGGTTTCTACAACTGTCTTTTTTCTTGTTCCTAAGAAAGACAGACGAAGAAGAGGCTGATCAGAGTCAGTGCCCATCGATTGCTGGGCCAACTTTAGATCATTGAACTCTAAATCAGTTTACTCATTGGCGGAAGGATTGCTACAGTGACTATCTGATACGTCAGAACAATCAAGACGCCTATCGGCACACATACGGTAACCTCGTTCACACAGGGGCAGAAGCGCACAGCTACTTCTGCAGGGACCTTCGTAAGAAGCCTAACCTGTGAAGAAACAAGAGACAAGCTAAGCATTCGTGCATACGCCTCCTTCTTCCGCTGGTCCTGAATATGCCAAACCGAAGCCCTGTTGCGCATTCTCATACGACAAAGTACAGCACTGTCCCTAACGGAAGCACTCTTCTCTGTTTCAATCTTCTAACAGAGAATGCCATAGAGTGGGTTCTTAACCCCATTCACGGGTTTCTACAGCCGTCTTTTTACTTTTTTTTAAGAAAGACGGCCGGTGGAGACTGGTAATATACTTCGATTCAGAATACGTCTAGTCGGGTCGAGAAGTTCCTTATGAAAACGTTACGTTCCATCAAGAACGCTTTCCGGGAAGGCGACAGGTCGGTCTCATTAGACCTAACAGACGCCTATTACCAACTACCGATCGCTTCTTAATCGAGGAAAAACCGTCTCTTCGTGGTAAACGGGGAAGTGTACGAATTCAGAACACTTCCCTTCGGCCTCAAGTCTGCCCCGAGTATTTACGAACATTACAATGCTGTGGGAGCCTCTCTGTGTATGCAGGACCCCAAGCTTCTTCAATACTTCGTAAACTGGCTACTATACAGGACATATCGATTGCTTCAGATCGACGATCTATCGATAGCCTGGCGGACTATTCCGCGATTGGACTTTGTTCCCAATACGCAGTAGTCGGATCTAATTCCGTCTAAGAGGTTCACGTTCGTGGCATGACCTTTCTCACCGATATTACGTTGATTCGGGTCCCCTCGGACAGAGTCGATTCCCTATCCCGGAGAATACGACTCGTTCTGTATCGGGTTACAGTAACAGCCCACCCATACTGTCACTTCTGAGTTCCCTAAGTACAGCAGCGGACCTTGTCATTCCAGGCAGGCTCCACATGCGGCCCTGCAGTAAATTATTCTGTCCCGGCGGCATCCTTCTGTGACTCACTGGAACAGGAGATAACCCTGACGGATTACTCAAGTCACACTTTCACTGGTGGTTAGAACCGTCAATCTATCTGCAAACCTCTTATTCACACAATTTACGGTTCTGTACTTAATTACATATACCAGTACGGTGGGTTGGGGATCTCACTAAGAGCACAGGGCTTAACAGCCCAGGGCATGTGATCAACGGAGGAAAGTAGTCTATTCATTAACAACTTTATATCGAGGGCAGTCCTTCTAGCTCTCAATCAGTTATCTGCCTCCGTTGCCAACACAACTATTTGTTGTCGGCGATCAACACCACTATTGTTTCCTACTTACGCAGGCAAGGAGTAACGCACTGTCACATTCTCTTTCTAGAGACGTGGCAGTTACTCTTTGGTGCCGGGCGATACTATTTGTCAACCTAGTGAAACACGTCCCCGGTCACTTTAACGTCTTAGCAGACAGTCAATCCCTCCAAACAGGATCTTACCTGCCGAATGGACTCTACCAGAGTGTAGTAACCCAGTGTTCATGCCGATCGGGACCCCTCTGGTGGATCTTTTCACCACCAGAGTGAAACATCGGCTTACACTCTTTGTGTCACCGATGTACGATCCTGCACTGTGGGCAGTGGACGATCTGATCATCGATTGGAACCTTTGAAGGGGAATAATCGATGATTTACTTAACAAGTAACTCGTGGTTAATCTCCTTTTAATCAATTAAAAGTGGGATTAAATCAACGTCCGGTTCCAGGTTCTGCGCTCTCAACAGTGCAGTAAACTGCTGATTGCACAGTCTTGGCACAGAGGCCGTGGTTCAATGAACTGCTGGCCTGCCTATCGTCATAACCGTTACATTTTCCTCGTAAGTGGACAGTTCTCACCGATTGGTGTTTTTTCAAGGTAGGTAAATACGGTGTATCCCCCTGTGGCTAGTATTGCCGACCTCTTTCTTTTTCTGTCCGAAGTAAAATATCTGGCGTTAAGTACGACAAGAGTATCGTTCGATGCTTCAAAGGGGAGCAAGTATTGATTCTGATCCATTTCTCTCGAACTTATACGTCCTTCGAACTAGAGAAAATAGTATTTCGCATGTGTTTTGGAGGTCTCTGACTAAGGCCCCGTACTAACCACTAGCTTCCGTTTCTTCTTTTTTTTTTAAACTTTAAGACAGTTATTCTTCTTGCTTAGGCAAACACTTACAGGAGAAGTGAGTGTCTTGCTTTAGGTAGAAACGCGTTTCATCAGGTTAAACCAATCTGATGGTTCTTCAACCGTCTTCGGTTCTTCGCACCTGCCTTTCTGCGAATTGTGGTCCCTCAGACATAGACGGGGTACTGTGCTCTGTCAGGGATCTTAAGTTATATCTTAAGACAGTCGAGGGTTCTAGGAGCCACAGAAGGGGTTATTCTACCTCTTATAGGGGAAAAGGATATTTCGACAGCGTCTTTTACCCCTGGATTTCCTTTACCATTAATTAGCTTATAAAGATCATTCTGATCACGTCTATACAACGTTTCAATCAGCTCTGGACCCACTAGCGGCCCCTCAGCCAGTAGTAACCTAATTATATACCACAAATAACTAAATACAAAACTGAATTGAATTGAATTACATAAACTGTTGTGTTTAAATTAAGTAGTACCGTAGGTACTCTTACCAAGTGCTACGATGTTCTCGGGACCGGCATTGTGTTGGACGATCATCCCGACCGATGCTGCAAAGTCATCAGGTATTAAATGACTGGTAATGTATTTTTGACATAAAAATGAAGTTTTTTAAAGTAAAGCATATTATAATTAGAAAATGCTTACAAGTCATTTCAGATGCCCACCTCCCAACTCCGCGTCGTCACAAAACACACAACTGTAGAAATTAAAAGTGACGTATGAGCGCATGTGCACCGGTATGTATTGGCGGCCGTGTATATCACTGGTTAGAATTTCTAAAATAAAAATATGTTTTACTTTAAAATACTTCATATTATGTGATATTGTTCACATCTCGCTAGGGATAGAACTGTTTCCATAATGCAATGATACAAACTGCTCCGATCTAGCCTTTGGTCAATTTAAAGACCAGCTAATACTGTTTACATCGTTTCTATCTATGACATGAAGTGAGAAAACCGTATCTGTTCTATTTATAGCGCTGGATGTTTGTAAATACATACGGATTTTCTGACGTTATAATGTGACGCGTAGATCAATAATATTGTTCGATTGCAGATTCGCTGCATATTTGAAATACGCTATATAGTTGGTTTGATTGTATTTGACTATATAAGGTTTATCTCAATTACACATGACCAAATTTATAAGAAGGGTTTGATTGATTGATTGGAGTTTAACGCCGTTTTTAATAATTTCTCAGTTATATCACGGCGGCCAGTTCAACTACTCATGCATTTCCTGGTTTTCTCAAACCAGTACTCCACACAACAATCTTCCCAAGCAACTGGCTGCTTTCCCACATAGACTTAGCACATTGGTGGAATTATAAGGAGGGGATAAATAAGCAAATGATTGTTTTAAAGGTAGGTCTACTGATTATTTTTGACATTTTCTGATTTCAAGTTTTTCAACACAAAACAGAAAACGTGTGTTCGCTTTACTGAACATACTATGAGGTCAAAAGGGGCATCTAAATAATAATAAAGAACACAAATATCCAGGCTTTGATACCAGCATAAGATAGAACACGAATTTGTAATGAAATCCACTGTTAGAAAAAGCGTTACATATCATTTTGTTGACGATTCAATTTCAAGTCGTAACCAAATGGGAACAAAAAAAGCGGTCCGTAAATTTATATTTTCCACAAACCAAGCAACCACCGGAAAGGAAACTAATTGCGAGGTAAATCGTACATGTAAATTTATCAAAACAATTCAAAGTAATTGTTAATTTTCTAAATACTCGAAATGTTTAAAACACGCAAATCGACAAATTTTAAATAGCCAATATCAAATCACTAATTATCAAAGGTTATGTATTATAATGGGAAACTATTGTGCTGGTAATCGGTCCTTCGGCGGAGTTCTGCTCGAGCTTGCTTTAGCCGAAGGAACTCGTCCAACACAATATTTTCGCATACAGATGCAATAACCTATACTACATGTAACTAACTAACGACTGTTCGGATATGCATTTATGTAATAAAAACATTGAACATATATTTTCTAAAGCTCGATTTTCATGTGCTGAGTCGCAACTATCCCAATAATATGTCATCGAGTATAGATGGTTTGTAGACAGTGAACCACTATGTTTATTAAATGTTTATTACAAATTTTACTTCTTATCTGGATCCATATTATTTGGTTAAGTACTGAGTATTGATGGTTTTGGACAGTGAAGCGCCATGTTTATTTCAGAGTTTTCTTCTCATCTTATTCTATATTGTTTGATTTAGTAATGAGTATTGATGGTTTTAGACAGTGAAACGCCATGTTTATTAAATATTTATTACAGAGATTTCTTTTTATCTGGATCTATATTATTTGATTAAGTATTGGGTATTGATAATTTTAGACAGTAAACCGCCATGTTAATTAAATATCTATTACAGAGATTTTTTCTTATCTTGATCTATATTGTTTGTTTAATTACTGAATATTGATGGTTTAAGACAGTGAACCATCGTGTTTATCACATGTTTATTACAGAGTTTTCTTCTTATCTGTATCTATATTGTTTGGTTTAGTTATGTAACTGAGTATTGATGGTTTTAGGCAGAGAACCACCGTGTTTATTACATGTTGATTATAGAGTTTATTTCTTATCTGGATCTATATTACTGAGTATTAATTTTATTTAGATAGTGAGCCGCCAGCCATGTTCATTGAATGTTTATTAAAGAGATTTCTCCTGATCTTCTTATCTGGATCTTTATGTTTTCATTTAGTACTGAATACTGATCATTTTAGACAGTGAAACGCCATGTTTATTACATTTTTATGACAGAGTTTTCTTCTTATCTGTATCTATATTGTTTGATTTAGTTATGTAACTGAGTATTGATGGTTTTTAGACAGTGAACTGCCATGTGTGTTACTCTGTTTCCTTCTTATCCCGATTTTTTTAATGTTTGATTAAGTACTGGGTACTGTTGGCTTTAGATAAAGAGACGTCATGTTTGTAACTATGTGTTCATCTCATACTGATCTACATCGTTTGTTCTAGTAATGAATAGTTATGGTTTTAGATAATGTGCTGCCATGTTTGTAACTATGATTCCTCCTATTCTGGATCTATACTGCTGAATTTAATACTGAGAATTGATAATTTTAGATAGTGTGGCGTCATGTTCGTAACTATAATTCCTCCTATAATGGATCCATGTTGCTTGATTAAGTATTGATAATTGATGGTTAAAAATAAGGCCCCGTTATGAATGTAAATATGTTTCCATCTTATCAGGAGTATAAATTGTTTTAGATCTGAGCCGCCATATAAGTAACATAGCTTCCTTCTAATCCAGTCCTATATTGTTTTATTTAGTATTGAGTATATATGGATATAGAAAATGAGCCACCATGTTTGTAACCCAGTTTCCATTTTTTTCCAAACATGGCGGCTAACAATCTAAAGCCCTATAATAGAGCATAATATACCATAACCTAACATACACATTATTCAGCAAGTACTTATTTACACTGCACATTGCATAGTGAACACCAAGCAGCAGCAAGGCATTTCGCTACCGAATTTTATAAGTAAACACTAATATTACAATCAGCTACGGTCACATGATAAGAGATAGAGCAAACCGAATGGCATACATGTTAAACGCGCAATACACATAAGAGTCGTGTAACATATACAGGAAGGAAACTTCTACATTACTTTAAGCATTTTAGAGTTAGAATGAAAAGTTGACACAATTCAATGACGCGCGATACAAATAACTCTTGTGAGTTTGAATATAGGTCGTGTCGGTTTAAAAACTAGGTCACTAGGCCAAATATAAGGACAATCTTGTTAACACTCTGGAAGCTGCATTTAAAACTTGAGCATGTTGAAACTTTGTCAGAAAGTATGTCTTGGTGATATCCAAGTTCGAATATGGGTTATGTCCGGTTAAAAACTAGGTCCCTAGGCTAAATTTAAGGAAAATCCTGTTAACACTCTAGAAACCACATTTTTGGCTTGAGCATGTTGAAACTGTGTCAAAATATTTGTCTTTATGATATCTACGCCAAGTATGAATATAGGTCATGTCAAGTCATAAACTAGATCACTAGGCCAAATTAAAGGAACATCTTGTAAACACTATGCAAGCCGCATTTTAAACTTGAGCATGTTTAAACTTTGTCAAAAAGTTTGTCTTGATACAATTCAGGCCAATTTCGAATATGGGTAATGTCGGGTCAAAACCTAGGTCACTAGGCTGAATTTAAGGAAAGTCTTCTGAACACTCTGAAAGCCGCATTTTAAATTTGAGCACGTTGAACGTTTGTCAGAAAGTTTGTCTTGATAATATCTAGGTCAAGTTCGAATATGGGTCTTGTCCGGTCAAAACTAAGTCACTAGGCCAAATTTAATGAAAATCTGGGTTACACTCTGCAAGCCACACTTTTAAATCTAGTAGCTTGAAGCCTTGTCAGAAAGTTTGTCTTGATGATATCTAAGTCAAGTTTGAATATGGGTCATATCAGGTCAAAAACTAGATCACTAGGCCAAATTGAAGAACGATCTTGGTAACACTCTTGAAGCCACATTTTTGGCTTGAGGATGTTGAAACTATGTCGGAATATTTGTCTTGATGATATCTAGGCTAAATTGGAATATGGGTCAGGTAAGGTAAAAATCTAGGTATTTAGGCCAAATTGTAGAACAATCTAGTTAACACTATAGAGATCGCATTTTTGACTTGAGCAGCTTGAAACTTTGTCTTGAAGATATTGCCATTGGCGCTGAAAGAGTTAAGTCTGAAATACATGTAGCCCATTCTCAGGTGAGCGATTCAGGGCCTCAAGGCCCAGATCTGGTTTTAAATAAGATATCGCACCTAGAATGTGACATTCGGTATGGACGTACATTTTGGGAATAGGTATACAAATATAACCTTGACATTGACCACGTTTGAGAATGAAGTTTATAAGTGCCTTATGTCTTATAATACCTACCTAGAGTACCACATTCGGAATGAAGATACATTTTGCGAATAAGTATACAAATATAACATTGATATTGACCACGCTTCGGCATAAAATATATAAGTGCCTTATTTCTTATAGTATCGCACCTAGAGTACCACATTCGGAATGAAGATATATTTTGGGAATAAGTATACACAAATAATATTGATATTGACCACGTTTTAGCATAAAATATATAAGTGCCTTATTTCTCATAGTATCGCACCTAGAGTACCATATTCGGAATGAAGATATATTTCGGGAATAAGAATACAAAAATAACATTGATATTGACCACGTTTTAGCATAAAGTTTATAAGTGCCTTATTTCTTATAGTATCGCACCTAGAGTACTACATTCGGAATGAAGATATATTTCGGGAATAAGTATACAAAAATAACATTGATATTGACCACGTTTTAGCATAAAGTTTATAAGTGCATTATTGCTTATAGTATCGCACCTAGAGTACCATATTCGGAATGAAGATATATTTCGGGAATAAGTATACACAAATAATATTGATATTGACCACGTTTTAGCATAAAATATATAAGTGCCTTATTTCTCATAGTATCGCACCTAGAGTACCATATTCGGAATGAAGATATATTTCGGGAATAAGTATACAAAAATAACATTGATATTGACCACGTTTTAGCATAAAGTTTATAAGTGCCTTATTTCTCATAGTATCGCACCTAGAGTACCATATTCGGAATGAAGATATATTTCGGGAATAAGTATACAAAAATAACATTGATATTGACCACGTTTTAGCATAAAGTTTATAAGTGCCTTATTTCTTATAGTATCACACCTAGAGTACCATATTCGGAATGAAGATATATTTCGGGAATACAGTAACAAATATAACATTGATATTGACCAAGTTTTAGCATAAAGTTTATAAGTGCCTTATTTCTTATAGTATCACACCTAGAGTACCACATTCGGAATGAATATGTAATATAGGAATACATAATCAAATATAACCTTTACATTGACAATGTGTGAGCATAAAGTTTATAAGTGTCTTATTTCTTATATTATCGCCCCTAGAGTACCACATTCAGAATGAAGATATGTTTTGAAACGCATACAAATTCAACCTTGACATTGACCACGTTTTAGCATACAGTTTGTAAGTGCCTTACGTCTTAAACTATCGCATCTGGAGTACCTAATTTGGTTTTAAGATGCATCTGAAGAGATGCGTGTCATGGACTAAGATGAGGTTGTTGTGAACTTGACTTTGGTCTTTGACTTGATTAAAAATAAACTGTCTATGTTCATTTTTGCTACACTTTTATACTTATTGTGTATGTATGGATGCATCATGGTGAGAAAGTACATACAAAGTAGAGTATTGTGACTTTCATCTCGGCCTCCTATTTTATATCTGATTTGTATGGCATTGTATTGTATCTTAACATACATTTGACATTCATGCTTCCATTTGTTGATTATGGGATATCTTTCCTTAATTTTCTTGTTTTAACATGATGCCTATACTGGGTCTACACAGTGTATTCCTTATTCGTACCAATTTAAGCAAAAGGAACCCATTGACAACAAAGTATAGAGACACGTTCCCTGTATTATTCATGTATGAGGTGGTTTAACCATCCATTGTTACAGAATAACAATAGAATTTTATTAATGTGAAATACTCTAATAGAATGAAATGAGTAACTGCATGTTGAAAACTTTAAATGATTGTAAATAAATTTGAAATCGGAGGATACCAAAGAGTTTAATTATTTGTTCGTACACTTACAAAAACGCTTTTGTTTGGCCAATAGATTGCTTCAATGACAATGGATCAACCAACAAGAAAACTCAAATTCAAGAACTTTATAAATTGGACATATCCTGATTAGTCTGAGCCATTGTAGTATTGGGGTCTACTATGTTCGACATTAATTGACTCAAACAGTCCTTAACGCTTTCCCACATGAAGACGCATTTTGACATCTCTGCAGCAGACGAGTTTTGAAAACAGTGTGGCAAAAGGAAAAAAATGCTCATATTGAAAAGAAACATTCAAACATGTTTAAGAGTCTTCACATCCAGAAACACGGAACCAAGTTCGATTTAAATTCAGAAGAATATTCCTTAGCTGGTGCTTTTGAAATAATCTGCTTAAAGAATGTTTAAATTCCTTGTAAAACTTGCAACAGAAAGAAGACAGAAAGTGTTCAGTCGAAAAGTTTTTACACATCTATTCACATGTTGAGTGAATGTTGAACTAAGAGAAAATTGGTACTTAATTTGACCTCAGTCAAAATATATTTACATGCATAGACAAGCAGGATAAACTTCGTCGCTTCGTTATCCTTCAACCCAGCCAA
Source organism: Serripes groenlandicus (assembly GCA_031761405.1). Classification (NCBI taxonomy): domain Eukaryota; kingdom Metazoa; phylum Mollusca; class Bivalvia; order Cardiida; family Cardiidae; genus Serripes; species Serripes groenlandicus. Next base: position 137,508,950 of record JASEVX010000004.1, read on the forward strand.
ACCCTATGTTGTTGGCTGGTGTTCAGCATAGCATATTATTGAGACCATTTTATTGAGTACCCGTAATAAAGTTCTTCAAAATGAGCTTCGTAAACGAAATACGACACCTTATCTAGAGCTTTTCTATAGCTTTAATATCCAACTCAGAAATGAAGGGGATTCATTAGCAAGACAAAACCGTACATTTTGAATATAACTTGGCTCGTATAGACGGATCTATCAATTGAAGGAGTGATCGCAGCGTCCGCGTCGAGAATGATAAAGAATGGCTCGATCCTTGGTATAGCCATATACTGGACATAATGACTTCATTCCTTAATGTCGCGAAGACTTAACTTAATGGCGGGAACGGGCAGACGATGTACAGACGGCGGGAAAGGAGACGACGTCAACGTCACATTGTTTTGTATTGTTTGTACATGATTCATTCTCGTAATAAACCTCGAACTGTCAGCATCTAAAAACACAACGCGAGTTATTCATTATTGCATCCTCACATTTATATTATTGAATGCGACGTCAAAACCACATATATTACTGTTTCATCAACTTCGATAAGTTTTAAGCTTCATATATTAACGTCCTTCTTTAGTGACACAGATGCACAGAATCAACAACCGCTTATCAACTATATAATATCTCTTAAACTAGTAACATATCTGTATTACTCTGTTGTTTTCACTCCACTGACTAATATAACTATTAGTTATTATTGAATACGACGTCAACATCACTCATATTACTGTTTCTTCATCTTAGATAAGTTTTAAGTCTCATGTATTAACCTCCTTTTTAGTGACACAGATGCACAGAATCAACTTTATTTCTCTTAAACTTTTTACATGACTTTATTACTCTGCTTTGTTCCCACCGCTGGCTAAAAACGAGTTTATTTCATGACGAATTTTCCGTCGTGCGTCCGTGCGTAACATTTTAGCTTCAAGCAACTTTTCCTCTGTAACCACTGGGTCGATTTGGATTAGACGTATTTATAAGCATCCAATCAATATCCTATTCTTAATTCCGTCAATTCTAAAGGGTCAATGAAATTCTGGTTTCCATAGCAACCGAGAGAAAACACTAACATAATCTTCTCTTCCAAGGTTTGGTTGGTCGATCTTCTATTATGTGTTTAGAGATGATCCTTGGTTACCATCTTTCATTTCTCTAAAGCCATGTTGATTGGTCGAAGAAGGTTCTAGAGAAACTTTTAAAATAATCTGCAGATTTTCAAATAATTGTTTAGTCATGTCACTAGTACTGAAACGGAAGGCGTTTCAGGAAGCTGCGACTATTTGGTGAATCCGTCGTCATAGTGCCTACAATACAAGTTTATGTAGCCGACAGACACGCCGTAACAACAAGCCCGATGATACTCCGGAGGAATATTATAAGCCTGTTATAACTACCCCATTCTTGGATTATCTTCTCCAAGAATTCTTCAAACGATTTACCTCACTCTAGCAGCGGGCTACTATGACATTCGGACAAGTATTCACAATTTACCAAACGTAATCCGTATAGCACTTAATGACGAGTCGGTAAACTTAATCAGGGAAGACCTGCCATCGTACGATACATTCCAGGTGTAAATCGAGTGCTGGAGGAATAAATAGGGTGGCGTATCACCCTTATCTTACCGAACAGTCAGTCATTGACGACTGGATTAATGAATGTGATCCGAGTGTCCACACAATTTGTTGGATAGCGATCACATTTCTGGTGACAAGTTGCGGGTTCGAAGAAAGAATTTCAACCATTGGCCTCGTGAAGTCAGACTTAAGATCATCAGGTGAAGAAAATTCTTACAGAAATATGCCTTATGTCTGCACATAGAGATATTGATATCAACCTTTATGTTTTCAAAAGTCTTCTACTGCAGATTTATTATGTTTTCAGAAGCATATTTAGTATCACTTAAACCCCAGTCACAATTACCTTGCATTAGCTTTGTGTGTAGTTTGCGGCGGATTTCTAAGCATTTTCGACCGGAACCCTTCTGGACTCCTTGCTGGCATCGAGTTACTTTTAACTCAGACTTAAAAATAATCGCAAACTTATCGCACAGTAATCGGTTGATGCCTGGCCGATGTCCGACCGGGTATCACACATATCGGGCGAGCGCCGGGCTAAATGTTGGACTACCCAGACAATCTAGATCCCGCTCAGAGCCCGGTCGGAAATCGGTTATAAAACCCGGCTCATCGCATCATTCACCAGATTATACACTCTAGAGACCGCAATGTTTGCTTCAGCAGTTTGAAATTTTGTCAGAATGAATGTCTTAATAATATTTAGGTAAAGTTTGATAATGGGTCATATTGGGTTAGAAACTAGGTCACTAGGCCAAATTGAAAAAAAATCTTGCCAACACTCTAGAAGCTACATTTGTTAAAAATTAGGTCAGAATGTTTATCTGAATGATATCTAGGCCAAATTGATGGAAAATCTTGTTAACACTCTGGAGGCTGCATTTTTAAATGGAGCATGTTTAAACTGTATCAGAATGTTTTCTTAATTTTATGTAGGCCAGTTTGAATATTGGTCATGTCTGTTAAAAAACTAGGTCACTAGGCCAAATTGAAGGAAAATCTTGTTAACACTGTAAAAGCCCCGGTTTTTTTAAATTTTGGTCAGAATGTTTATCTTAATGATATCTAGGCCAAGTTCGAATATGGGTCATTCCGGGTTTAAAACTAGGTCACTAGGCGAAATTGAAGGAAAATCGTGTTAATACTCATGAGGACCTTTTTTTTGCTTCAGCAGCTTGAAACTTTGCCAGAATGTTTGTATTGATGATATATCTAGTCAACGTTCGAATATGAGTCATATCAGGTAAGGAAAATTAGGTCACTGGGCCAAATGAAGGAAAATCTTGATTATACTCTAGAGGTTGCATTTTGAATCTTTTTCAGAATAAGTGTCTTGATGAGTTTTGCATTGGTCAAACACTTTCTCTAAGTCAAGTACATGGTTTAGAGAATTATTTCTACTTATTGTAAGTTGTTTTAACATTGACATATTTCTCAATATAATAAGGCAGAAACTTCAAAATATTCTGCCTAAACCTGAAGTTTAAATTTTCCTTTGATTCTTCATGTCTTAAATGTGTATACTTGTGAGCTCTTGCACTCAGGTGAGCGATATAGTGCCAACAAGGTTCTCTCATTTTCAAATTGGCAGTTTCATTATATTTACTATTTTTGATACGATCTTTCACCTTCATAACAATAAATACATAGACATAAGCAATTGTTATTTTCTTTCACATTTTCCCTACTTCTTCAACCTTCCTTCAGCCCCCAGGCCGGCAGCACTTTCAGTGCTTTGCTTTGTCTAATGGCAGTGGAGCGATACTGGTCTTCTTTGACCTCTTATTTCAGATGAGTCGCGAAAGCCAAGTTGGTAACGAAGAGGTTGTGGGTTTGTTCCAATCTCGGCTATTCATTCAGTGTTACCAACGTCATTCATCTTCCACTAAAAGGCTAAATAGTATATATGGGTTGGTAGAATGCTAAATTGTTGTGTGAAATATTGGTGCAAACACAATGAAGAAAACATGTAAGGTGGAGGGGGGTGGCGGGAAGAGGGATTTCTGTTTGCTTTCTGTTTGCTACACAGCTAACGTCTAAAATGTATATATACAATATTGATGGATTAAGACAGTCAAACGCCATTTTTGTAACTCTGTTTCCGTCTAATCAAAATCTGTACTGTTGTTTATTTAATACTGTGTATTGATCATTAAAGATAGTGAACCGCCATGTTTGTTACTTTGTTTCCTTCTTATTCAAAAAAATATTTTTATTAACTACTAAACGTTGATGGCTTTAGACAGCGAAGCGCCATGTTTGTGAGTCTGTTTCGATCCTTCTAATCCAAATCTGTATTGTTTGAATTAGTACTGAGTAGTGATGGTTTTAGATAGTGAAACACAATGTTGTAACTCTGCTTCCTTCTTATACAAAAATGTATTTTTGTTTTAGTACTGAGCATTACTGGTTTAAGATAGTGAAGCGCCATGTTCGTGAGGCTGTTTCCTTCTAATCCAAATATGTATTGCTTGAAATAGTTCTGAGTAGTGATGGTTTTAGACAGTGTGCTACACTGTTTGTAACACTCTTCCATCTATTCCAAATATATTTTGCTTGATGTATTACTAAATATTGATTGGTTTATATAGTGAGCCGACATACTTATAACTCATCTTCCTTCTAGTCCGGATTGATAGTGTTTGAATTTGTACCGATTATTGATGAATATAGTGTGAGTCACTCAGTTTCTTTCTAATCTAACATGGCGGCTCAAAATATGTAATTACTTTAATACAAACATACACTTTATTCACCCAGTTAGTTTACAATGTGCATTGCATAGGGAACAACAATTTACAGCAAAGCAGTTCGATTGAACAACCACATTCTACGCGTTAGTGCATTTACATCGATAACATGCAAAACATTTCGCTATAACCCCGATTATTTTCTACTTGTTCAAGTCTTTAATTTGGGAGAGTTTAAAACCGCAAAGGCATTATAAAGGATTATCAAGTATATCACAATCTCTGGCGGTCACATGGTTAACGATAAAGGTGACTGATTATCATACATGTACGCGGTATATATTTCTACATTTAACATAGATTTATGTTATACTATACTTAATCATCGAGCTTATGGAAGTAAACAACGCTTTTAAAATGGAAAGTTCTGATCCCTCAGAATTAACGTCGGATAAGGGACAATATATGGTACCCGACATGGTTAGCTTATTCTGCGATCCTTGTTCTGAGGACGGAAACCATCTACAGGCAGAAGGATATTGTGTGGATTGTGAACATTATCTGTGCAATATATGCTTTCAACATCATCTTAGACCAAAACCTTATAGGAATCATCTAATACTCGATAAAAAGGAGATGCCTCTTGTGAAACCCGATAAAATGTACAAGGAAGAGTGCACTGATAAATGTGGAACTCATAAAGATGAGTTTCTGAATTATTTCTGCGAAAACCATGAAGTATTAGGATGTACAGTCTGCATGACACAACGACATAGGGCATGTAAGGTGGGATTCATTCCGAATCTTTCTGACGACCTTTTTGAAAGTCTCGAATATCAAACGTTTAAGGCTGACGTTGAATCCTTAACCAATACAATTAAAACCATCAAGGATGCGGTGACACGAAACTTTAATGATATAAAACAATACGCTGTTAAAGCTATGGGTGATGTGCGAACATTCAGAAAAGAGGTTGACAGCGTCTTTGATCAGCTTGAAATAAACATATCAGAAAAAATATTGCAGATCCAAATGGAGGACCAAGAAAGGATTCAATCCATATCTGAGCAGTGTGACACTCTTTCAGAAAAAATTGAGGAGGTTCATAATGCAATAGATGATAAAAAAAGGAAAAATCAGAAATGTCGACTATTCATTGACATGAAACAACTTCATATAACTATTGATGTTCACAAAGCCACTGTGAACACACTGGGAATGGAAAATAAAGTAAAAGAGAACATATTCATTCCTTCAAGCGTTGTGTCAGATCTTATACAGGATTCGTCACAACAGTTTGGGTCCTTGATTCCAATTAATGTTATTCCAGTCTCCATGGACACTGATCCCAATGAAACTAGTAGTATCCAGGGAATAGCTACATTATCAATCGGTAGAATTGCAGTAACAGATACTGAAAATAAAAGTGTCAAAATAATAGATATTAAACAAGGAATCATGATGATGTTAAATACAATGTCTTTGTTAACGTATGGATTAACAGCAATATCCGATAATGAGATAGCTGTAACACAGGGAGGTAATATTGACATATATTCTGCCGGGGACCAAGTCACGTTCAAGAAGACGATAACAAATGCTGGTCTAGCGTGTGCACTCGTCTACACTAACAACAAGTTTATAGGATGCACGTCGTCAGCTCCGTACACACTCCGTATGGTTAACATGAAAGGTGCGGTCGTGAGGGCCTATCCTACAGATATAGATGGAGAAAAACTGTTTAAATATCCATGGTATATGGCAATTAACAAAGACCATAAGCTCATATACGTTTCTGACCCCGGTACGAAGACTGTAACCTGTCTGTTGATTAAAGGTCAAGTTAAAGCACGTTACAAGCACAAGAGCATGTGGGATCCAAGAGGTGTTGCCGTGTCAGATGACGGACTCGTATACGTTAATGACAGTCATATCAACAATATCCACATTCTTACCGCTGATCTAAAGGAGAAAGGTTTGATAGATTGTAAACCATATGGTATAAAAGAACCAGAAGGACTTGCTTATTGTCGGAGAGAACGGAAACTCTATGTGGGAATGTTGCACAGAAAAGAACTAGTCGTTTTGAATATTTAGTCAGTAACAGTTGCTGTAATCCAGTGACAGTGACACATGTGACCGAGAAAGAGTTTGAACTATACAGAAACATACAAAGTGTGTCCGACTCGACTCTTTATTGAATTTTGACACTAGGTTAATCATACACTGACGAAAATCCGTCTTGACTTTATTCTAAATGAACGCAATGATAGTTTTGTGGTTCGGACGGGAAATGCTATATCACATCACATATCCATAAACTGATTCTCTATCCTCGTAATTGTAGTTGTTATATCAAATTAATGCTTATAACTCATTCATGTTATAATATGTATATACTGTGTTGTATATAACTATACACTATGCCAGTTTACGTTACAAAATAAAGAATATATATCTATCTATCCACAGTGTAGTTTTCTTCAAACTTTTTTAACCACATTACATGACCGGAAAGCGATTCACTACACCAGTTGTAGGATTGCTCCGAAGAAACATTCGAGGCCTGAATTGAGTTTAACAAGTTTATGCGACATATGAACCGTTCGGATCGAAAGGTTGGATAACATGTAATGATGTTCATCAACCTTACGAACATAACTCTTTTACATATCTCACTATACTTGAAGGCCATGCAGCAGATGACAAATGAATATAATTTGGAAAATGGAGATATTGCTCATAATCTGCGAATTTTCATCTTTTTCAATTTGTCAAACCTTTATGTGAAGTTAGCCAGTAATCCGGTGGAAATATTGTGTGGTAAACATGTGGAGGATACACACAGGAAACACGTTAGGTGAACTAACCGTCACGTTATAACTTAAATACCGTTGAAGACGTGACTAAACTGCAATCAATGATTAACAGAGACCAAAGTTATTTCAAAGTTACGGTTCAGCCGGTCCAAAAGTACCGAAACTATCCACTCACGATATATTTAGTTATCTTTCACATCTCCAAGTGGGTCACGCCATACACATATGAGTCTTGTGATATATCCGTGTCTTTATCGCAAACGGAGGGGAAGGAGTGCGGCTTAAATTCTAGTTACTTTCAAGTTCAAATCGACGGTTTGACAAAAGTCATTGATAAGTTATCATTCCTATCACCAAGTGAGACGCGCCATACAAACATGAGTATTGTGATATGTCAGTGTCGGTATCGCATACAGGAGGGGTGCAGTGTGGCTTCACTTCTAGTTACTTTTAAGTTCAATTTGACGGTTTGACAAAAGTCATTGATAAGTTATCTTTTCCATCTTCAAGTGAGATGCGTCTTACAAACAAGAGTATTTTAACATCTTTGTATTTGTATCATATACGGGAGGGGAGGCAATGGGGCTACACTTCTTGATTACTGTCAGAACTTAATAGTTCAAATTGACGGTTGGCTATCTTTCCTATCTCAAAGTGACACGCGCCATACACAACAGAGTATTGTGACATCACCTTGTCGGTATCGCATACTGGAGGGAAAGCAGTGCGGCAACACTTCTAAATTATTGTCAGACGTTTATAGCGAGACAGTTATTGCGTGCAGGAATACAGTGAAAACGCTGTTAAAACTGTGTATTTCTACATGTACAGGTTAGCCAGAGTCGTCGATGTTCACATTTGTACAGATTACCGAACATGTCGCTGTTCACATCTGTACAGATTACCGAACATGTCGCTGTTCTCATTTGTACAGATTATCGAACATGTCGCTGTTCTCATTTTTACAGATTACCGAACATGTCGCTGTTCTCATTTGTACAGATTACCGAACATGTCGCTGTTCTCATTTGTACAGATTACCGAACATGTCGCTGTTCACATTTGTACAGATTACCCGAAGTTGTCGCTGTTCTCATTTGTACAGATTACCCGAAGTTGTCACTGTTCACATTTGTACAGATTACCCGAAGTTATCACTGTTCACATTTGTACAGATTACCCGAAGTTGTCACTGTTCTCATTTGTACAGATTACCCGAAGTTGTCACTGTTCTCATGTGTACAGATTATGTCACTGTACCCATTTGTACAGATTACCGAACATGTCGCTGTTCTCATTTGTACAGATTACCGAACATGTCACTGTTCACATTTGTACAGATTACCGAACATGTCACTGCTCTCATTTGTACAGATTACCGAACATGTCGTTGTTCTCATTTGTACAGATTACCCGAAGTTGTCGCTGTTCTCATGTGTACATATTACCGAACATGTCGCTGCTCTCATGGGTACAGATTACCGAACATGTCGCTGCTCTCATTTGTACAGATTACCGAACATGTCGCTGTTCACATTTGTACAGATTACCGAACATGTCGCTGTTCTCATTTGTACAGATTACCGAACATATCACTGTTCACATTTGTACAGATTACCGAACATGTCGCTGTTCTCATTTGTACAGATTACCGAACATGTCACTGTTCACATTTGTACAGATTACCGAACCTGTCACTGTTCACATTTGTACAGATTACCGAACATGTCACTGTTCACATTTGTACAGATTACCGAACATGTCGCTGTTCACATTTGTACAGATTATGTCACTGTTCTCATTTGTACAGATTATGTCACTGTTCTCATTTGTAAAGATTACCGAACATGTCGCTGTTCTCATTTGTACAGATTATCGAACATGTCGCTGTTCTCATTTTTACAGATTATATCACTGTTCACATTTGTACAGATTACCGAACATGTCGCTGTTCTCATTTGTACAGATTACCGAACATGTCACTGTTCACATTTGTACAGATTACCGAACCTGTCACTGTTCACATTTGTACAGATTACCGAACATGTCACTGTTCACATTTGTACAGATTACCGAACATGTCGCTGTTCACATTTGTACAGATTATGTCACTGTTCTCATTTGTACAGATTATGTCACTGTTCACATTTGTACAGATTATGACACTGTTCTCATTTGTACAGATTATGTCACTGTTCTCATTTGTACAGATTACCGAACATGTCGCTGTTCTCATTTGTACAGATTATCGAACATGTCGCTGTTCTCATTTTTACAGATTACCGAACATGTCGCTGTTCTCATTTGTACAGATTACCGAACATGTCGCTGTTCATATTTGTACAGATTACCGAACATGTCGCTGTTCACATTTGTACAGATTATGTCACTGTTCTCATTTGTACAGATTATGTCACTGTTCTCATTTGTACAGATTACCGAACATGTCACTGCTCTCATTTGTACAGATTACCGAACATGTCGTTGTTCTCATTTGTACAGATTACCCAAAGTTGTCGCTGTTCTCATGTGTACAGATTCCCGAACATGTCGCTGCTCTCATGGGTACAGATTACCGAACATGTCGCTGCTCTCATTTGTACAGATTACCGAACATGTCGCTGTTCACATTTGTACAGATTACCGAACATGTCGCTGTTCTCATTTGTACAGATTACCGAACATGTCACTGTTCACATTTGTACAGATTACCGAACATGTCGCTGCTCTCACTTGTACAGATTATCGAACATGTCGCTGTTCACATTTGTACAGATTACCGAACATGTCGCTGTTCTCATTTGTACAGATTACCCAAAGTTCTCACTGTTCACATTTGTACAGATTATGTCACTCCCCTCATTTGTACAGATTACCGAATATGTCGCTGTTCTCATTTGTACAGATTACCGAACATCTCGCTGTTCACATTTGCACAGATTACCCGAAGTTATCACTGTTCACATTTGTACAGATTACCGAACATGTCACTGTTCACATTTGTACAGATTACCGAACATGTCGCTGTTCACATTTGTACAGATTATGTCACTGTTCTCATTTGTACAGATTATGTCACTGTTCACATTTGTACAGATTATGACACTGTTCTCATTTGTACAGATTATGTCACTGTTCTCATTTGTACAGATTACCGAACATGTCGCTGTTCTCATTTGTACAGATTATCGAACATGTCGCTGTTCTCATTTTTACAGATTACCGAACATGTCGCTGTTCTCATTTGTACAGATTACCGAACATGTCGCTGTTCATATTTGTACAGATTACCGAACATGTCGCTGTTCACATTTGTACAGATTATGTCACTGTTCTCATTTGTACAGATTATGTCACTGTTCTCATTTGTACAGATTACCGAACATGTCACTGCTCTCATTTGTACAGATTACCGAACATGTCGTTGTTCTCATTTGTACAGATTACCCAAAGTTGTCGCTGTTCTCATGTGTACAGATTCCCGAACATGTCGCTGCTCTCATGGGTACAGATTACCGAACATGTCGCTGCTCTCATTTGTACAGATTACCGAACATGTCGCTGTTCACATTTGTACAGATTACCGAACATGTCGCTGTTCTCATTTGTACAGATTACCGAACATGTCACTGTTCACATTTGTACAGATTGCCGAACATGTCGCTGCTCTCATTTGTACAGATTATCGAACATGTCGCTGTTCACATTTGTACAGATTACCGAACATGTCGCTGTTCTCATTTGTACAGATTACCCAAAGTTCTCACTGTTCACATTTGTACAGATTATGTCACTCCCCTCATTTGTACAGATTACCGAATATGTCGCTGTTCTCATTTGTACAGATTACCGAACATCTCGCTGTTCACATTTGCACAGATTACCCGAAGTTATCACTGTTCACATTTGTACAGATTACCGAACATGTCGCTGTTCTCATTTGTACAGATTACCCGAAGTTGTCGCTGTTCTCATTTGTACAGATTACCCGAAGTTGTCGCTGTTCTCATTTGTACAGATTATCCGAAGTTGTCGCTGTTCTCATTTGTACAGATTACCCGAAGTTATCGCCGTTCACATTTCCATAAATAATCATTTGCGATATACCTTGTTTAAATGTGTTCAAAATTCAAACTGCCGCCGAGCCGCATTAACTTAGTCGGTAACGAGAAGGGCGGTCAAACTACGACTTCAAATTGATTTTGCATGTAGAATCATTTGCATAAACCTTGTTTAAATGTGTTCAAATTGCTTGGAAGGACTCTAGAGTCAAGTATTGGTCCGAGAAAGCTTAGAAATACACGAACAGGTAAACTGTAAGCTTTTGTTTTACTAAAATACTGAAACAAATCGGCGTTCGACCCAAACTAAGCAACTGATAAGAGAAGTATAACAATTAAATATCATGTTATCAAAATAACAATTAATCTAATTAAGTCATGAGGCAGAACAAACAATGATTATAGTTAATTGGATCGCGAAAGTCTGGGATGGTTTAATGTCAAATGCAGTCGTCGCATTAAATTGTCACTTATTGAAGAAAATGCAAAAAATAAATAAAGGCTTATTGTAAATAAAGGTTTTCGCCTGCTGAAAAAGTAAACAACTACCATCGGTCTCTTTCGTGCACAGGAACTTAACTAAAAGATATGCGATCGAACGCATAAATGTGTACTATTGTTCAGAAGTGTTTATTTTGTGAAAAAATATACGATCATTGCATGCTCCGTTTTTCTGGAAGCCACTTCAAAGTTCAAACGTTACCTACCGCCTCGGTGGTGTAGTGGTAGAGCGTCCGCCTCTGGTCATGGAGGACACGGGTTTTATCCCCTGTCGTGTCATACCAAAGACTTTACACAATGGTGGTAATAGCTGCCTTCCTTGGCGCTCAAGGTTGCAAGGTTAGCATTACGACTGACTGGCTGGTATCAGGATATATGGACCAGTAGTAACTAACCCAGGAAACGTCGTGATATGACTGAACAATTGTTAAACAAAAAATAAATCAAATGTTAATTCGTAAAGTTGTTAGTCCTAACGGTATGTTTATAGTGACACCATCGCACCAGTCGTATCTGTAATTTCAGCATTTAAGCCTTAAAAAACGCGGAAGTAGAAACAGTGGAGCTACACTTCGAGTTTATTGTCAGAAGTTAACATCGAGGCTTATGTTACATTAGGTCGACAGCAAAAAACTGAAACAGCACTTTCCCCAGGTTCCCCGGAATCTGCGGTTTTCTTTTTTCGTGTTTTATATGTAAACTTTTTAAATTTTAACATAAACTATCTTATAGTCCTGATATATCAGTATAAGGACTAGAACGGTCGATCTATAGGCCTTGTCAGGCGTTGGTAGGAATGAAGGTTGTTGTGCGTTGATTAGGTTCCGACGCCGCTTTTAACAATGTTTCAGTCATATCATGGCGGACACTTTTACCTACCTACTTATTGTTTCCTGGCTTTTCACACCACTACTCCAAACACCATTCTTTCGAAGCAACTGGCTGCTTTTCCATAAAGCTTGTTATCTCACTGGTAGAAGACAAATGACGCTCGTCACAGTGACTTTTACCAAACGCCGGAAAGCATGTTCGTCGAGCAACGGCTCGACGTCATAGCCCCTGGATTGACAACTCACCTAGCTACCGACTGAGCTACCGAGCTTCGGTCGGTAATAAGTAGGTGTCAAGTCTGAATTCTAAAGTGGTTTTTCGTTCAAAACGTTAAGTAAAGTTTGAGAAGACGATTCTTAAAGTGTTGTTATTTTATTCCTTTCTGATGCCGCAGCAGCCAGCGTTTTCAGCGTTATACAGTCGTTCCTATTCCATGCTGTATGATTATAATGATTGTAGGCCTAAATATACTAGATTCATAACAGCTCTTAAACTGATGCTATTTTGTAAAATCAAATGATAACACTAAATGACTCATGCCATATAAATAATGAGTCATAACCTTAACATCGTGCATCAAAAGATTGAATCAGTCAATTGTGTGATGATTGCAAATTGCCAGTTTATCCCGCTGTGTAGGACATATATGAAGGTATTCAAGTTTCTTTAGTTTCAATAAACCATTTAAACGCTTACAGTTGCAGGAGTAGGACTTTCTGTCTTCAAAATATTATCAAAATCCCTCCGTACCAGGAAAAGGGCCTAATGGAGGTCCTCTCTTTATTGTTTCTATGATATTCCAAGTCAATAGTTCATATAACATAGGCCACCAGCCCTTGACAATAATATAGCTTAGCATATATAATATTTTAACAACATATCGGAATAGAGAAACACATACAACGTGTATACTATGCTATGTTATCCTGCGTAACCATGGTAAAGGAACACAACAAATACCGCTTCACAGAAACCTTCTTAGTATAATTGGCAAACAGTGTAGAGCCTGAACAGAATTCGCGATTGCAATGGCTGAACTGGATTCACACGGATCACTAAAAGCGTTACGATTGCTTTTCGCCGAGCGCCGCCCAAATAAAAGTTGCTACATCTCTGGTTGAAACTCACATTGAAATAAATTGAATAGAAGCCATCACATTTAGTTAGGTACGCCTTGGAGTTTTGAAAGCATTAATACAAACATATTGAAACTTTCTATAGTTGAAAGTACATTTATTGAATATGAATTCATAAAGGTTGGCAAAAGGATAAAATTCTCATCCTGAGAATGTCTTCAATTGCGACATTGTTTTCCAACGTCGTCCGCTGAGGTTGTGTCAGATGTTATTTGTGTATTGGAAACGGTTAATCTTAATTTACATCTAAGAATATATTTGCACAGTGAATGATTGAACGAGACTTCGCATGTTTTCAGTGTCGAATGAGCCTTCACAGTCAACAAAAAGCACCATGACCCATTAGTTTGTGTAGCTATTTCGCGGTTAATCCGTTATCCAAGTTTATATTATACTTTCTTTTTACAGAACCGTTTGTTAAAATCTGGCCTACTATCGTATCGTTTGGATTTAATGCAGGACGTCCATTTTGTCAAATCAATCCCTGGTATTGCACTGCAATCCACTCGTTCATTACCACTGAAATGAAGAGAGAACAAAAGTATGTATAGTTTACGCCGCTTTCAACAATGGTTCACTTATATCACGGTGTTTCCTGGGTAAGATACCAGTACTACTAGTCCATTTATCCTAAAACCAGCTAATCAGTCATAAGGCTAATGACACACTTCTTTTTTGAAAGTGGCAAGAGAAGTTTACGGCCCATCGACTTTGAACACATTAGGTTGTACTGTTGATATGTCGTATTTGTTAAACATCATTTTATATAGTAACATGACAAACTTGCGAGCCTGGGGCGTTAAACTGATTTGGGTCTATTGTTGTTATATCGTAGTTGTTGAGAACGTTTTATAGTAACAAGACATACAGGCGGCCCTTGGACTTTAAACATGTTCGGTTGAATAGTTGTAACATCGTAGTTGTCAAGCAGTATTATAAATATGTAGAAAACAGACAAACTTACGACCTTTGGACTTTGAACACATTCGGCTGTATAGTTGTAATATCGTAGTTGTCATTCAGAATGTTATAAACATGTAGTAACAAGACAAACTTACGGCCCTTGGACTTTAAACAGATTTGGTTGAATAGTTGTTATATCGTAGTTGCCAAGTAGTATTATAAATATGTAGAAAACAGACAAACTTACGGCCTTTGGACTTTGAACACATTCGGCTGTATAGTTGTAATATCGTGGTTGTCATTCAGAATGTTAGAAACATGTAGTAACAAGAAAAACTTACGGCCCTGGGACTTTGAACACATTCGACTGTATAGTTGTAATATCGTAGTTGTCATTCAAAATGTTATAAACATGTAGTAACAAGACAAACTTACGGCCCTGGGACTTTGAACACATTCGGCTGTATAGTTTTAATATCGTAGTTGTCATTCAGAATGTTATAAACATGTAGTAACAAGACAAACTTACGACCCTGGAACTTTGAACACATTCGGCTGTATAGTTTTAATATTGTAGTTGTCACACAGAACTCTGGTGATGCTTTTCTTTTTAATCTCCTTTAACTGGGCTATTATTTTGCTCGACATGGCGGGGATTGGCCTAAGATCTATGAAGCTCACCGACGGAAAGATCATGTCTTTACGTTGACAGTTGGCGCTTATCGCTGGAAAACATTCTTGCATGTTTAGTAAAAAATAACAAGCATGCACATATAGACTATTGGAGGATGACAATTGACGCTAGTCACTGTATGACAAGAAATGAACGTGTGAATTGTAGCAGTGATCTAATTTATATATATATAATTTAATATGTTACTGCAAAATGACTATGAGCTTTTTTGCTAAAAGCTGTAAGCGAAAAGTGAAATGAAGGATATACTTTCTATCTAACCAGAGTACTCTTATTTCGCTGATTTTCAGACGAATATCAGATAGAACGTCTGACGAAACACGGGAGGTTTATCTATGTCGGAGTAATGTCCATACATCCCCTTTTATCCCATTTCCACATACAGACTCATCTGAAACAGATGATGTTAAAAACCTTGTCGCAATATTAAAAACCTTTTCGCAGAGGGAAATATTATGGCTCATTATGGGCAATTTCTCTCTTTGTTACAATGTTTCAACTCTAAGCGTTAGTGCGTTTGAGCGTATATATGAATGATACTTCTGCATTATTTTCCATTTTTGTATGAATCGTATTTGTGTATATATCATGTTCACATGTGATAACATTGTTTGTATGACGACTAACTATGTTATTCTAAAGTACTACAGACCAAACAGTATTCTGTATTCTATATAATAAGTATACTTTCATTTATAGAGATTGTTTGTGGTTTTGCACAGTTGATTTTAAGTCGTCTGCTGCAAGTGTGTCATATGTAGGAAAGAGTTGTGCGATGTTAAAGTGGAGATGCAACATGACCCCCATATTGCATGACAAGGCTATATCAAATACTTTACCGGTAACTAATATCCGGATCCGGCGATTCATATTAGAAACGGTTACCTCGTTTTAACCTGGAGAAACTATCTGCTTAGCAGACATTCAAACGTTGGCCCTAATGAACTGTCATTTTGCGGAGTCTCTGTCATTGCTCCAGCGAATAAATCTATGTCGTCAATATGTCTGAAACAGATAACAGGAAGTATGTTTAACTTTATCCTATTATTTAAAATCGATTGCAAAACAAGCTTGCACATGACTACTCAATCTAAAACAGTTCACCGGGTACCCGACTGCCTTATCTGACACAGTTCAATGATTACACGACTGCCCTATGTGAAATAATCCAATGGGTACATTTCCTTAATCTGAAACTGTTTAACGGGTACATAACTACCTAATCTGAAACTGTTCAACGGGTACGTGACTGCCTTATCTGAAACAACAGTAGAACGAGCACATGACTGCCTAATCTGAAAAAGTTCAAAAAGTACATGGCTACTTTATCTGAACTAGTTCAACGGGTACTTGACTGCCTTATCTGAAACGCTTCAACGAATACATGAATGTCTTATCTGAAACAATTCAACGAGTACATGGCTGCCTTATCTGAAACGCTTCAACGAATACATGAATGTCTTATCTGAAACAAATCAACGAGTACATGGCTGCCTTATCTGAAACAGTTCAAGAAGTACATGGCTGCCTCATGAGAAATGGTTCAATGAGCATATGACTGCATCGTTAAGGTAACATAAACCTTGCATGCAAGTATAATATTGGTAAGCTAATATCATCAATTCCATCTATAAGATTGTTGCTACTCAAGAGATTTATATTTTAATTGGTAGATTCGCCACCGCTAACATTAAGGTATTTGCTGAACGTAACACTTAACCCTTTTTCACACGTAAAGCGCATTTTGACGCATCTGCAGCAGATCATTTCTGAAAACGTTGTTGCGAAAGGAGAAATTGCCTGATGATCTGAATAGGGACAGGTTGAAAATGGATTTAATCGGTTAATCTACATGCTATTTTGGAGATGTTTGCGTTGAGGGTAAATGCACCTCATTGGAAACAATAAGACATCTTGGACACCATTTTGGAGGTGGGTTGGAAAGTACTGAAAAAGGAACAATTTTCTACAAAAGTCTCCATAAAAACTTGTTTTTTAGATTGCATTTTCTGCATTCCAAATAGTATGTCAAAGTATGATTCATGTACATTCACTGTTATGTCCGGAATGTTAATTTTCAGGATAAACGTGACTGTAATAGTTTGAACTTTACAGTGGACCCTCCAGTTGTTGTATCCGGGTATACCGTGGTCACGGCCCCTCTGTGTGTTCATTGCAGGAAGGTCAAGGCTGTTTCCATTATTGTCCATAGAAAGTTTGTTTCTAGCACCGTCCTCAAACTGTAAAGGCAAAATAGGAGTTGTGTTAAATACTGATAGAAAAACAATTTTTAACTTTTCATTCCTTATATAAGAGAATGTTGCTAAATATAAAGTAATACTGGTGTGTGAGTTAGTGGTACGAGAAAGCCGGGAAACACATGGTTAGATGAATCTGCCGCCTTGACATAAGTGAACAACTACAGACAAATAATAATATATCTTATAATGCCACGCCACAATTGTTTTCAGTCCAAATAACGCCTATCCATTATCAGTCATCTATCATCTAACGTATTTGAATAAAGGGCTACGCGATTAAGGATTATATTGCCACCGCACTACATAATTCATCAGTGAAAAATGGGATGTCTTGCAACGGGATAACTTAAAGCGTTTAATCAGTGAATATGTGTTGCCTTGCAACGGGATTACATAAAGGGTTTCATCGGACAAAAGGGGTTGTCTTGCAACGGGATTATACGAAGGTTTTCATCAGGGAAAAAGTATTGCCTTGCAACGGTATTACATAAAGGGTTTCATTGGTGAAGAAGGGTTGCCTTGCAACTGGATTACATGAAAGGTTTCATCAGTGAAAAAGAGTTATTTGGAACGGGACTACATAAAGCGTTTAATTGGTGAAAAAGAGTTGTTTGGCAACGGGATTATATAAAGCGTTTAATCAGTGAAAAAGAGTTGTTTGAATCGGGATTACATAAAACGTTAAATCGGTGAAAGAGTTGTTTGAAACGGGATTACATGAAGCGTTTAATCAGTGAAAAAGAGTTGTTTGGAACGGGATTATATAAAGCATTTAATCAGTGAAAAAGAGTTGTTTAAAACGGGATTACATAAAACGTTAAATCGGTGAAAGAGTTGTTTGAAACGGGATTACATGAAGCGTTTAATCAGTGAAAAAGAGTTGTTTGGAACGGGATTATATAAAGCGTTTAATCAGTGAAAAAGAGTTGTTTAAAACGGGATTACATAAAACGTTAAATCGGTGAAAAAGAGTTGTTTGAAACGGGATTACATAAAGCGTTTAATCAGTGAAAAAGAGTTGTTTGGAACGGGATTACATAAAGCGTTTAATTGGTGAAAAAGAGTTGTTTGGAACGGGATTACATAAAGCGTTAAATCGGTGAAAAAGAGTTGTTTGGAACAGAATTACATAAAGGGTTTCATTGGTGAAGAAAGGTTGCCTTGCAACTAAATTACATAAAGGGTTTCATCAGTGAAAAAGAGTTGTTTGGAACGGGATTACATAAAGCGTTTAATCAGTGAAAAGGAGTTGGGAACGGGACTACATAAAGCGTTTAATTGGTAAAAAAGAGTTGTTTGGAACGGGATTACATAAAACGTTAAATCTGGGAAAAAGAGTTGTTTGGAACGGGATTACATAAAGCGTTTTTATCAGTGAAAAAGAGTTGTTTGAAACGGGATTACATAAAGCGTTTAATCAGTGAAAAGGAGTTGTTTGGAACGGGATTACATAAAGCGTTTAATTGGTAAAAAAGAGTTGTTTGAAACGGGATTACATAAAGCGTTCAATCAGTGAAAAGAGTTGTTTGAATCGGGATTATATAAAACGTTAAATCGGTGAAAAAGAGTTGTTTGAAACGGGATTACATAAAGCTTTTAATCAGTGAAAAAGAGTTGTTAGAATCGGGATTAGATAAAACGTTAAATCGGTGAAAAAGAGTTGTTTGAAACGGGATTACATAAAGCGTTTAATCAGTGAAAATGAGTTGTTTGGAACGGGATTACATAAAACGTTTAATTGGTAAAAAAGAGTTGTTTGGAACGGGATTACATAAAACGTTAACTCAGTGAAAAAGAGTTGTTTGGAACAGGATTACATAAAGCGTTTAATTGGTGAAAAGAAGTTGTTTGGAACGGGATTACATAAAGCGTTTAATCAGTGAAAAAGAGTTGTTTGGAACTGGATTACATAATGGTTTGGATCGGTGAAAAGGAGTTTTTTGGAACGGGATTACATAATGGTTTGGATCGGTGAAAAGTGGATGTCTTGGAACGGGATTATTTTAATTATTAAATCGATGAAAATTAGTTATATTGCAACGGGGTTAAATAATGGGCTCTCTCGGTGAAAAACGGTTGTCCTTCAACGGGATTACATACAGGGCTTTGCGTGCTGCAAAAGACGTTGACTCCTGGACCCATGTTCAAGAAACAACTTGAATACCATATTAATTCTAAATTCACAAAACATCAAAGTTTTTTATTCGCTTAAACCAATATGGTTCTCGTCTAAACAGAAATTATAACATTGAAATTTTAAATTTTCTTTTTGGAATGGTCTGGAAAATGGGATCTGCTCTTATAACCTGCGTAGTATAGGTTCAGTTGAGACTAACCATCAATATGTTATGTCTAAAATGACAAAAAGGTTGACAAAATCTCTTGTAAATGTCCTTAAAATCATTCATAGCCTCTATAGAAGAGCCATAGACAGCGGATCCGTCTATGTATGACCTCACTTGATTCATCTTTTCTCGGAAACCTGAAATAAAACTGGCATGCAGATATTTGCATTATCCTATCTATTTATAGATTGGTTTTCTGGAATAAGGTTAGGTATTCCCAGCATACTACAATGTATATACGTGTATCACAATAGATAAACACAGTTTATAGATACATTTATTCCCAGCATACCATGCCTCGATGTTTATGACAGAATAATTTAAGGTCAATTAGCGGGCTAAACGTATGAAGGGAGATAACAATAATTTGAAGAAAAAAAAAGAAAAAGATAAACAAGTTTAAATTATTCCCCTTGATTAGTTCTCATAATCTAGTTCTAATTAGTTTTATCATATAATCTGTATTTATGCACATATAGCGATGACATAAACATAACATAACATAATAATATTCTGGAACGGCGAATAATGTTCCTTTTAACCATTAATCGGTCATGTCATATTGATTAGACAATTTATGTCAAATTGATTAGGTATTTATGGACTTCGCTAAGCACTAGACACGAGAAGTTTGCAGAAAAAAATATCTTTGACACTTTAGCTGTTCTTTATATATACCGCTCCTAAAATTGGAGAAAAGGGAAATATAGAATGAATTAAAATAATCACAGTGTTATCTAGCTCTTACCTTTTTGATCCATAATATACAATTATTCACTCATATACTTGACATATTAGGCTAGCATCATTTCAGTCTTCAGGTTAGATTTTGGCCCGGGGCTTTAGCCCCTGGTCATAGTAGTAATACCATTTGTTTCGGAGTTGGCAGCATGGCAATTGCTGTTAGCAACAAACAACGCGAGAAAAAATGCGCGAGAAAAATAGTTCATCATGGATTCAACAAAACTGCATTTAAAAGGTTAGGATCTCCCCAATAAATATCATTTTAATGCTGTCGGTCGCCAAAGTCGCCAATTGCGAAGAAATAATAAAAGTGGCGCAAGAAAAAAGAATTTGCGAAAGAAAATTCTCGGCAAATTGAGCCGCCATTTTGTTTTATAAATGCTCTAAGCGGCGTATATTTTCAATGATACAAGCATTCTATTGACTTTGTATCTCTGTGTATGCGACTCGCGGTAATAACTTTAACATGTAACCAGTCTTGATATTTGACAATGTGAAGGCCAAGCAACTGTTGTTTTTCACACGTTTTATCAATATATCAGACAAATTAGTGTTATGAACGATTGATCAATGTTGTAATTACCGATTGAAGAGGGTCGATCGTTAACAGTTTGTTTGTTTGTACTTTGATGTTTCTGATTGGACGTACTTTTTAATTTGAACACCGTGTTTGGTCCGTAATCAGGAGCGTGTATGACCAAACATTAGATGCGGATTTCAATTGAGGGGCCCCAGTGTTGAACATTTTGATTTTAAGGATGCCTTTAAGGTTTGGGCTAGTTTAAAGACTCGCAAAATTCTGGTTTGAGACTGATGTTCTTGTATATATACTGTATGTAAATATGTAAATATAATCATGTTTTAAATGGAACAGAAATGAAAAATATGTGCTTTTCATACATCTTATGTTATTTCATAAATAATACATGTGCTATTGCTGAAGACATGAATGAAATAAAAGAGAAAAAAACAATTCATTTCATTTTACAGTTTTTTTTATACCCTTTATCTGTTGATCTTTAATTGGCCTTCAAAGTTGGCTCAATTCTGGCTCCAACTTTTTTATTTTGGCTCCTTTTCTTTTCAATTTGGCGACAGTGTTGGCGACAGAAAAAAAAATAGCCAGGGGAAGCCCTGAATGTTGTTGGAACATCATTGGAAAACTTAAGACATGAGTACTCCAATATAAGTTAAAGAAATGTTTTAGAAATTAATGCGATATATATATCACAATCAAATATCCTGTAAATTCAATGTATCGTTACCGTGATATAGTTTACTTCCGCGTTAAAAAAGACAACCGTAAACATAGCAATATTGATTACAATACGTTAAAACTAGGGATGGCAACGAATATTCGATCTTATTTATGATCGAATACTATATCATTATTCGAATATTCGATAAAAATCAGAAGTATTTATAAATAGTTATATATTTAAATCAAATTAAGGATACTTTAAATATTTACCCATGCTTTTTTGTTAAAAAAAAATTCAAGTAAAGGGTTACCGATGGTCAATGTTACGCGTAATGTATAAGGTGTCAATACTGTAGATACCATGTCAAACTGATAATCCTTGCTTTGGGCTATTAAAGTAGACATAGACATAGACATATATTATTTGGTAATAAAGGCCTCCGGCCCAAAATACAACATGTAAATACATCAAATAGAGTGAAGCAAACAATAAATATTGGTGGTATTCAAATAAACATATACATTTTTAAGCTTTTATGATTAAACAATTATAGTTTAGCATAATAAGTTGTATAGTTTTTAAGCATTTCAATATAGTAACAGATATTTAGTTGATATTGAAAAGAATTGTTTGAAACAGATATCAGTATCGTATTTAACTGAATGCATTATTCAATGATATTTACATAACAAATTTAACTTATCTACAGTGTGTATACAAATTACGAATTCTTGTAAAATTTCTAATATTATAAATCAAGAGTTCCCTTTCTTCTTGCAAATGCATTAAATAAGAATCGAGCAATACTGAATAAACTCTTTTCATCCTTTAAACTTATAATTATGTAAAACATGTTAAGAGATCTATTATTTAACCAGTTAGGTTTAAAGAAAGTTTGTCTAAGCATTTCATATTCATTACATTCAAAGAAGAAATGAAACTCATCTTCGACTACATAAATATTATTTTTTATACATAAAGGACAAAATCTTAAATCTCTGTCTATTGATGAATGCCTGCCCTTTTCAATCATTAGAATATGGCTCGAGCAACGAAAATTTAATAAAGTTTTTCTTAAAATATAGGACAAATCAATATCTAAATATGGTTCGGGGTAAAGATGGGATTTAAAATGTTTAAAATGTAATGCCTTGGATGAATCATTCAAACCTGAGTTCCATCTTTGTAAATAACAATCTTTAATGCGTGTCTTAAATAATTGTATAAAGTTTGATTCATTTCCAACTTCTTGATTAATCCAAACATAACCAAAACCGTACGTAAATAATAATTCTTTAATATTACTAGCCCAAGTTCTTCTACCAGCCTCATCAAATTGTTTTAGCATATTATAACATTGTTTAGGATATCTATGGTTTTCCATACGTAATATTTTTAGCCAAAACTTAATACAATTTGGAATATAAGTTATACATAGAGGTAATCTACCACATTCTCCTAAAGCTAAAATATCAGATGTGTTTTGTGATAAATTACAATATTGTTTACAAAAATTGATTTGAACTTTTTCGATTTTTTCAACATATTTATAACCCCAAATTTCAGAACAATAACAAAGTATAGGTTTAACCATTGCATCAAAAACTTTAAACATATCTACCGAATTTAAATGTCCAAATTTACGCTGGAATCTAAATATACATGCAACAGATTTAATACCTTGCAATGCTAACATTTCTTGTGTTTTTGACCACAATAGTTTCGGCGTAAAATAAACACCTAAATATTTATAAAATTGAACAATATCTAAAGTATCCCCACAATAAGTCCATTTCTCTGTTTGCTTGACGATGCCTCCATTTCTAAAAACAACAATTTTTGTTTTATCGAGATTAATTTTCATATTAACAGATGTACAAAACTGTTCAATATAATTAATTTGTCGTTGAAGACGTACAACAGTATCAGAGAAACTGGAGACGTCGTCAGCAAACATTAAGGCTATTAACTCATTTATATCTTCAGACACAAATATACCATGATCACATTTAGAATGTAAAAATGTAACTAAATCATTTATGAACATAGAGAAAATTATAGGGCTGGCCATATAGCCTTGCCTAGTTCCTATATTACATCAGTTAAACGATTGTTAACCTTAACACATGATTTTAATTTACTATACATAGACTGTAAAATGCAAAGGAACTTTCCATCAACATTTTTTCTTGCAAAAGCATTCCACAGTTTTTGGTGTTGAATACTATCAAATGCTTTAGCAAAATCAACAAAAATACAGTAAAAACGACCTTTACTCTTTGACAGATACTTCTGCCCTAACGCCATTAACGTAAATATATTATCTGTGGTTGTATATTTTTTTCTAAACCCTGCCTGTGATTCATCAATAACATCAAAAGTATCGCACCATTTAGTTAACCTATTACTTAAAATGTGAGAAAATATTTTACATAATGAATCAATAAGTGAGATGCCACGATAATTATTCGGGTCATCTACTGGACCTTTTTTGTGTAGTGGCGTAATGATGCTTTCGCTCCACGTATCGGGAAAATAACCTGAATCGAATATTTCATTAAAGAGTGGGTTTAAAAACGGCAAAATATCATTAATTGTGTACTTATACATTTCTATACAAATACCGTCTGGGCCTCCAGAACGATTAGATTTTAAATGACGTATACTATCAATTATTTCCTGATTTGAAATGGGTACATTTAAACTGCTTGAATCAAAAGGTGTATGTTGAAAAATATCATCATTATTATGCACATTGTTATTATTTTCGTTAACAGAAAATAAACTTTTGAAATAATCATACCATTTGTCAGGTGTTATAACGTTATTACGATTTTTACAATCACCTTTTAATGTTTTCCTAATGTCTTAGCATTCTTTCGCGAACTTACTAACTCACTACGTTTTTTCTTAGCTAATGAAGATTTTTTGATAAGACAAATAGATTTAAAACGATTTCTTTGTGTTTTGTACGTTACAAGATCTTCTCTAGTATTAGTGATTCTAAAATGTCGCAAAGCTCTTGATTTTTCAACTTTAGCAGTATTACAATCACTATCCCACCTCGAAGGTTGGGTTGAACAGTAATGTTTAACATTTGACTCTGATTTCATATTATCACCGCTAGTTTTAAAAACACTAATAAAGTCTGGGATATATGAACTAAAAGATCGTGCATTACAGGAGCTGACCTTTTCATTAAAAGAACGGAAATTAATACAAAATTGTTCGTAGAAATCGTCTTTTAACTCATCTTTCCATTTATACTTTTCCCAAGTATGCAAATTTGAACTATCAATATCATTAACACATTGGTGATTTACAAAAGATTTAAAACAAAATTGACAATGAAGTGGAAAGTGTACAGAGTTATCTTTATCACCGATTTTAAAATCAGTTATATTCTTAAACAAGTTTGATGAGGCAATCATATAGTCAACAACACTTGCACCATTATTGGCAAAACATGTAAAATTACCATCAGTATCACTAAATAGGCGTCCATTTAACGTATGAACATCGTACGTACAACATAATTCAACAAGTGACAAACCGAAACGGTTATACTTATCATCTTTAGAATTTCTAGGAATAGTAAAATTATCAGAAGGGTAGTCAACATTATCACCCAAAATATATGAAATATCATCATTTGGAATATAATCTTTAAAATCTTTAATTCTAGAATTCAGATCGCCAGATAAAAAGAGTTCCGCGTTAGGGTATTCAGCAATAATATTATTTATCTGAGTATTAAGTATTTCAATACCATTATTATCATTTTCATCGTAGATAGGTGAATTTTCTGGCGACACATATGAAAAAATAAATACAATATCATTTACATTTTGAAACAATGAACCGTTAAATAGTATAACAACACATTCAGAGAAATTGTTAAAAATACGTTTTACAAGTTTATCTTTTAGTGATCGATACAATAATACTGGTGATTTAGTTCTAAACCTCCGTAACTTCAACTTGTATAGCATGTAGTTACGTTTTTAATCAATTATATATCAATCACACAAATCCGTCGGTTTGGCTGTGCAATTATCCGATTTCATTTTTTTTTTTTTTAGCAATCCGGTACTGGGAATATTTCGTGCCCATTTTAAACAGTATTTCAGTTATAAAACAGCTAGAGAAAGGTTTAATTGCTGCTAGTGGGCAGTGCCACATTTCTACTTAAATAACGACATCCACCCTTCAAGAGCTTTCATGTCCGATTTGTCATGTTTTGAAAAGTTTTGAGAATTGGGAACATTTCATGTCATTTCACCAGTATTTCAGTTGCGTACATGGTAATCAGAACTACATGTTTTATAAAAAAATACATTAAGAATGTGATCAATTTATTAAAATCTGAGTACTTTACTGACGAATTTTTCACTAACATTGTTTTCTTTCAAATTCACGGGTTGAGCGAACATGTAAATACAAGTCCTTGAACTTGAACAAAAAAAGATAACAGTAAGATCACTTTACGGAAAGTAGCGCATTTATAAACTCTTTTTTAGTGAAGCATGTACAAATGGGTCGAATATTCGAATACTTTGTGATCGAATATTCGAATTATAATTTTTGTATTCGTTACCATCCCTAGTTAAAACAGAAAACCGTAAACATAGCAATATTGATTACAATACGTTATAACAGATGACCGTTAACATAGTAATATCGATTACAAAAAATTGTTTTATGATTTGGACGGGAACTATTTGTAATCACATGACATATTCGTAAACCGAGTCTCTCTATCCAAAGTGTAGGAATATCCTGGTAGGCTTGGTCATTTCTCATTTTGCAACGATATCTTCATGTTTCAGTTTCATCAAAAGCCGTCTAAATGTGGAAAGGGTACATGTAGGTCGTTTATCTTGGAACTGTTTTTTATCTCATTTCATGACCGGAAAAAGCGATTCACTTTCACAGTTGAGGAAACATTTGAGGACTCAAATGATTTTTACAATGTGCTTGTAATGCGACATGAGCCGTTCGGATCGAAAGGTTTTATACAATGTATTGATGTACATCAACCTAACGACTATAACTATTTTACATATACCCACAATACTTGGCGGCTATGCTGCAGATGACAAATGAAGATATTTTTGAAAATGGAGATATTGCTCATAACCAGCGAATTAACATCTTTTGGCAATTCTTTAAGCCTTAGATGTGAAGGTACGTACGTGTAGCCATTAATCCGGTGGAAATATTGTGCGGTGAACTCTCCGTCGAGATAAAACTTAAATATCGTTGAAAAAAACGTCATTAAACTGCAATAAATCCTCTTCCCACGATGTGTTAATTTTGTATTTGAATTTAACTTCCAGATTGCTTGATATGAATATTTTTCCTTAGCTTCGAAACAAAGATGTACTGCACATACATTTCTGTTGTATTCTTTTAATCTTGATAAAGAAAATTCGATAATTATAGAGTTTTAATCAAATAAAGTAAATATTTTTCACTCACAGCAAAAGACTCTTATATCAAATTGTACATATTAACCGAAGTTGTTTCTGTTCCATTTGTACAGATTAACCGAAGTTGTCGTTGTTCCATTTGTACAGATTAACAGAAGATATCGCTGTTCCATTTGTACAGATTAACAGAAGATGTCGCTGTTCCATTCGTACAGGTTCACCGAAGTTGTCGCTTTTACATTTGTATAGATTATCCGAAGTTGTGGCTGTTCCATTTCTACAGATTATACGAAGTTATTGCTGTTCCATTTCTATCGATTATTCGAAGATATTGTTGTTTCATTTGTACAGGTTAACCGAAGTTGTCCCTGTTCTTATTTACATCAAGAATCATTTTCGATAGACCTTGTTTAAATGTGTTCAAAGTTCAAACTGCCGCCGAGCCGCAATAGTCTGTAACGAAGTTGTCGCTTTTACATTTGTATAGATTATCCGAAGTTGTGGCTGTTCCATTTCTACAGGTTATACGAAGTTATTGCTGTTCCATTTCTACCGATTATTCGAAGATATTGTTGTTCCCTTTGTACAGGTTAACCGAAGTTAACGTCTTTTGGCAATTCTTTAAGCCTTAGATGTGAAGGTACGTGTAGCCATTAATCCGGTGGAAATATTGTGCAGTGAACACTTGGGAAGAAACTCAGGTAACACTCGTTAGGTGAACTCTCCCTCGAGATAAAACTTAAATACCGTTGAAAAAACGTCATTAAACTGCAATAAATCAACTTCCCACCATGTGTTAATTTTGTATTTGAATTTAACTTCCAGATTGCTTGATATGAATATTTTTCCTTAGCTTCGAAACAAAGATGTACTGCACATACATTTCTGTTGTATTCTTTTAATCTTGATAAAGACCAAGTGTTGGAAAATTCGATAATTATAGAGTTTTAATCAAATAAAGTAAATATTTTTCACTCACAGCAAAAGACTCATATATCAAATTGTACAGATTAACCGAAGTTGTCGCTGTTCCATTTGTACACATTAACCGAAGTTGTCGCTGTTCCATTTGTACAGATTAACAGAAGATATCGCTGTTCCATTTGTACAGATTAACAGAAGATGTCGCTGTTCCATTCGTACAGGTTCACCGAAGTTGTCGCTTTTACATTTGTATAGATTATCCGAAGTTGTGGCTGTTCCATTTCTACAGGTTATACGAAGTTATTGCTGTTCCATTTCTATCGATTATTGGAAGATATTGTTGTTCCCTTTGTACAGGTTAATCGAAGTTGTCCCTGTTCTTATTTACATCAAGAATCATTTTCGATAGACCTTGTTTAAATGTGTTCAAAGTTCAAACTGCCGCCGAGCCGCAATAGTCTGTAACGAAGTTGTCGCTTTTACATTTGTATAGATTATCCGAAGTTGTGGCTGTTCCATTTCTACAGGTTATACGAAGTTATTGCTGTTCCATTTCTACCGATTATTCGAAGATATTGTTGTTCCCTTTGTACAGGTTAACCGAAGTTGTCCCTGTTCTTATTTACATCAAGAATCATTTTCGATAGACCTTGTTTAAATGTGTTCAAAGTTCAAACTGCCGCCGAGCCGCAATAGTCTGTAACGAAGTTGTCGCTTTTACATTTGTATAGATTATCCGAAGTTGTGGCTGTTCCATTTCTACAGGTTATACGAAGTTATTGCTGTTCCATTTCTACCGATTATTCGAAGATATTGTTGTTCCATTTGTACAGGTTAACCGAAGTTGTCCCTGTTCTTATTTACATCAAAAATCATTTTCGATAGACCTTGTTTAAATAAATTGTAAATAAAGGTTTCTTGCGTCTCTTTCGTGCACAGAAACTTAATCAAAAGACATGCGATCGAACTCTCAAATGTTTTAGTGATTATTTTGTGAAAACATAAACGATCATTGCATGCTCCGTTTCTCTAGAAACCACTACAAGTTCAAACGTTACCTACCGCCTCAGTGGTGCAGTGGTAGAGCGCCTGCCTCTGGTGCGGCATGTCTTATGTTCGATCCCCGACCGGGTCATACCAAATACTTTAAAGATTGTAGTAACGGCTGCCGTCCTTGGCACCCAGCGTTGCGGGGTTAGCATTATGACTGACTGGCTGGTGTCAGGATAAATGGATAAATGGTCCAGAAGTACTGGTAACTTACCCAGGAAACGTCGTGATATGACTGAACAATTGTTTAAAAGCGGCGTTAAACAAACGACAAATTAAATGTTAACCCCGTTTTATATGTTTATAGTTTTATGTTCTGTAATTTCGGCATTAAAGCATTAAATAATGCGGGAGTAGAAACAGTGGGGCTACACTTTGAAGTTATTGCCAGAAGTTTACATCGAGGCTAATGTTACATGTATGTCTACAGCAAAAACTGAACTGCGCCGGAATATGTGGTGTTCGTATTCGCAACAATATCCATGTGTGTGTTTCATGTGGTCGTTTTCAATTTTAACATGCTCAAAGTCCTGATTGATAAGTTTATAAGGAAGAGAGCAGTCGATCATAACGCGTTTGGCAGTCGTTGGTAGGAATAATGGGTGTTGTTCGTTGATTGGGGTTCGACGCCGATACTAACAATTTTACAGTCATGTCATGGCGGCCAGTTTTACCTACTTATATGTTTCCTGGCTCTTCAGACCACTACTCAACACAGCATGCTTTTCCTAGCAACTGATATTACACTAACAACGTGCAAACCATGCTATGTTGTCATTTAAAAAAAAGTAGCAGGGGTGTGTGTATTCAGATTGTGCTGACACACTGAGCACTCTGGCATGCGAAAGCATAATCCATCTTTTGGCCTTTGTCAGCCGTTAGTAGGAATGATGGTTGTTGTTAGTTGATTGGAGTTCGACGCCGTTTTTAACAATTTTTCAGTCATATTATGGCGGCCATTTGTTTCCTAGCTGTTCACACCACTACTCCACACAACATTCTTTCTAAGCAACTGGCTGGTTTTCCACATACACTGTTAGCCCTATGATGGAACACTAATGACTCTTGTCACAGTGAGAGTCATCTTCGCCGAGCTGGGCTAGAAGTCAAACCCGTTGGTAGGAATGATGGTTGTTGTTATAGCCTATTAGTTGATTGGAGTTCGACGCCTATTTTAACAATTTTTCAGTCATATCATGACAGTTTAACCTACATATTTGTTTCCTGGCTCTTCACATCACTTCTCCATACAACATTCTTTCAAAGCAACTGGCTGCTTTTCCACATGGACTGTTAGCCATCTGGTGGAAGACAAATGATGCTTGTCACAGTGTCTTTTGTCAAACGTCGGAAAGCATGTTCGCCGAGCTGGATTCAAAGTCACAGCCCCTGGATTGGCAGCTCGCGTCGCTACCGACTGTGCTACCGGGCTTTGGCCCGTAGGAATTAGTTGTCAAGTCTGATCTTTTAAGTAGGTTTTCGTACAAAACGTTTAGTAAAGTTTGAGAAGGCGTTTCCTAAAGTGTTGTTATTTTTTTTTCATTCTGATGCAGAATTATGGGTTTTATGTCTTTGGGTTTTAGGTAACCCTTTCCTACATACAATGCTTTTGCTGTAGACGACTTTTAAAACATAAAGACAAAAGTATCGACATTTTATAATTAAAATAATAATTGAATATGAATTGATACGGGTTGGCAAAAAGATAAAATGCTCATCAGGATAAATTGCGACAATGTTTTCAAACGTCGTCCACTGAGGTTGTGTCAGATCTTATATGTGTGATGTAAACAGTTAATTTCAATGTACATCTAAGCATATACGTGAACAGTGAAGGCTTCAACTAGAGTGTGTGTATATTCAGTCTCGTATGAGCCTTCACTGTTAGCATAAAGCACCGAGGGCCATTATTTTCTGTAGCGGTTTCGCAGTCAATCCGCTATCCAAGTTTATATTAGAGTTTCCTTAAACAGGTTTACTAAAATACATGAACCATTGAAAACGTCATTAAACTGCAATTAATAAATTTTACGCGATGTGTTAATTTTGTATTTGAATTTAACTTACCATTTTCTTTATAAAAAAAGTCTTCTTTACAGCACAACTCTCACATAGCAAATCGAATACATGGTAAAAGGGTTTTATGTTTATTTTTTTCCCATGGAGTACACCACCATGTACGCCGCAAAAAGGAATCGATACCGAAACAATTCTGTAAAACATGGCCAACATTTATAATCAGATCCTATGTTAATAATTTACAGAGAACAGGTTTCTTTTGGTGATCTATGCAAACGATGTGGTTATTTGAAAGTACTAACCACTCGCGAGTATTAAGTTATCTTTCCTATCACCAAGGGAGTCGCGCCATACAAAACAAGTGAGTGATATATCTGTGTCGGCATTGCATACAGGAAGGGAAGCAGTTGGGTTTCACTTTAAGATTTATTTCAGAACTTTAGAGTTCAAATCCACGGTTTAACAAAAGTCAATAATATTTTCCATCTCCAAGTGAGGCGCGCATTACACACCTTATTATGTTAAAAACTTAATATATATGTTTGGTACCGCATACAGGAAGGGAAGCAGTTGAGCTACACTTCTTGATTACTGTCACAAATTGTTAGTTCAAATGGATGGTTGACAGTCAATGATAAGGTATCTATCCTATAAACAAGTAAGATGAGCCATACAAACAAGAGTTGTGACATCGACATAATGGAGGGAAAACTTCTGAATTATTGTCAGACGTTTACAGTGAGACAATTATTACGTGCAGGCCGACAGTGAAGATACTGTTGAAACAGTGCATTTGTACATGTACAGGTAAACCGAGGTTGTTTCTGCTCACATTTGCATCTTCATTTGCGATAGTTTAAATGCGTTCAAAGTTCAAACTGCCACCGAGCCGCAATAGCACAATCAGTAACGACGAGGGTGGTCGATCTACGATTCTTAAGTTCAGATTGATTCTCAAATATTTTGAAAACTACGTACAAAGATAGCCATTCGCTTGGAAGGACTTTAGCGTTTAGTATTGGTGCGACACGTGAACTGTCAGCCTTTGTATTACTGAAATACTGAATAAATCGGCGCTAAACCCCAACTAAGCAACTGATAAGATGTATAACAATAACATGTCATGTTATCAAAATAATCTAAATACGCCATGACGCAGAACAAACAAATACTTTTAGTAAATTAGACCACGAAAGTCCGTGAGGTTTAAATGCCAAATGCAGTCGTCGCATTTAATTGTCTCTTATTAAAGATCATATTAAAAAAGGGCTTATTGTAAATAAGCGTTTCCGACTGCTGCCAATGTAAGCAACCAACCTGGTGTCTTTCGTGCACATATACTTAACCAACAGACACGCGATCGAACTCTCAAATGTGTTATATTGTTCAGAAGTGATTATTTTGTGAGAAAATATACATTCATTGCACGCTGTGTTTCTCTAGAAGCTACTACCAAGTTCATACGTTACCTACCGCCTCCGTAGTGTAGTTGTCGAGCGTCCGCCTCGGTTCCGGGAGAACGCAGGTTTGATCCCCGGCCGGGTCATACCAAAGACTTTACAAAATGGAAGTAATGGCTGTCCTACGTGGCACTCAGCGTTACGGAGTTAACATTACGACTTACCGGCTGGTGTCAGGATAAATTGACCAGTACTACTGGTAGCTCACCAAGGAAACGTCGAGAAATGACTGAAAAATTGTTGAAAGTGGCGTTTAACATAAAACAAATCAAATGTTACCTGCGTAAAGGTTTTAGTCCTAACGGTATGTGTATAGTGACACCACCGCATCAGTCTTCGTATCTGTAATTTCAGCATTAAAGCCTGCAATAACGCGGAAATAGAAACAGTGGAGCTACACTTTGAGGTTATTGTCAGAAGTTTAGATCGAGGCTTATGTTACATGTAGGTCAACAGTAATAACTGAAGCTGCGATTTACCGTGGTTTGCCGGAATTTGCGATGTTTGTATTCCCAACAAGATCCATTTTTGTTTTACATGTAAGCGTTTTCAATTTTAACATAAACTGGCTTAAAGTTCTGTTAGATCAGTTAATAAGGACGAGCGCCGTCGATCTTTAGGCCTTTGTCAGCTGTTGGTAGGAATGATGGGTTTTGTTGGTTGATTGCGGTTCGACGCCGGTTTTAACAATTTTACAGTCATATCATACCTACTTGTTTGTTTCCTGGCTCTAGACACCACTACTCCACACACCGTTCTTTCAAAGCAACTGGCTGTTTTTTCAATATAATCTATAGCCCTCTGGTGGAAGACAAATAACGCTTGTCCCAGTAACTTTTGTCAAACGTCGGAAAGCATGTTCGCCGAGCTAGGGTTCGAAATCACAGCCCCTGGATTGATAACCCGCGCAGCTACCGACTGAGCTATCGGGCTTCGACCAGTAGGAATAAGTTGTCAAGGCTGAACTCTGAATTTGTTTTCGTGCAAAAAATTTAGTAAAGTTTGAGAAGACGATTCTTAAAGTGTTGTTATTGTATTCCTTTCTGATGCCGCAGCAGCCAGCGTTGTTTGTACCCATTCAATGGTGTATCATTATAATAAGTGTAAATATCTTAGATTCAAATTAACGCATGTAAACCGATGTTTTTTTGTCAAATCAAATGATAAAAGTAATTGAGTCATGCCATATTGATAATGAGTCATAATCTTAACATCAATAGGTTGAATTAGCCTTTTGCATGATGATACCAAATTGCCAGTTTATCCCATTGTGTAGGACATATATGAAGATATTCAAGTTTGTTTAGTTTCAATATACCATTAAAACGCTTACAGTTGCAGGAGTAGGATTTTCTGTCTTTAAACTATTAACAAAATCCCTTCGTACCACGAAAGGGGCCAATGAAGGCCCTCTCTGTATTGTGTCTAAGATATTCAAAGTGAAACAGTTCATATCCCACCAGCCCTTGACAATAATAAAGCTTAGTTTATCTTATATTTTAACAACTTATCGGAGAAGAGAAACACATACATGTACTAACAAAGTGTTTACCATGCTATGTTATCATGTTAAAGGTAATAGCAGGGGTGTATTCAGATTGTGCTAACACACCGAGCACTGGGTATTTTATAGACTAATCGACCAATCAAATTACTGCTTTTACCTAGCACATACACAAGTGCTCAATGTTTTAGGACACTCGGAATACGCGCCGTTTAAAAAAGGTTAAATACAGCGTTGTTACTAGATAAAAGTAGCTGTAATATCAAACTATAATTGGACAAAACATAATTAAGCGGTGATCCAGGAACAGCAGTGTTGTGTTTGTGTATATTAGAAAATGAAGGAACAACCGTATAGCTTAGTAGAATCTTTAATACTACAAATATTAACATGAAATACATTGGTTATATAGAAATATGATACACAAGCTAAGAGGCGTGGCTTGCAGTCGATACACTTTGATACATGAGTTCATTAGTTAAAACAATATACACAACAACCAACCTCAGCGTAATTGTTACACGTGTACACAGCTGCCTACATACCCATGGTAAAGGAACACAACAAATACCGCTTTACAGAAACCTACTTAGTCTCATTGGCAAACAGGGCAGAGCCAGAACGGAGTTCGCGGTTGCGCTGGCTGATCTGGATCTTGAGCGCACATGCATTACGATTGGTTTTCGCCTAGTGCCGCCAAAATAAATGAGCTTACATTATGTTGAACATCACATTGAAAGTGGATGGGAAGTGAAGCCATTAAGGGTAATACGGCTCGCGGGTTTATGTAACGCTTTCCAACATATAATAAATCTGCTGAAGACGATTTTTAAAACATAAAGACAAAAGTATGGAAACTTTATATCAATGAAAGTATAATTATTGAATATGAATTAAAACAGAATGGTGAACGGATAAAGGGCCCTTCATGAGAAATTTCTCCAATTGTGACATTGTTTTCCAACGTCGTCTGCTGAGGTGACAGATACAATTGAATACATCAAGGCATATATGTGGACAGTGAAGGCTCGATCTAGATTGTGTATACACTCAGTCTCGCATGAGCTTTCACTGTCGGCAAAAAGCACCCAGACCCACTATTTGCTGTAGCGGTTTCGCGGTCAATCCGTTATCCAAGTGTACATGTATATTATAGTTTCCTTATACAGAACCGTCTGTTAAAATCGGGTCTGCTATCGTATCGTTTGGACATAATGCGACCGTCCATTTCCACTCATTCGTTATCCCTGAAATGTAAAGAGAACATAAATTATTTCTATTTTAAATTTGTGGAAAGCGGCATTAATACAATACACTTTGTTTGTTTGGTGTGTGTTTTACGTCGCTTTCTATACTGTTTCATTTATATCACTGTGTGTAAGATACCATACTACGGGTCCATTTAACTGCTAATTCCATAATCCATTAAAATCTTACGGCCATGAGACTTGAATACATTCCTATATATATTAGCATTGTCGTAATAACCACATATTATTGTGTTTTTTGGTAACATCTGTGATTCGGACAGAAACGAATTTTAATCACAACACATTACTGAAAACCGATTTACTACCTAAAGTGTAGGAATATTCTGGATAACATCCGAGGCCTGAAATAACATATATTTTGGAACTATTTAAAACCATATCACATAGCCGAACAGCGATTCATTACCAAAATGTTACGAACATTTGGTAGAAATCTCCAAG
Organism: Serripes groenlandicus; assembly: GCA_031761405.1. Classification (NCBI taxonomy): domain Eukaryota; kingdom Metazoa; phylum Mollusca; class Bivalvia; order Cardiida; family Cardiidae; genus Serripes; species Serripes groenlandicus. Next base: position 137,544,830 of record JASEVX010000004.1, read on the forward strand.
ACCTGAATTTATTTTACCAGTTTATGCGACATGACCCAGTTACATCGAAATGCTCAAAATGTATTGATGCACAACAACCTAACGACCATCAATAGATATAACCCTTTCCCACATAAAGTCTATACTTGACGGCTATGTAGCAGATGACAAAATAAAACATATTTGAAATTAAAGATATTGCTCATAGTCAGGAACTTTTCCGCAATATTTCCTATGTGTGAAGGTAGCCAGTAAAGGCTCCGTAAAATAACTGAATTACCGTTGAAAAGTGTATCGAACAGCAATCAATCTATTTTCCATGGTGTGTTTGTTTGGTATTTAGATATTTTTTCTTCCAATTAGATTCATATAAATTGTTTTTATTGAGATATTTCATTTCACTTGTTAAATACGTGGTGAAAGTGCATTACGGTTTTTTGTTAATTTACGACGTGACGTGTTCAACGTTATTCCAGATATATCACTGCAGGATAACTATATATCCATGCGTGACATACCAGAACTAGGTTAGAAAATGTGCCATGCAAAGGGTTCGATTGATTGGGGTGTAACACTGTTTTTAAAAAGAATTCAGTCATATCACGGCGGCCAGTTCACCTACTCATATGTTTCCTGGTTTTCTCACAACAGTACTCCAGACAACGTACTTTCCAAGCAACTGGTAGATTTTCCACATAGACTGTCCTATCACTAAGAAGTAACTTGGAGAAAAAACGGGGGCGGGGGGGGGGGGGGAATGCTCAGAGAGTGGTAGGCCGCACTTGTCATGACTTGTGTCAAACGTCGGAAAAAATGCGGGCCAAGCTAGAGTTCGTTCGATCTCACGACTGCTTGATTGACAACCCGTGTCGCTTCCGACTGAGCTACCAGGGCTCGGCTCCGTGCGAAAGGGGAATACCGGCATAACCACCGCAAGCGGGGATCGATACCGACACATTTATGTAAAACGTGGCAAAGATTTACGGTCAGATCCTTGTGTTCTTGATTTACAGAGAGCATGTTTCTTTTGAAGCTCTATACACACGTTATGGTTGTTTAGTTGTAATGACGGTTTTTGCCGGTCCAAAATTCCGCGAAGCTCACCACTCGGCCACGGCATATTTCTGTTTAATGTGTTACTCAACGAATCAAGATTGATATAATTGGCTGAAGAAAACATTGGGAGAAAAATAGAAATTGCTCATTATTCTAAATGTATATACTAGTTTTAGTTGACGAGGTTCAAATCGGTTATTGACATAAACAATTGATAAGTTATCTTTCCTATCTCCAAGTGAGTTGCGCCATACAACTGAAGGTCGTGTGACATCTTCGTTTCGTTATCACATAATCGAGGGAAAACAATGAGGTTGACGGTTGATAAACGTCATCTCAGTAGAAAAACACCGTAGAAATATAAGTTGTGTGACATATATGTATTGGTATAACATAAATGAGAGAAAGCAAGGGTCTACACGTCTAGTTTACCCTAAAAAGTTTACAGTTGAAATCAAAAGTTATTGATAAATTAGCTTTCATATCTCGGAATAATTAGCGCCATAAACATATGAGTCATATGACATCTATGTATTGGTATCCCATAAAGTATGAAAAAAGTCGGGCTAAACGTCTAGAGCACTGTCAGAAGTTACAGTTCGAATCGAATGATGACAAAAGTTATTTATAAATTATTTTCCTATTTTCAAGTTAGTCAATCCGTAAAACTATGAGTAATGTTACATATTCTTATCTGCATCACATATAGGTGGGAAACTCGTCCTGACCATATTTGATATGCGGTCGCACATAGAGTTCTCTAATGTGGTTGCATGTTGAAAACCATCTGTCGCGTACATTGACCAGTTTGCTATAAAGGTTCATCTTGTGAAAACAGTATCGCTAAGATAACCTTGACATTAACCCCATTTAAAGATAAAGCTTGTACATGTCTTGTTTTTAAAGCTATCGAACTATCTCGATAGATAGGTTGGTAACAAAGAGGGCTATCAATCTAGTGGTTGTTGGTTCAAATCACATCTCGGCTATTCATTCTGTCCTAAGATGGAATTAAGTCATTGTTACCAACGTCATTCATCTTCCATTAATATGCTCAATAGTATTAACAACGCTTTTAAAATGGAAATGTCTGATTCCCCAGAAATATTATCTGATGAAGGACACTCTATGGTACCCATCTAACTGCGATTATTCTGTTATCCTTATTTGTTCCGTAGACATAAACAATCTACTTGCAGGAGGATATTGTGTGGATTGTGAAGACTATATTTACAATATATACTTTCAACATCATCTTAGACCAAAACCTTGAAGGAACCATCAATTACTAGATAGACAGCAGATGCCTCTTGTAAAACCCGATACAATATTCAAGGACGAGTGCACTGATAAATGTGGAACTCATACATACAAGATACTAAAATGATAAACTGCATCATAAATTATTAGGATGTTCAGTATGCGTCACACTTGGACATGTAACCTGTAACGCGGGTTACTACATGTAACCGAATCTGTCTATCGATGCCTAACTATGTATTTGAAAGTCAGAAATATCTTCAATATAAGGCCGACAGTGTTTCTTGGTCTGTACAGTTAAAACAATCCAGGATAATGTGACACGAAACTTCAATACTATCAGAACATACTCTACTACTATGAGTTAAGTAAGAATATTCCGGAAAGAGATTGACAGCTTCTTTGATGAACTTGAAAGATATTTCAGACAGAATAATGCAGAACCAAATGAAGGACCATGAGAAGATTCATTGCATATCTGAGCAATGTGACAAACATGCAGAGAAAATGAAGGAGATCCTCAAGGAATAAATGATAAACATATGAAACATCAGAAATGAAGCTTTTTTGTTGACATCAAACGATTTCAAAAAACCATCGATGATCACAAAAGCATTTTGAACAACCTTGAAATGGACATTAAAGACAAAGAGAACATATTCATTCCTTCAATGGTTATTTTGGATCTTATACACGATTGGTCACAACAGTTGTTCGGTTCTTTGATTCCAATAAGTGTTATTTCAGTTTCCATAGTAACTAGTCACAAGGAGAATACTAATATTGATGGTATTATCGTATTATCTAACTGACGAATTGTTGTAACTGATAATAAAAATAACCGTGTCAAATTAATAGATATTAACCAAGAACTAGAGACGATGTCAAACTCAATGTCTGGATTCACATGTGGAATCACAGCAATATTCAAAGATGAAATAGCGGTAATACAGGGAGATAATATTGAAATATATTCTATAGGGAACCAACTCACATTCCAGAGGACAATAAAGAATTCTGGTATATATGGTGGATACTCATCTACACCAACACCACGTGTATAGGATGTTCATTGGTATCCCCTTGCTCAGTCCGTATGGTGAACATGAAAGGTGAAGTTTTGAAGATATATCCTACAAAGTTGAATGGAGAAACGCTGTTTGAATATCCGTGGAATATTGCCATAAATAAAGATCATACACCCATATACGTGTCTGACTTCGCGACGGACATTGATTGTCGATTGAAGGTCAAGTAAAATCACGTTACAAGCACAAGAACATGTTGGAACCAAAAGGTGTGGGGTCGTTTAAGACTGGTTTAGAAACATTATCCACATCCTCACCGCTGATCTAAAGGTCAATGGTATGATAGATGATAGTAAACGATTTGGTATAAGACACCCAGCGGGACTTGCTTTTTGTCAGATAGATCGGAAACTCTATGTTAGAATTGAAGACTGTGGATAACTAGTTGAATATTCAGTCAGCAGTAACTGCTGTGATCTAGGAACACACGTGACATAACACATATATGTGTGAGAGAGAGAGAGAGATAGAGAGAGAGAGAGAGTGTGTGTGTTTTAGAAAGAAAGGCATAGAGAGAAGGAAAAAGAAAAGTGACATATATAGAGAGAGGGTAGAGATAGGGAGGGAGACAGAGAGATATATATATATATAGAGAGAGAGAGAAAAAAGAGACAGAGACAGAGACAGACAGAGACGGAGAGAGACAGACATATAGAGAGGGAAACAGAGAAAGATAGACAGACAACGAGAGAGAAACAGAGAGAGAGAGAGGGGAAGAGAGACAGAGAGACGGCAAGAGACAGAGAGCAAAAGAGAGAAGAACACAATATTACTTCAAAATGCCACAAGAGAAGTATTCAGAAACAGGAACAGCAAATTTGTCCCACTCTGCTTTATATTTCAATTTGACTTTAGGTTAAACTTTTGCAAATGCAATAATGCAAATCCGGCTCGAATTTGGTCAAATAGAAATAAGTAGGAGGTGAACTATTTGTAACCAATACATAAAATGGTACACTGATTCACAAACCAATTTATAGGAAAATTCCGGAGAAACATCCGAAGCCTAAATTGACTTTCAGGAGGTTATGCAGCCTGATCAGATCGAAAGGTTGAAAGAAGTGTATTGATGAACCCGGTGACCATTATGAAATATAACCCGTTCTCACATGTATACTTTACTTGAGGGTTAGGCAGCAGATGAAAAAAAACACCTTTTATGAAAAAGGAGTTATTTCTCATAATGGGCTAGTTATGAAAAATTCTTATTCGTATTCTGGCTCGGCCATTCGTTAATAGTGACTAATGTTATCCGTTTTACTCCAATGTGTTAACTTGTCTATTTGGGAAGGTAGTCAGTAACCTGAGAAGAATTGTGTATGGATCCAGGTGGGAGAAAACCAAAAAACACACTTAAGGTATACTAGTCACCATGATATAACTGAAATACTGTTTAAAACCGTATAAAACTGCTATCAATTGCCCACGATATGTTTATTTTGTATTTGAATCTAACTTCAATTGATTTTGGATATGGTATCTTTTATTGCAGATATTTCCCAGCTAAAGACTCTAAAATATCACATCAAATGCATGGTATAATTGTAAATTGTTTTATTGTTAGTGTATGTCGTTTTCAGCAATATTTCAGAACACTTCTCTATGGGTGACAAACTAGTTCTAGACTCGATAATGTGCATTGTCCAAAGGCCAACGCGACTATTGTAGCGTGGCTCAATACTGAGATTTTGTTGTAAAACGTGGCCACAATTTTGGTCAGATCCTAATGTTCACGATTTTTGCGGTCCATAATGCCCAATGCTAACCACTATGCCACGGCAGATTCCTTTTTAAGGTGTTACTTAAAGTCTTATGATTTATATTGTAATCGGCGGTTATCTGTGTATCTCATTGTGAAACGCGCCCTACAAATAAGAATGATATCTCCATATTGGTATCACATAAAGAAGAGAAATAATTACGGCTAGATTTCTAAATTACTATTACAAGTTAACAGTTCAAACTGACGGTTTCCAAGCCATTGATAAGTTATTTTTCCTATATCCAAGTGTAAACAAAGAGTCGTGTCCGTATCACACAAAAGAGGGCATGCTTTTTGGCTAAACCTTTAGTTTGATGTCAGAAATTTACAGAAAGTCGTCGGTTGATAAAAGCATTTCTATCTTCAATTAAGACACGTCATACGCATTAGAGACTTGTGACGTCACTGTTTCGGTATCACATACAGGAAGGAAAGGCTAAACATCTAGCTTATTGTCAGACATATACTTATTAAGCGACGGTTGACACAAATCTTTGAAAGTTATCCTTCCTATCTTCAATTAAGACCTAGAGAAATAAAACGTCTGAACCATTTTCAATACTATCGTATAACATCTTGTGTAGAGGGTATGTACATGTAGTATACGACAACTTGGTTACTATCACATTGACATTGAACCTATTTAAAGATAAAGCTTGTAAATGCAAGTGTATAAGCTATCGCATATCGAGTAACACATTTGGTATAAAGTAGGGATTGCAACGGTTACCGATAGTACTAACCGGTTACTCGTATAATTTTGTAACCGGTTACTCGGTTAACCGTATAGATTCATATACAATACATATTCACTTGCTTCCGGGTTTTGTTATTGTTGTTATTGTTTTAACTCGCATTTCCTGGTCATGTATAAATCAGACTAGAACGTTGTTATCGGAACGTTTACATTCGTGTCAACCAAATTGTTTAATTTTATTTTTTTAAATTTATAGTTAAGAAAATATTTGCTTTTTTAACGAAGTGACCGTTATACAATTTATTATGTTGAATGTTATTAAAAGGTGCAAATCTGCATATCTGTAAATACCATCTCAGGATAAAATGTGTTAAAAACTTAAAACAACTCTTTAAATCTTCTAATCTTGATGGTAAATAATTTACAAATACAACAATTCGAATTTATCAAATTCATTCCAATGACATTAATAAGTAATTATCATATAGTTCTAGCCTTGTATAAGACATCAAAAAATAAAGAAAGAAAGTAAACTGTCCTGTTATTAATTCTTAGATCAGCCACAATTATTCGATAACAAACGGGTATCAATAGAATCGAGTGCGGCCGTTTTCACAGTGATGTAAACATTCCCGATAGAGGTGTGAATAAATAACCTCTGGTCAGATACGATTAATCGAATAACATACGGTTAACCGAGTAACCGATTAACCGCTGATTTTTGGAACACGTATACAAATATAACCTTGACATTGACCACGTTTACGGATAAAGCTTGTAAGCGCCTTATTTCTTATATTATCCCACCTTCAGTACCATGTTTGGTTTGAAGATACATTTTGGGAATACGTATTCAAATTTAGCATTGACATTGACCACGTTTGAGCATAAAGTTTATAAGTGCATTATGTCTCATACTATTATATTGCACCTAGTGTACCACATTCGGTATGAAGATACATTACATTGATCACATGCTGGCCGAGTATGGGAACTTAATTTGACCTCACTCAAAATACATTCACATGCTTAAACAAGCAATCGTCGATTAGTTGAAGGAGCGATCACAACATCAGCGTCGAGAATAGTAGAGAAAAGCTCGATCCTCGGTATAGCCGTATTATGTTTTTTAATATCTCTTAAACTAGTAACATGTCTTTATTACTCTGTTCCTTTTCACTCCACTGACTGAAAGCTAACGGAGTATATATTATGGCGAATTGTCCGTCGTGCGTCCGTACGTTAAAATATGGGTTCAAGCAACTTCTTCTCTGTAATCACTGGGTTATTTTGGATGAAATTTCATATGTAGCATTCTCTCAATGTTCTCTTCTAAAATCCTTCAATATGGATTAATGAAATTCTTGTTTACATTGCAATCGGAAAATACCACTAACACAATCTCCTCCTTCTAGGTTTGGTTTGCCGATCTTTTATATATATTTTTAGAAATATTCCTTGGTGACCAATTCATTTCATTTCATTTCATTTCCATTAAGCTATGTTGATTGGTCAAAAACTGTTTAAAAGAAAAATAAACAAAATCCTTAATTGACCCTCTATGGCATTAGTTTACGTCATGCATGTTGATTGATTTGTTTGAAACACATAGACATCAGGGGGCGGGATTCTTTTGACATATTAGTATTACTATAGTGAACTTTTTTTAATGACAATGGAATGATACTGGCCGTTATCGGCATCTTATTTTAGTTGAGTCACAATAACTCACTTTGTAACGAAGAGGGCTATCAATCTATGGGATGTGTGTTCGAATCCCATCTTGGCTATTAATTATGTTTTAAGATGGAAATAAATTATGTTAACCAACGTCTTTCATCTTCCACTAATAGGCTCAATAGTCTATATGGGATGGTATACTGGGAAGATTGTCGTGTTGAATATTGGTGCACAAAAATCGAGAGAATATGTAAGGTGAGCTGATCTTTGTTATAAATCATAAATACCGCTGAAGGCTGCGTTAAACTCCAATGAAGTTGTCAACCAACATTGGTTTAGGTGAAAGAAGGAGGGGATTACTGTTTGTTACACAGCTACTGTCTAATACTTTCTATATTTTATTTTATTATTACTGAGTATTGATGGATTTAGATAGTTAGACGCCCTGTTGTAACTCTGTTTCCTTCTAATCCAAATCTGCATTTGTTTTATTTAGTACTGTGTATTGATTTTCTAAGAAAGTGAAGCGCCATGTTTATTACTCTGTTTCCTTTTGATCCAAAAATGTGTTTTTGATTTAGAACTGAGCATATTTGGTTTTAGATAATTTAAGCTCCATGTTTCTGAGTCTGTTTCCTTCTATTCCAAATCTATATTGTTTGAATAAGTACTGAGAAGTGATCATTTTGAACAGTGAGCATCCTTGTTTGAAACACTCTTCCTTCTTATCCAAATCTATTTTACTTGATTTATTACTCAATATTGATAGTTTTAGATAGAGAGCCTTTACTTCCTTTTTAATCCGAATCTATATTGTTTGATTTAGAACTTATGGTTTTATTAATGAGTCACCATGTTTTTATTTCAGTTGACTTCTAGTCCGAATATATATTGTTTGATTTAGAACTTATGGTTTTATTAATGAGTCATCATGTTTTTATTTCAATTGACTTCTAGTCCGAATATATATTGTTTGATTTAGAACTCGTGGTAATGAGATACAATGTGTCTATATTAATTAACGTCTAGTCCGGACATATATTGTTTGAATTTGCAATGATTATTAATGACTATATATAATGAGCCACTCGGTTTCATTCTTATCTTACATGGCGGCTCACAATATATGATCACATAATACAAATATACCCTTTTAAATATTCACAAAGGGAAAATAACATATTTTTGTTTGCAATAGTGTATTAACATAGATTACATGCAAAACATTTTCGAAATAATACCTCGATTATTTTACTATTTTCTGAGCCCGAGTCTTCAATTTGGAAGAGTTTAAAACTGAAAACGAATGATACAATGTTATCATCTGTATCACAATAAGTCACGGTCACATGGTCAACGATAAAGGGGATCGATTATCATACATGTACACGGTATATCTTTTTACATTTAACATTTTATCTAATACATTTATGTTATAATTTATCGTCGAGCTTGTGAAAGTTAATAACGCTTTTGAAATGGAAATATCTGATCCCCCAGAAGTATCATCCGATGAGGTACAATCTATGGTACCCGACATGTTGGGCTTATTCTGCGACCCTTGTTCTGAAGACGGAAACCATATACAAGCAGAAGGATATTGTGTGGATTGTAGACATTATCTGTGCAATATATGCTTTCAACATCATCTCAGACCAAAACCTTGTAGAAATCATCAATTACTAGATAGACAGCAGATGCCTCTTGTGAAACCCAGTAAAATCTACAAGGACGAGTGCACTGAAAAATGTGGAACTCATAAAGATAAGGTATTAGAATATTTCTGTGAAGATCATAAAGTATCGGGATGTACAGTCTGCGTTACACTTGGACATAGGACATGTACCGTGGGTTTCATTCCGAATTTGTCTGACAACTTATTTGAAAGTCTGGAATATCAACAGTTTAAGGCTGCCGTTGAAACCTTAGCTAAAACGATTAAAACCATCCAGGATACGGTGACACGAAATTTCAATGATATCAAAGCATATGCTGATACAGCTATGGGCGAAGTTCGAAAATTCAGACAAGAGGTTGACAGCTTCTTTGATAAGCTTGAAAGAAGAATTTCAAAAAACATATTGCAGAACCAAATGGAGGACCAAAAACATAATCAAGCTATATCGGAGCAGTGTGAAATACTTGCAGAGAAAATTGAGGAGATTCATCAAGAAATAGATGATAAAGAAATGAAAAATCAGAAATGTCGTCTTTTCATTGACATCAAACAACTTCATAAAACTATTGTTGATCACAAAACCACTGTGAACACACTGGGAATGGACAATAAAGTAAATGGGAACATATTCATTCCATCCAGCGTTGTTTTGGATCTTATACACGACTTGTCACAACAGTTCGGGTCCTTGATTCCAATTAGAGTTATTCCAGTCTCCATGGACACTGATCCCAATGAAAGTAGTGATATCGATGACATAACAACATTATCGAACGGAATAATTGTGGTTACAGATAGTAAAAATAAAAGTGTCAAAGTAATAAATATTAAACAAGGAATGACGACGATGTCCAAATCGATGTCTGAAAGCTCGCTTGGAATCACTGCAATATCCGATAATAAGATAGCAATAGCCCATGGAGGTGATATTGAAATATATTCTGTCGGTGACCAGCTCACGTTTCAGAGGACAATAAAGAAGGCTGGTCTATATTCTTCAATCGTCTACACCGAAAATAAATTTATAGGATGTGCAATGGGATCCACGTTCACAGTTCGTATGTTGAACATGAATGGTGCAGTCGTGAAGACCTATCCTACAGAGTTAGATGGAGAAAAACTGTTTAAATATCCGTGGTATATGGCCATTAACAAAACCCATACGCTAATATACGTGTCTGATCCCGGTACGAGAATTGTTACCTGTCTGTCCATTGAAGGTCAAGTAAAAGCACGTTACATGCACAGGAACATGTGGGATCCAAGAGGCGTGGCCGTGTCTGATGACGGACTCGTATACGTTAATGACAGTCATAACCACAGTATCCACATTCTTACCGCTGATCTAAAGGTGAACGGTGTGATAGATGGTAAACCATATGGTATAAAAGACCCTGAAGGACTTGCTTATTGTCGGAGAGAACGGAAACTCTATGTGGGAATGTTAAACAGAAAGGAACTAGTCGTTTTGAATATTTAGTCAGCAACAGTAGTTTTGATCGAGTGACAGCAACATATGTGATAGAGGGATAGTGTACTACGATTCACTACCGCTGTTGTATGAATATTCCGGAGAAACATTCGAGGCCTCAATTGACTTTACTTGTTTATGCGACATAGGCCCCTAGGATCGAAAATGTGGATAAAAATGTATTAACCCTTTCCCACCTGCAGACGCATTTTGACGCAAAAGTAGCAGACGACTTTTGAAAACATTGTGGCCAAAGGTGAAATTGCTCATGATGGGCAATTTCTCCTTTGGTCACAATGTTTTCAACTTTATTTAACAATTAAGCTATAAAGATTGTTCAGGTTTTCGTCACTATGTCTTCAACGTCGACTGCTGCAAAGACGACCATAACCCTTTTACATATACCCACTATACTTGACGGCTATACAGTAGATGACAAATGAAAATATTTTGGAAATACTGCTCATAACCAGCGAATTTTACTTTACATTAGATGTGAAGGTATCCAGAAATTTCGGAAAATATTGTGTGTTAAACACGTGGGAAAAACCACCCAGGAAACACGCGCTAGGTGAACTGACCATCGCGATATAACTTAAATACCGTTAAAAACGTAATTAAACTAAAATCAATCAATTTTCCACAACGATGAGTCGTGTCATACAAATATGAGTCTTGTGGTATATCCCTGTCAGTATCACACACAGGAGAAGAGGCAGTGGAGCTACGCTTATATATTACTTTAAGAACTTCAGAGTTCAATTTGACGGTTTGACAAAAGTCATTGATAAGTTATCTTTTCCATCTCCAAGTGATAAGCGTCTTACAAACAATAGTCTTTTAAAACATATGTATTTGTACCACATACAGGAGAGGAGGCAGTTTGGCTACACTTCTAGATTACTGTCAGAATTTTAGAGTTAAAATAGAAGGTTGACAATCAATGATTAGCTATCTTTCCTATCTCAAAGTGAGACGCGCCATATAAAAATGTGTCTTGTGACATCACCGTGTCGGTATCACATACTGGAGGGAGAGCAGTGCGGCTACACTTTTAAATGATTGTCAGACGTTTATAGCGAGATAGTTAGTACATGTAGGCCGACAGTGAAGACGTTGTTGGAACTGTACATTTGTACATGTACAGGTTAGCCAAAGTTGTCGATGTTCACATGTGTACAGATTAACCGAAGTTGTCGCTGTTCCATTTGTACAGATTATCCGAAGGTGTAGATGTTAACATTTGCATGAAGAATATTTTGCGATAGACCTTGTTTAAATGCGTTCAAAGTTCGAACAGCCACCGAGCCGCAATAGGGCAGTCGGTAACGACGAGGGTGGTCGACTTACGAGTTCAAATTGATTCTTAAATATTTTGAAAACTACATACAAATGTAGCCATTTGCTTGGAAGGAATTGGTGCGAGGAAGCTTAGAAATACACTCACAGGTGAACTGTAAGCTTTTGTATTACTGAAATACTGAAAGAAATCGGCGCTAGACGCCAATTAAGCAACTGATAAGCAGTATAACAATAACATATCATGTTATCAAAATAACATCGGAGAATAATCTAATTACGCCATGAGGCAGAACAAAAAACAATTATAGTTGATTGGATCGAGAAAGTTCGTGTTTTAATGCTAAAGGCAGTCGTCGCATTAAATTGTCACTTATTGAAGAAAATGTAAACAAAATAAAGGCTTATTATAAATAAAGGTTTCCGACTGCTGCAAATCTAAACAACTAAACTCTTTCGTGCATAGGAACTTAATTAAAATATATGCGATCGAATTCACAAACGTGTTATATTGTTCAGAAGTGATTTTTTGTAAGAAAATATACGATCATAGAAAGCTCCGTTTCTCTTGTAGCCACTACAAGTTCCAACGTTATCTATACCGCCTCGATGGTGTAGTGGTATAGCGTCAACCTCGGGTACGGTCGGAAGGTCGGGGGTTTGATCCCCGGCTGGGTTATACCAAAGACTTTAAAAAAGTGTAGTAATGGCTGCCCTCCTTTGATGGCTGGTGTTAGGATAAATGGACCAGTAGTACTGGTAACTAACCACGGAAACGTCGTGATATGACTGAAAAATAGTTGAAAGCAGCGTTAAGCAAAAAACAAATCAAATGTTATCTCCGTACATTTTTTAGTCCTAACGGTATGTTTAAAATGTCCACATCGCATCAGTCGTATCTGTTTTTTCGGCATTAAAGCCTAAAATAACGCGGGAGTAGAAACAGTGGGGCTACACTTTGAGGTTATTGTCAGAAGTTTATATCGAGGCTTATGTTAGATGTAGGTCGACAACAAAGACTGAACTTGACTGCGCTTTACCCAGGTTCGTCGCAACATGATGCATCTGTGTTTTACATGTAAGCGTTTTCAATTTTAACATAAACTGGCTTAAAGTCCTGCTAAATCAGTTCATAAGGACGAGGGCCGTCGATATTGAGGCCTTTGTCAGCCGTTGGTAGGATGATGGTTTTTGTTGGTTGATCGAAAATTAACGCTGATTTTAACAATTGTTTAGTCATATCATGGCGGACAGTTTTAACGACCTATTTTTTTCCTGGTTCTTCACACCACTACTTCACGCAACATTCTTTACAAGCAAGTGGCTGCTTTTCCACATAGACTGTTTGCCCTCTCTTGTGGAAGAGAAATGACGTTTTCCCAGTGACTTTTGTCAAACGTCGGAAGGCATGTTCACCGAGCTAGGGATCGAACTTACAGACCCTGGATTGATAACCCGTGTCGCTACCGACTGTTCTACCGAGCTTCGGCCGGTAAGAATTAGGTGTCAAGTCTGAACTCTGAAGTGGGTTTTGAGAGTAAAGTTCGAGAAGACGATTCTTAATGTGTCGTTATTTTATTCATTTCTGATTCCGCAGCAGCCAGCGTTCTCAGCGTTCTACATTTGCACCAATTCCATGTTGTATCATTATAATGAGTGTAGGCCTAAGTAAACTGGATTCAAGCAACTGCATTTAACCCGATGTTATTTTGTAAAGAAAATGATAACAGTGAATGACTCATACCATAGTGATAATGAGTCATAACCTCAACAACGTGCATCAAAAGGTTGAATCAGTATTTTACATGATGATTGCAAATTGCCAGTTTATCCCACTGTGTAGGACATAATGAAGGTATTCAAGCTTTTTTAGTTTCATTAAACCATTGAAACGCTTACAGTTGCAGAAGTAGGACTTTCTGTCTTCAAAATATTATCAAAATTCCTTCGTACCATAACAAGGGCCTTATTAAGATCCACTCTTTATTGTTTCTAAGTTGCTTGGGAAGATTGTTGTGTAGAGTATTGGTGTGAGAAAACCAGGAAACACATGAGTAGGTGAACTGGCCGCCGTGATATGACTGAGAAATTGTTAAAAACGGCGTTAAACCCCATTCAATCAATTGTTTCTAAGATATTCAAAGTGAACCGTTCATACTATACCATAGGCCACCAACCCTTGACAATACTATAGCTTAGCATATATAATATGTTAACACTATATCGGAATAGAGAAACACATACTAACAACGTGTTTACCATGCTATGTTATCATGTTAAACGTAATAGTAGGACTGTATTCAGATTGTGCAAACAAACCGACCACTCGGGCATGTTAAAGCCTAATCCACCAATCAAATTACATCTTTTACCTAGCACATACACGAATGCTCAATATGTAAGGACACTCTGAATACGCCCCTTTACAAAAAATAAAGAAACTGTAAATACATAGAACATCGGAATATTTATTTCATTTTAGATGTGTCATAGGTTAGTGTTTTTAAACGAACGCAATTGTAATATGTTCAAGACATATAAAAAAAAAAAATTCTAATAATAACTCGTCCTACCATGTCATTGCCGAAAACTTATTAAAATATAAGTCGCGGGCTTCTGCCCGGCGACTAATAAAGGGTTTAATACATCGTAGGTACTTTTAAGTAGCTGTACTTGGACAAAACATAATTGAGCGGTGATCCAGAACCACCAACCTTAGCGTAATTAGTACACTTGTATAAAACCATCTACGTGCGTAACCATGGTAAGGGAATATAATAAATACCGCTTTACAGAAACCTACTTAGTCTTTTCATAATTCGAGAATGCGCTGGCTCTTCTGGATCCACACGGAGCGCATATGCGTTACGATTGGTTTTCGCCGAGCGCCGCCCAATTAAAAGAGGTAACATCTCTGGTTGAAGATCACATTGAACAAATTTGAATATAACCCATCAAAGTTAAGTACATTTATTGAATATGAATTGAAGTTGTATCAGATATTATATATGTATTGGAAACGGTCAATCTTAATGTATATCTAAGCATATATTTGCACAGTGAAGGCTTGAACGAGACTTTGCATGTATTCAGTCTAGAATGAGCCTTCACTGTCGCCAAAAAGCACCCTTACCCATTAGTTTGTGTAGCTATTTCGCGGTTAATCCGTTATCCAAGTGTATATTAGACTTTTTTTTTACAGGACCGTTTGTTAAAGTCGGGTCTACTATCGTATCGTTTAGACTTAATACAGGCCGTCCATTTCGTCAGATCAATCCCTGGTATTGCACTGCAATCCACTCGTTCTTTACCACTGAAATGAAGAGAGAACAAAAGTATGTATAGTTTACGCCGCTTTCAACTTAAATCACTTATATCACGGTGTTTCCTGGGTAAGATACCAGTTATACTGGTCCATTTATCCTGCTAGTCAGTCGTAAGGTTAATCACACAATTCATTTTAAAAATAGCAAGAGAAGCTTACGGCCCTGCGACTTTAGACACATTCGGTTGTACTGTTGATATGTCGTAGTTGTCAAACATAATTATATATAGTTACATGACAAACTTGCGAGCCTTTGGCTTTAAACTAATTTGGTTGTATTGCTGTTATATCGTAGTTGTTGAGCAGAACGTTTTATAGTAACAAGACATGCTTGCGGCCCTTGGACTTTAAACAGATTCGGTTGAATATCTGTAACATCGTAGTTGTCAAGCAGAATGTTATATAGTAACCAGACAATCTTACGACCCTTGGATGTAATAGTATAGTTGTCATTCAGAATATTATAAACATGTAGTAACACGACAAACTTACGACCCTGGATCTTTGAACACATTCGGCTGAATAGTTGTAATATCGTAGTTGTCACACAGATCTCTGGCTAGGCTTGTCTTTTTAATCTCCTTTAACTGGGCTGAAAATTCAATTTTAGCGTTTTGGTTTTTTTTGCCCGACAGGGGATCGTTTTAAAACATTCGTGCATATTATTGAGATATATTGAGAAAGAAATAACAAGCATGTACACAAAGACATTGGATGATGACGATTGATGCTAGAAAGTGTGAATTGTAACCGTGATCTAATTTATATGTAATTTAATATGTAACTGCAAAACGACTATTAACGTAGGTTAAAAGCTGTATGCGAAAAATAAAGTGAAGGAATACTTTCAATCTAACCAGAGTACTCTCATTTCGCTGACTTTCATACCGTACCTCCCTTTATCCCATTCCCTCTTACATACTCATCTGAAGCAGATGATGTTAAAAACCTTGTCGTAATATTAAAAACCTTAGCAGAAAGGTAAACATTATGGCTCGTTTTGGACAATTTCTCCCTTTGTTACAATGTATCTACTCCAAGCGTTAGTGCGTGAGAGCGAATATGATAATCTTAGTTGTGTATATGCATGCTCGCATTTGATAATATTGTTTGTATGACGATACGCTATGTTATGCTTAAGTATTATAAACCATAAGGTATTCTGTATTCTATTAAATAACTTTACTTTCATTTATAGAGATTGTTCGTGGTTTTGCTCAGTTGACTTTAAGTCGTCTGCTGCAAGAGTGTCAGATGTAGGAAAGAGTTGTGCGATGTTAAAGTGGAGATGCAACATGATCTCGTTTCGCCTGACGCGATTATATTAAATACTTTACCGGAAGTGAATCTGATATCCGGATCCGGCGATTCATACCAGAAACGGTCACCACGTTTTAGCCTGGAGAACTGTCTGGCTAGCAGACACTCGAACGTTGGCCCTACTGAACTGTCATTTTGTCTCGGTCATTGCTCCAGCGAACAAATCTATGTCGTCAACATGTCTGAAACATGTAACAGAACGTATTTTTAACTTTATCCTTTCATTTAAAATCGAAACAAGCTTGTAGCTTATATTAATCATGCTCGATGTATGCTTCTCGGAGACTTAAAAATGCCGAAGACGTTGTATGCGGAAAGTTCCAAAGCGCAGAAACCTCTCTCAGCGGAATCCGAACCCGATACCTATGGTGCAATAGGCTGACGCTCTATCAACGCATTCCACAATGAGAAAAAACGTAAATGGGACACGCCACAGGAAAATCGTCCTTACGGAAAAATGCAATCTATGGAATCCGACTGTTAATGTTCAGTACATGCACTTGTTTCTTGTTGTTACAAGCTTGATATCAACGCTTCAATAAAGCCTGAATATCAGTTGAACAGATTAGATTCAGAACAATGTCTCAATAACATAATTACTGGGAAACGACTGAACATAAAGAAATAACGGCAAGACTAAAGTGGTAGAAAACCCACCTGTAGGCATGTTCAAGTTTGTGAGCCTCCTCCTTCCGCCTTCTTCATCCGTTCCTGCCTTATCTGAAACAGTTTAACGAGCACAAAACTACCTAATCTGAAACAGTTTAACGAGCACAAAACTACCTAATCTGAAACAGTTCAGCGAGCACATGACTACCTAATCTGAAACAGTTCAGCGAGCACAAAACTACCTAATCTGAAAGAGTTCAGCGAGCACATGACTTCCTTATCTGAAACAGTTCAACGAGCTAATTACTGCCTTATCTGAAAGAGTTCAGCGAGCACATGACTTCCTTATCTGAAACAGTTCATCGAGCACATGACTGCCTTATCTGAAAGAGTTCATCGAGCACATGACTGCCTTATCTGAATCACTTCAACGAGCACATGACTTCCTTATCTTAAACAGTTAAGCGAGCACATGACTGCCTTATCTGAATCACTTCAACGAGCACATGACTTCCTTATCTGAATCACTTCAACGAGCTAATTACTGCCTTATCTGAAACAGTTCATCGAGCACATGACTGCCTTATCTGAATCACTTCAACGAGCACATGACTTCCTTATCTTAAACAGTTAAGCGAGTACATTACTGCCTTATCTGAAAGAGTTCAAAGAGCACATTACTACCTAATCTAAAACAGTTCAACTAGCATATTAACTGCTTTATCTGAACAAGTCATGCGAGTACATGTCTGTCGTATCTGAAACAGTTCAACGAGCACATTTCTATCCAATCTAAAACAGTTCAACGGGTACAAGACTGCCTTATCTGGAATCATTCAGCAAATACATGACTGTCTTATCTGACACTGTTCAACGAGTTCATGACTGTCTTATCTAAAATAACTCAACATATACATGTCTGCCTTATCTGAAACAGTTTAACATGTAACAGGTACATGACTGCATTGTTAATGTAAATATACCTTATGAATGTAGCTACTTCAGAGAACATTTAATTTGATTGGTAGACAGTTATACTTAAGGTTTTTACTGACGCAACCCTTAGCCCTTTTTCAAACGTAAACCACATTTTGAGGCATCTGAAACACACCATTTCTGAAAAACGTTGTGGCGAAAGGATAAATTGCCCATGTTGGACACAGTTCATGAGGTATGAGCTATTGTAGATTCAAACAACCCTGATGATCTGGATTGGGACGGCTTCAATAATGGATTTAATCGGTTAGTTTGCATGCTATGTTGGAACTGTTTGCTTTGGGGGTACATGCACATCATTGAAAAATGTGACATTTTGGACATCATTTTAGGCTTGGTTTGGAAAGTATTGGAAAAGGAACAGTTTTCTTTAAAATTCTCCATGAACATTGGTCTTTTACAGATTGCATTTTCTGCATTCCGAAATAGTATATAAAAGTGTGATTGATGTTCCTTCACTGTTATGTCCGGATTGTTAAATTTTAGAATTAACGCGACTGTAATTATTTATAAACTTACGTAATTTACAGTGGACCCTCCAGTGGTTGTATCCGGGGATTCCGTGGTCACGCCCTCATACAACGTGATTACATAAACGGTTTCATCGCAGAAAAAGGGTTGTCTTGCAAAGGGATACGTCAGTAAAATTCGTTGCGTTACAAAACTAGATTTTCACGAACATATATGCTTCTTCTAAGATAATTCGGGCATAAACACCCTGATGAGACTGTGCTTATGAACATGATTACCTCACTCTTCAATGATTGCAGCAGCTTCAAGTCTGGTTCGGCTAAATCATGTTTACTAGTATATGAAGAAGCCTTTGATTTAATTAGACACTTTTCTTCTCAATTAATAATTTCGGACCAAAAGCTCTGAATTTGAAAGTAGGTTCGGTATATGCATGAAATGTAGTGCAAACGAAACAAACTACTAACTACTTGAAAGTTTTGCTGAATGCACTTTCGACTTAATTTAATCATACGAATTTTTGAAAAATGTTTTCAGAAATTATAAAGTCTGTTTGCTTTAAAAACATCCCATAAAATATTAGTATTATTATACTTTCATTTTTATAGACTTTCTTTTAGTTTGCCAATATGTTATCGAAAGTGTCTGCCGCAGAGTTGCAGTATGTATGAAAGGTTGTTACAATAACCATTTCCGAACCTGTCAGCTAGAGGTGTTGGATCCGACACGAGCCATCTAGCTAGACCGTCGAGCGCTTTTCCGCTTCCAGCTATTATCATGTGTGGTTTATGGTACACCAACTCAATGTTCTTCTTCTAAGAAAACTTGTAGTTCTTCGTCATTGTAGCCTGGTAGTCCGGAATTTTGGAATGTCCGAATCTATAACAAATTTGTAAATAAATAAAGCATAAAACTATGTAACAATATTCAACTGTATAAAACGTGGAGGAACAAGTTAAACAGATCGCTGGTTGATCTAGACCTACACACACTGTTTGCAAAATTAGGTTGATATTCCTAGAGTTTATTTTATGACATTCTATCGATGAACAATTATTTTAACACATGTTTTTATTCTATGAATAATCATTTTAATGATCGAACAGACATTGGACAGTCACTCTGTATATCGCTTCGGTAACTCAGTCGGTAGTGAAGCTGGCCGTCGATTAAGGGGTTCTGGGTTCGAACCCACCTCGGCCTCGGTGTTGTGTTAAGAGCGTCGTGAGCGAGATACTTTGATTTTGATCTCCGATGTGCCATATCAACAACCTTTCAAATGGATATTAGTGGCTTCCCTCCTTACTCAGGTTGGTCATACGACTGGTACACTGGTGTCAGAAATGAACTTACCAATAGTACCGGTACTTTATCTACTTAATACTGTGATGTGACTGAAACTGTTATAGGACCTTTTTCTCAGTTGAAGCCGGTACTTTTTCATGGCTGCCTCGTTGAAGATGGCCTGTACATATCCACCATAGTTTATATGCTAGATAAGACATAACAATGTCAAACAGCTTGAATAAAGGTATACATTGTTTTAAAGGCAACACAAACTAATCATTATTCAACCGGTGGAATCAGAATGTAACCCTTTCCTACACACAGACGCATTCTTTTGCATTTTCAGCAGATTTGTTTTGTAAAATTTGAGTAAAAAAGCAATTTCGCCTTTCAATTCCATTTATAAGAATTGTCTTTACTTTACATGTTTTCAAAGTGTTGTTTAGGAATAATAAACCTGATAACATGACTGAATGGTAGCCCATACGACCCTGCGTGCCTCATGGACGATGGATGATATTGAAGGAGACAGATTTTGATAACATTGCGAAAAAAGTGACAATTGCTAGGGACGAACAATATCCTCTTAATCGACATTGTTTTCAACTCGATTCTATAAATATTCACACTTTGATTTATAGACATTCTCAACAGTTTTGCCTCGATGGGTTAATATTCGTTTGAAAGCTGTTTATGCGTTGCATGTGGGAAAGGGTAAATTCACAAACCTGAATAGTTGCCCAGATGATCCTTCGTGTCTACAGTTTCGTCGTCCCAGTATTGGTTGATTGCAACCAGTCCCATCGCTTGTATGTTGTGTTCCCGCACAAATGTAGTATGGCTCATACCGAGACTTGGTACCACGTTTACTCGGGTATCAAATTGGCAAAAACAGAATGTGCGAATCGCGCACAATGAGAACTTATAAATGGAAAATGTAGATCCAGATAACTCGAGCCATCTGTGCCTATGTGTATCAGATAACACAGATGCACATGCATATCTTTTTACACACGTGTCACACATGCACTAAGGTTTTGGTAGAGTCATGCGAAATCCTGTATTCGGGTAATGGTTCTAAGGGAAGACCCCACTCCCGTATGTTACTTGGCGCATTCTTGTCAGAGTCTGCCCTGTGTACTACTTACTACGGTATTATAACAAGTAAAAATCCGAAAAGGCTGTACTACCATTCTTGAGTAAATCTATTAAATATTATCTATTGTAATATATGTTTCTTTACCTGCCTTTTGACAACAATCTTTCGATGTTTCCAGAACACATTTATCTGGTTTGTTCTTCGGTAATAGCTTATCACCGTCATCCTTGGACTTCCGAAATCCTAAAAGCCTTCCAGGCGTCAAAGGTTTAAAATGCAGAGAGCTATTATTTTCAGAGACGACCTCCGTTTTATTTTTTAAGTGAGTCGATATTTGCTGAATTATATCGATACTGTCGAACGCGGTCTTGTGTACAGATATGTCTTATCCTATTTTTGGCGAACTTAAATAACTCGGGTGAAATGGTGAAACTGAAGATACACGTGTTCGTAAGAGTCTTCGCTCTCGCTATAAATAACAAGACTCCTGGACCCAAATTCAACAATAGAAGGGGATTGCGATTTTCTGTTAGAAGGTTGAGTATTCCCAGTATACCTCAATGTATATACATATATCACAATAAATTAACATAGTTTATAGATGTATGTATACCCGGCACACCGTGCCCCAATGTTTATAACACAATAACTTAACAAAGTATAATAGCAGACTAAAAGTATGAAGGGAGATAACAATAATTTGAAGAACAAAATAACGAAAAGATATACAAGTTAACATTATTCCCCTTGATTAGTTCTCATAATCTAATTCTAATCCGTTTCGTCATATAATCTGTATTTATGCACATTTAGCGATGACATAAAATTATCATACTTATATTCTGGAACGGCGAAATTGTTACTTTTATCCATTAATCGGTCAAAGCATTTCAAAATTAAAAGGTATATATTGACGCTAAGTACTAGACACAGGAAGTTTGTAGAAAAAAATATCTTTGACATTTTAGCTGTTTCTTGTGTATATACCGCTCCTAAAATTGGAGAATAAGGAAGTATAGAATGAATTGGCTATAATCATAGTGTTATCTAGCTCTTACCGTGTTGATCCATAATACACAATTATTCACACATTCACTTGAAAAGTTTGGCTAGCATCATTTCAGTCTTCAGGTTTGTTTTATTAACTTGGTCTCCGGCGTATCGAGTTTATTTACGTTTGCTACTACAACGTAATCGATCTTCTTATTACGAAAAATGTATAACATGGAAAAAAGAGGGAATTTATAAGGTGAAAATATACAATATACCATCATTGAAAAGGGGCGGGTCTTTGTTTTAACAGCCAATCGAATGGATTGCGTAAAGAATTTTCGCTGTTAAGCTTACCTCCAGCGTTAAACGACACAATGTTAAGAAAACATTGGAATGAAATTAAATGGATTTACAGACATTTCTATCATAACATGTAACATTGCCATACAAAACTCCAAAAAGGGAATATTTTAACTGGTCGATCGTGCAGAATAAATTTCATAATTAACACTTTCCCAAATACGTCAAATTGACAGTAGACGACATTGAAAACTTCTTCCAAATATTTATATATATATGATTTTTTATACGTTGAAAACTTAGTGGCAAAAGGGGAAATTGCTAATTTTGTATTTTCAAAAGTAGTCTTGTTGTAGAGGCGTCGGAAGTGTATGTATGTGCGAAAGGGTTAAAATGATATTAACCTGGGTTACAGTCGTGGTTGGATAGGGGGAGGAGCGTACATATCATATGCATTGAAGAACGGAGCGTCATCTGGGATCATGATTGTAAAACAGTGAGTGCTGTTAGATAGAGAGCACACATGTTTTAAGCCTTTCACACATACAGTAACATAGACAATTGCAAACATCTATGAATGCAAGTTAAATCAATGTATATGTGACGGTCACATGATAAGAGATAAAGGGGACCGATTATCATTCATGTACGCGGTATATATACTACATTTAACATTTTATCTTATACCTTCATGATAAAAATTAATCGAGATCCACTTGGTAGTAAATAACGCTTTTAAAATGAAAGGTTCTGATCCCCTAGAATTAACTTCTGATGAGGAACAATCTATGGTACCTGACATGTTGGGCTTAATCTGCTATCCTTGGTCCGATAACGGAAACCATCTACAGGCAGAAGGGCATTGTGTGGATTGTGAACATTATCTGTGAAATGTATGCTCTCAACATCATCTTAGACCAAAAACCTTGTAGAAATCATCATATTTTAGATACACAGCAGATGCCTCTTTCGCGACCCGATCTACAAGGACGAGTGCACTGATAAATGTGAAACTCATTAAGATAAGCTATTGGACTATTTCTGTGAAGATCTCAAAGTATTGGGATATACAATCTGCGTGACACTTGGACATGGGACATGTACCGTGGGTTACATTCAGAATCTGTCTGACAACTTATTTGAAAGTCTGGAATATCAACAGTTTAAGATTTCCGTTGATTACTTAGCCAATATAATGAAAACCATCTAGGGTGCGGTGACACGAAACCCCAAAAACATCAAAGCATATGCTGATACAGTTATGGGTGAAGTCAGAACATTCCGACAATAGATTGACAGCTTCCTTGATTGATGGGCTTGAAAGAATGATTGCCCAATAACATATTCAAGCCATATCGGAGCAGTGTGACACTTGCAAAGGAAATTGAGGAGACTCGTGAAGACATAGATGATAAAGAAATGAAAAATCAGAAATGTCGTATATTTGTTGACATCAAACGACTTCATAAAACTATCGATGATCACACAAACACTGTCAACAAACTGGAAATAGACAATAAAGTCAAAGAGAACATTTTTATTCCATCCAGCGTTGTTTCGGATCTTTTACACGATTCGGCACAATCAGATCCTTGATTTCATTTGGTGTTATTCCAGTCCCCATGGACACTGCTATTAATGAAAGTAGTAATATCCATTGAATAGCTATATTATCAAATGGACGAATTGTAGTAATAGATAGTCAAAATAAAAGTGTCAACATAATAAATATCAAACAAGGAATGACGACGATGTCAACATCGATGTCTTTGTTCACGGGTGGAATTACAACAATGACAGATAACGATATCTCAATAGCCCAGGGATGTGATATTAAAATATATTCCGTCGGGGACCAAATCACGCTTAAAAGGATGGTAATGAATGCAGGTCTAGAGTCGACACTTGTTTACACCAACAACAAGTTCTTGTAGTTACTCGGCTTTCCAACATACAATAAATTTGCTGAAGACGATTTTTGACAAAAGTATGGAAAATTTATATCAATGAAAGTATAATTATTGAATATGAATTAAAACAGAATGGTGAACGGATAAAGGGGTCTTCATGACGTCTCCAACGTCGTCTGCTGAGGTGACAGATACATTTATTTTAATACATCTAGACATATATGTGGACAGTAAAGGCTCGATCAGATGTTGTATACACTCAGTCTCGCATGAGCCTTCACTGTCGGCAAAAGCACCCAGACCCACTATTTACTGTAGCGGTTTCGCGGTGGATCCGTTATCCAAGTGTATATTAGAGTTTCCTCATACAGCTCTGTCTGTTAAAATCGGGTCTGCTGTCGTATCGTTCGGACTTAATGCAGACCGTCCATTTCAACTCATTCGTTGAGAACATAAATTATTTCTAGTCAAAAATTGTTGAAAGCGGCATGAACACAATACACGTTGTTAGTTTTGTGTGTGTTTTACGTCGCTTTCTTAATGATTCATTTTAGTAACATCTGTGATTCGGTCAGAAACGAATTTTAATCACAGCACATTACTGAAAACCGATTTACTACCTAAAGTGTAGGAATATTCTGGATAACATCCGAGGCCTGAAATAACATATATATTGGAACTACGTAAAACCATATTACATAGCCTAGCAGCGATTCATTACCAAAATGTTACGAACATTTGGTAGAAGTCTCCAAGACCTGAATTTATTTTACGAGTTTATGCGACATGACCCAGTTACATCGAAAAGTTCAACATAATGTATTAATGCACAACAACCTAACGACCATCGATAGATATAACCCTTTTCCACATAAAGTCTGTACTTGACGGCTATGCAGCTGATGACAACATAAAACATATTTGAAATTGAAGATATTGCTCATAGTCAGCATCTTTTCCGCAATATTTCCAGCCTTATGTGCGAAGGTAGCCAGTAAGGTCGCCGTGAAAAAACATAACTGAATTACCGTTGAAAAGTGTATCGAACTGCAATCAATCTATTTTCCATGGTGTGTTTGTTTTGTATTAAGATAATTTTTCTTCCAATTAGATTCATATAAATTGTTTTTATTGAGATATTTCATTTCACTTGGTAAACACGTGGTGAAAGTGCATTACGGTGTTTTGTTAATTTACGACGTGACGTGTTCAACGTTATTCCAGACATATCACTGCAGAATAACTATATATCCATGCGTGACATACCAGTACTAGGTTAGAAAATGTGCCATGCAAAGGGTTTGTTTAAAAAAAAATCAGTCATATCACGGCGGCCAGTTCACCTACTCATATGTTTCCTGGTTTTCTCACACCAGTACTCCACACAACGTACTTTTCAAGCAACTGGTAGATTTTCCACATAGACTGTTAGCCAATTGGTGAAAGACGAATGATGCTTGAGTGGAACAGATTTCTCTTCCAGAGAGATTTTCGCCCCCTAGCACTTAGAAGTAACTTGAAGCAAAGAACGAGGGGATGCCCAGAGAGTGGTAGGCCGCGCTTGTCATAACTTTTGCAAACGTCGAAAAAAAATGCGGGCCAAGATGGGGTTCGATCTCACAACTCCTTGATTGACAGCCCGCGTCGCTTCCGATTGAGCTACCGGGGTTCGGCTCCGTACGAAAGGGGAATACCGGCATAACCGCCGCAAGCGGGGATCGATACCGACACATTTATGTAAAACGTGGCCAAGATTTACGGTCAGATCCTTGTGTTCTTGATTTACAGAGAACATGTTTCCTTTGAAGCTCTATACAAACGTTGTGGCTGTTTAGTTGCTAGTAACGTTTTTTGCCGGTCCAAAATCCCGCGAAGCTCACCACTCGGCCACGGCAGAATTCTGTTTAATGTGTTACTCAACGAATCAAGATTGATATAATTTGCTTAAGAAAACATTGGGAGAAAAATAGAAATTGCTCATTATTCTAAATGTATACTAGTTTTAGTTGACGAGGTTCAAATCGGTTTTTGACATAAACAATTGATACGTTATCTTTCCTATCTCGAAGTGAGTTGCGCCATACAACTAATAGTCGTGTGAAAATCTTCGTTTCGTTATCACATAATCGAGGGAAAACAATGAGGTTGACGGTTGACAAACGTCATCTCAGTAGAAAAGCACCGTAGAAATATAAGTTGTGTGACATCTAGGTAATAGTAAATTATAACAAAGAGGAGGGAAAGCAAGGGTCTACACTTCTAGTTTACTCTAAGAAGTTTCCAGTTGAAATCAATGGTTGACAAAAGTCATTGATAAATTATCTTTCGTATCTCAGATGATAAGCGCCATAAACATATGAGTCTTGAGACATCTATGTATTGGTATACAGTCGGGCTACACTTCTAGATCACTGTCAGAAGTAACAGTTCGAATCGAATGATGACTGACAAAAGTCATTTATAAATCATTTTCCAAGTGAGTCAATCCGTAAAACTATGAGTAATGTTACATATTTTTGTCTATATCACATAAAGGTGGGATACTCGTCCTGACCACATTTGATATGTGGTCGCAAATAGAGTTCTCTAATTTGGTTTGCAGATGCATGTTGAAAAACTATATGTCGCGTACATTCACCAGTTTGATATAAAGGTTCATCTTTAGAAAACAGTATCGCTACGACAACTTGGTCACTATAACCTTGACATTGACCCCATTTAAAGATAAAGCTTGTACATGCCTTTTTTTAAGACTGTCGAACTATCGCGATAGCTCAGTTGGTAACATAGAGGGCTATCAATCTAGTGGTTGTTGGTTCAAATCACATCTGGGCCATTCATTCTGTCCTAAGATGGAATTAAGTCATTGGGACCAACGTCTTTCATCTTCCATTAATATGCTAAATAGTATATATGGGATGGTAGATTGGGAAGATTGGTGTGTGGAATATTGGTGCCAACAGCAAGAACACATGTTAGTTGAACTGTGTCTTAGTGATATACAATGTAACTCCAATACAGCTGAAGACTGCGTTTAACTCCAATGAAGCTATCAACCAATATTAATTTAGGTAAAATAGGGTAGGGAACTTACCGTGTGTTACATAGCCCCATCTAACCCTTATCTATATTTTATTTTATTTAGTACTGAGTAGTCTGTGTGGTTTTAGACAGTGTGATGCCATTTTTTTTTTTTGTAAATCTGTTTCCTTCTAATCTAAATCTGTACTTTGTTTAATTTAGTACTGCTTTTTCATGGTTTTAGATAGTGAATCAACATGTTGTTACCTTGTTCCCTTCTAGTCCAAAAATGTTTTTTATATTAACTCAGCATTGATGGTTTAAGATAATAAGAAGCATTGTTTTTATCTTAGTTTACTTCTAGTCCGGATCTAGTCCGGGTCTATATTGATTGAATGTGTACTGATTATTGATGAATATAGACAGTGGGCCGCTAAGTTTTTTTCTCATCTGACATTGCGGTTCACCTTATATAACCACATAATGCAACCAAACTTACATAAACTTTAATCAGATTTATTTTTAGCAATTTAGTGCATTTACATAGATAAAAGGGAAAACATTTTCGCCAAATAACCCCGATTATTTCACTTTTCTTTTGAACCCGAGTCTTCATTTGGAAGAGTTCTAGGCTCGATAATGCTCGATAATGTGCATTGTCCAAAGGCCACCGCGACTATTGTAAGCGTGGCTCAATACTGAGATTTTATAAACATAATAATTGGGGCTATATTTCTAAATTACTGTTACAAGTTAACAGTTCAAACTGACGGTTGCCAAGCCATCGATTGATAAGTTATGTTTCCTATCTCCAAGTGTAAAAAAAAGAGTCGTGTGTCGGTATCACACAAAAGAGGGCATGCTTTTTGGCTAAATTTTTAGATTGATGTCAGACGGTTGAAAAACATATTTCAACGTTATCTTTGTCTATCTTCAATTAGGGCACGCCATACGCATTAGAGTCTTGTGACGTCATCGTGTCGGAAAGCTTTTGGGCTAAACATCTAGCTTACTGTCAGACATTTACTGTTTAAGCGACGGATGACACAAATCTTTGAAAGTTATCTTTCTTATCTTCAATTAAGACCCAGAGAAATAAAACGTCTGAACCATTTCCCATGCTATCGTATAAAAGTTCATCTTGTGGAGAGAGTATGTACATGTAGTATACGACAACTTGGTTACCATCACATTGACATTGACCCCATAAAGCTTGTAAATGCAATTTTATAAGCTATCGCACCTCGAGTACCACATTTGGTATAAAGATACAATTTTGGAGCACGTATACAAATATAACCTTGACATTGTCCACGTTTAAGGATACAGCTTGTAAGCGCCTTATTTCTTATATTATCTCACCTTCAGTACCAACTTTGGTTTGAAGATACATTTTGGGAATTCGTAATCAAATTTCACAACATTTGAGCATAAAGTTTATAAGTTCCTTATGTCGCATACTATTATATTGCACCTAGTGTACCACATTCGGTATGAAGATACATTACAATGACCACGTGTGAGCATAATGTGAATATATATTCACATGTTGTCTGAGTATGGGAACTTTATTTGACCTCACTCGAAATATATTCACATGCATAAACAAGCAATCGTCGATTCCCATTAACTCCTCTTATTACCAGGCAAAAGTCTATGTTGTGGATGTTCAAAATATAATAGTATTGAGACGATTATATTGAGAATCCGTAATAAGGTTCTTATCAACTATTTTAGAAAAACATACGACATCTTGTCTAGAGCTTTGCTTTAGCTTGAATATACAACTAAGAAAAGATAGGGATATAAAAGAAAAACAAAACTGTACATTGTAAATATAAAATGACTCGTAAAGACGGATCGATTAGTTGAAGGAGCGATCACAACGTCAGCGTCGAGAATAGTAGAGAAAGGCTCGATCCTCGGTATAGCCGTATTATGTGTTTATATATCTCTTAAACTAGTAACATGTCTTTATTACTCTGTTCCTTACCCACTCCACTGACTGAAATATTATGGCGAATTGTCCCTCGTGCGTCCGTACGTTACGATATGGGTTCAAACAACTTCTTCTCTGTAATCACTAGGTTATTTCGGATGAAATTTCATATGTAGCATTCATTCTCTCAATGTTCTCTTCTAAAATCCTTCAATAAGGATTAATGAAATTCTTGTTTCCATTGCAATCGGAAAAAAACACTAACACAATCTTCTCCTTCTAGGTTTGGTTTGCCGATCTTTTATATATATTTTTAGAAATATTCCTTGGTGACCCTCTTTCATTTCCATTTAGCTATGTTGATTGGTCAAAAACTGTTTAAAAGAAAAATGTAGAATATCTTCTCCACAAGTATCGGTCTATTTTCAAATAATTTTGTATACAAAATCCTTGATTGACCCTCTATGGCATTATTTCACGTCATGCATGTTAATTGATTTGTTTGAAACACATAGACACAAGGGGTCGGGGCTCTTTTGACAGATTACTATAGTGATTTTATTTTTAATGACAGTGGAATGATACTGGCCGTTATCGGCCTCTTATTTTAAATGGGTCGATAGCTCACTTTGTAACGAAGAGGGCTATCAATCTATGGGATGTGCGTTCGAATCCAATCTTGGCTATTAATTATGTTCTAAGATGGAATTAAATTATGTTAACCAACGTCATTCATCTACCACTAATAGGCTCAATAGTCTATATGGGATGGTAGACTTGGAAAGTTTTCGTGTGGAATATTGGTGCACAAAAATCGAGAGAATATGTAAGCTGAGCTGGTCTTTGTGATAAAACATAAATAGCGCTGAAGGCTGTGTTAAACTCCAATGAAGTTATCAACCAACATTAATTTAGGTGAAAGAAAGAGGGGATTACTGTTTGTTACACAGCTACTGTCTAATACTTATCTATATTTTATTTTATTATTACTGAGTATTGATGGATTTAGATAGTGAGACGCCCTGTTGTAACTCTTGATTCCTTCTAATCCAAATCTGCATTTGTTTTATTTAGTACTGTGTATTGATTATTTAAGATAGTGAACCGCCATGTCCTTCTTATCCAAATCTGTATTTATTTTATTTAGTACTGTGTATTGATAATTTAAGAAAGTGAAGCGTCATGTTTATTACTCTGTTTACTTTTGATCCAAAATGTAATTTAGTACTGAGCATTGATGGTTTTAGATAGGTAAGCTCCATGTTTCTGAGTCTGTTTCCTTCTATTCCAAATATGTAGTGTTTGAATAAGTACTGAGAAGTGATGGTTTTAAACAGTGAGCCACCTTGTTTGTAACACTCTTCCGCCTTATCCAAATCTATTTTACTTGATTTATTACTCAATATTGATGGTTTTAGATAGAGAGCCATTTTGGTAACTCTATTTCCTTTTTAATCCGAATCTATTTTGTTTGATTTAGAACTTATAGTTTTATTAATGAGTCACCATGGTTTCTTTTCAGTTGACTTCTAATCCGAATCTATATTGTTTGATTTAGAACTCGTGGTAATGAGATACAATGTGTCTATATCAGTTAACGTCCGGATCTATATTGTTTGAATTTGCAATGATTATTAATGACTATATATAATGAGCCACTCAGTTTCATTCTTATCTAACATGGCGGGTCACAATATATGATCACATAATACAAATATACACTTAAAAATATTCACCCAGTAAGTTGACATTGGGCATTAAAAAGGGAACAACAATTTCCAGTGAACAATAACATTTGTTTTGCAATAATGTATTTACATAGATAACATGCAAAACATTTTCGAAATATTACCTCGATTATTTTACTATTTTTCTGAACCCGAGTCTTCAATATGGAAGAGTTTAAAACTAAAAACGAATGATACAATGTTATCAACTATATCACAATAAGTCACGGTCACATGTCAACGACAAAGGTGTTCGATTATCATACATGTACGCGGTATATATGTTTACATTTAACGTTTTATCTAATACATTTATGTAATAATTTATCGTCGAGCTTCTGAAAGTTAATAACGCTTTTAAAATGGAAATATCTGATCCCCAAGAAGTATCATCCGATGAGGTACAATCTATGGTACCCGACATGTTGGGCTTATTCTGCGATCCTTGTTCTGAAGACGGAAACCATATACAACCAGAAGGATATTGTGTGGATTGTAAACATTATCTGTGCAATATATGCTTTCAACATCATCTTAGACCAAAACCTTGTAGAAATCATCAATTACTAGATAGTCAGCAGATGCCTCTTGTGAAACCCAGTAAAATCTACAAGGACGAGTGCACTGATAAATGTGGAACTCATAAAGATAAGCTATTGGAATATTTCTGTGAAGATCATAAAGTATTGGGATGTACAGTCTGCGTTACACTTGGACATAGGACATGTACCGTGGGTTTCCTTCCGAATCTGTCTGACAACTTATTTGAAAGTCTGGAATATCAACAGTTTAAGGCTGCCGTTGAAACCTTAGCCAAAAACATTATAACCATCCAGGATACGGTGACACGAAATTTCATTGATATCAAAGCATATGCTGATAAAGTTATGGACGAAGTTCGAAAATTCAGACAAGAGGTTGACAGCTTCTTTGATAAGCTTGAAAGAAGGATTTCAAAAAACATATTGCAGAACCAAACGGAGGACCAAAAACAGAATCAAGCTATATCGGAGCAGTGTGAAATACTTGCA
The DNA here is from genome assembly GCA_031761405.1 of Serripes groenlandicus. Taxonomy (NCBI): domain Eukaryota; kingdom Metazoa; phylum Mollusca; class Bivalvia; order Cardiida; family Cardiidae; genus Serripes; species Serripes groenlandicus. The sequence goes on from JASEVX010000004.1 coordinate 137,576,828, forward strand.
GAAAAAATTGAGGAGATTCATCAAGAAATAAATGATAAAGAAATAAAAAATCAGAAATGTCGTCTTTTCATTGACATCAAACAACTTCATAAAACTATTGATGATCAGAAAACCACTGTGAACAAACTGGGAATGGACAATAAAGTAAACGGGAACATATTCATTCCATCCAGCGTTGTTTCGGATCTTATACACGACTTGTCACAACAGTTCGGATCCTTGATTCCAATTAGAGTTATTCAAGTCTCCATGGACACTGATCCCAATGAAAGTAGTGATATCGATGACATAACGACATTATCGAACGGAAGAATTGTGGTTACAGATAGTAAAAATAAAAGTGTCAAAGTAATAGATATTAAACAAGGAATGACGACGATGTCCAAATCGTTGTCTGAATGCTCGCTTGGAATCACTGCAATATCCGATAATGAGATAGCAATAGCGCAGGGAGGTGATATTGAAATATATTCTGTCGGGGACCAGCTCACGTTTCAGAGGACAATAAAGAAGGCTGGTCTATATTCTTCACTCGTCTACACCAAAAATAAATTTATAGGATGTGCAATGGGATCCACGTTCACAGTTCGTATGTTGAACATGAATGGTGCAGTCGTGAAGACCTATCCTACAGAGTTAGATGGAGAAAAACTGTTTAAATATCCGTGGTATATGGCCATTAACAAAGACCATACTCTAATATACGTGTCTGATCCCGGTACGATAATTGTGACCTGTCTTTCCGTTGAAGGTCAAGTAAAAGCACGTTACATGCACACGAACATGTGGGATCCAAGAGGCGTGGCCGTGTCTGATGACGGACTCGTATACGTTAATGACAGTCATAACAACAGTATCCACATTCTTACCGCTGATCTAAAGGTGAACGGTGTGATAGATGGTAAACCATATGGTATAAAAGACCCTGAAGGACTTGCTTATTGTCGGAGAGAACGGAAACTATATGTGGGAATGAACAACAGAAAGGAATTAGTCGTTTTGAATATTTAGTCAGCAACAGTAGTTGTGATCGAGTGACAGTGACATATGTAATAGAGGGAGAGTGTGAATTATACAGAAACATACAGAGTATGTCCGAACAGGCTCTTTATTGGAATTTGATTTATCTTTTTTAACCACATTACATGACCGGAAAGCGATTGACTACCGATGAATATTTCGGAGAAGCATTCGAGGCCTCAATTGACATTACTTTTTTATGCGACACAAGCCGCGAAAATGAGGATAAAATGTATTAACCCTTTCCCACCTGCAGACGCATTTTGACGCAAAATCAGCAGACGACTTTTGAAAACATTGTGGCCAAAGGTGAAATTGCGTCACAATGTTTTCAACTTTATTTAACAATTAAGCTATCTTTTATAGAGATTTTTCAGGTTTTCGTCACTATGTCTTCAAAGTCGACTGCTGCGAATTTGATGTATATGGGAAAGGGTTAATGTACATCAACCTGACGACTATAACCCTTTTACATATACCCACCATACTTGACGGCTATACAGTAGATGACAAATGAAAATATTTTGGAAATACTGCTCATAACCAGGACATTTTACTTTACCTTAGATGTGAAGGTAGCCAGAAATTTCGGAAAATATTGTGTGTTGAACACGTGGGAAAAAAACAGGAAACACACGCTAGGTGAACTGACTATCGCGATATAACTTAAATACCGTTTAAAACGTAATTAAACTGAGATCAATTAATTTTCCACAATGTGTTAATTTTGTATTTGAATTTAACTTCCAAATTGCTTGATATAAATATGTTTCATTCATTGCAAAATACTCAAATATCAAATCAAATACATGCTAAAAGTGTTTTATGTGTATCTCTTCTCAAAGGAGTACACCACCATGTACGCTGCAAACAGAGTCTTGTGAAATCACCGTGTCGATATCACATAATGGAGGGAAAGCAGTGCGGCTACACTTTTAACAGATTGTCAGACGTTTACAGCGAGACAGATAGTACGTGCAGGCCGACAGTGAAGACGCTGTTGAAACTGTGCATTTGTACATGTACAGGTTAGCCAAAGTCGTCGATGTTCGCATTGTTACAGGTTAACCGAAGTTGTCGCTGTTTCATTTGTACAGATTATCCGAAGGTGTAGATGTTAACATTTGCATGAAGAATCATTTGCGATAAACCTTGTTTAAATGTGTTCAAAGTTCGAACTGCCGTCGAGCCGCAATAGCGCAGTCGGTAACGACGAGGGTGGTCGACCTACGATTCTTGAGTTCAAATTGATTCTTAAATATTTTGAAAACTGCCTACAAATGTAGCCATTTGCTTGGAAGGAATTGATGCGAGAAAGCTTAGAAATACACGAACAGGTGAACTGTAAGCCGTTGTATAACTGAAATACTGAAAGAAATCGGCGCTAGACCCCAATTAAGCAACTGATAAGCAGTATAACAATAACATATCATGTTATCAAAATAAAATAGGAAAATAATCTAATTATGCCATGAAGCAGAACAAAAAACAATTATAGTTAATTGGATCGAGAAAGTTCGTGTTTTAATGCTAAAAAGGCAGTCGTCGCATTAAATTGACACTTATTAAAGAAAATGTAAAAAAAGAAAGGCTTATTGTAAATAAAGGTTTCCGACTGCTGCAAATCTAACCAACTACCCTTGGTCTCTTTCGTGCATAGGAACTTAACTAAAAGATATGCGATCGAATTCACAAACTTGTTATATTGTTCAGAAGTGATTTTTTGTAAGAAAATATACGATCATAGAACGCTCCGTTTCTCTTGTAGCCACTACAAGTTCAAACGTAATCTACCGCCTCGATGGTGTAGTGGTATAGCGTCAACCTCGGGTGCGGAAGGTCGCGGGTTTGATCCCCGGCTGGGTTATACCAAAGACTTTAAAAAATTGTAATAATGGATGTCCTCCTTGGCACTCAAGGTTGCGGGTTTAGCATTACGACTGGCTGGCTGGTGTTAGGATAAATGGACCAGTAGTACTGGTAACTAACAAAGGAAACGTCGTGATATGACTGAAAAATGTTTGAAAGCGGCGTTAAACAAAAAACAAATCAAATGTTATCTCCGTACATTTTTTAGTCCTAACGGTATGTTTAAAATGTCCCAACCGCATCAGTCGTATCTATATTTTCGGCACTAAAGCCTAATATAACGCGGAAGTAGACACACTGGGGCTACACTTTGAGGTTATTGCTAGAAGTTTACATCGAGGCTAATGTTACATGTAGGTCGAGAACAAAGACTGAAACTGCGCTTTACCCAGGTTCGTCGGAATCTGCGGTGTTCGTATTCGCAACAAGATACATTTGTGTTTTACATGTAAGCGTTATCAATTTTAACATAAACTGGCTTAAAGGTCTGCTAGATCAGTTAATAAGGACGAGAACCGTCGATCTTAAGGCCTTTGTCAGACGTTGGTAGGAATGATGGTTGTTGTTGGTTGATCGAAAATTAACGCTGATTTTAACAATTGTTCAGTCATATCATGGCGGCCAGTTTTACCGACCTATTTGTTTCCTGACTCTTCACACCACTACTCCACACAACATTTTTTCCAAGCAACTAGCTGCTTTTCTACATAGACTGTTAGCCCTCTGGTGGAAAACAAATGACGTTTGTCCGAGTGACTTTTGTCAAACGTCGGAAGGCATGTTCACCGAGCTAGGGATAGAACTTACAGACCCTGGATTGATAACCCGTGTCGCTTTCGACTGTGCTACCGGACTTCGGCCGGTAAGAATTAGGTGTCAAGTCTGAACTCTGAAGTGGGTTTTCTTCCAAAACGTTAAGTAAAGTTTGGGAAGAGGATTCTTAATGTGTTGTTATTTTATTCCTTTCTGATGCCACAGCAGACAGCGTTCCCAGTGTTCTACATTTGCAGCCATGCCATTTTGTATCATTATAATGCGTGTATGACAAAATGAACTGGATTCAAGTAACTGCATTTAAACCGATGTTATTTTGTAAAATAAAATGATAACAGTGAATGACTCATACCATATTGATAATGAGTCATAACCTCAACAACGTGCATCAAAAGGTTGAATCAGTATTTTGCGTGATGATTGCAAATTGCCAGTTTATCCCACTGTGTAGGACATATATGAAGGTATTCAAGTTTCTTTAGTTTCAATAAACCATTAAAACGCTGACAGTTGCAGGAGTAGGTCTTCAAAATATTATCAACATTCCTTCGTGGCACAAAAAGGGCCTAATGAAGATCCTCTCTTTATTGTTTCTAAGATATTCAAAGTGAAACAGTTCATACTATATCAAAGGCCACCAGCGCTTGACAATAATATAGCTTAGCATATCTTATATGTTAACAACATATCGGAATAGAGAAACACATCCTAACAACGTGTTTACCATGCTATGTTATCATGTAGGGCTGTATTCAGATTGTCCAAACAAACCGAGCACTCGGGCATGTTATAGCCTAATCCACTAATCAAATTACAGCTATTACCTAGCACATACACGAGTGCTCAATGTGTAAGGACAATCTGAATACGCACCGTTTCCAAAATAAAGAAACTGTAAATACTTAGAACATCGGAATATTTATTTCATTTTAGATGTGTCATAGGTTAGTGTTTTTAAACAAACGCAATTGTAATATGTTCAAGACATTTAAATTAGTTTTTTTCTAATAATAACTCGTCCTCCCATGTCATTGCCGAAAACCTATTAAAAATATAAGTCGCGGGCTTCTGCCAGGCAACTAATAAAGGGTTTAATACAGCGTTGGTACATGATAAAAGTAGCTGTAATATCAAACTATAATTGGACAAAACATAATTTAGCGGTGGTCCAGAAACACCAACCTTGGCGTAATTAGTACACTTTTATAAAAACCAGCTGCCTGCGTAACCATGGTAAAGGAATACAATAAATACCGCTTTACAGAAACCTACTCAGAATTCGCGAATGCGCTGGCTGATCTGGATCCACACGGAGCGCATATGCGTTACGATTGGTTTTCGCGGAGCGCCGCCCAAATAAAAGAGGTACCATCTCTGGTTGAAGATCACATTGATTTTTTTTTAATATAAGCCATCAAAGTTAAGTACGCCTTGGAGTTTTGAAAGCATTAAGACAAAAATATTGAAACTTACTATACATGAAAGTATATTTATTGAATATGAATTGAAGTTGTATCAGATGTTATATATGTAATTGGAAACGGTTAATCTTAATTTATATCTAAACATATATTTGCACAGTGAAGGCTTGAACGAGACTGTGCATGTATTCAGTCTCGAATGAGCCTTCACTGTCGGCAAAAAGCACCCTGAACCATTAGTTTGTGTAGCTTTTTCGCGGTTAATCCGTTATCAAAGTGTATATTAGACTTTCTTTTTACAGGACCGTTTGTTAAAGTCGGGTCTACTATCGTATCGTTTGGACTTAATACAGGCCGTCCATTTCGTCAGATCAATCCCTGGTATTGCACTGCAATCCACTCGTTCATTACCACTGAAATGAAGAGAAATAATGTATAGTTTACGCCGCTTTCAACAATGGTTTACTTATATCACGGTGTTTCCTGGTTAAGATACCAGTAAAGTCCATTTATCCTGCTAGTCAGTCGTAAGGTTAATCACACACTTCTTTTTAAAAATAGCAAGAGAAGCTTACGGCCCTGCGACTTTAGATACATTCGGTTGTACTGTTGATATGTCGTAGTTGTCAAACATAATTATATATAGTTACATGACAAACTTGCGAGCCTGGGGCTTTAAACTAATTTGGGTTTATTGCTGTTATATCATAGTTGTTGAGCAGAACGTTTTATAGTAACAAGACATGCTTGCGGCCCTTGTACTTTAAACATATTCGGTTGAATAATTGTAACATCGTAGTTGTCAAGCAGAATGCTATATGGTAACCAGACGAACTTGCAGAATGTTATATAGTTACAATATAAACGAGCGACCCTGGGACTTTAAACACATTCGGATTATCGTAGTTGTCAAGTATAATGTTATATTGTTGCAAGACAAGCTTACGGCCCTTTGACTTTAAACACATTCGGTTGCATTGTTGTATTAGTGTGGTTGTCATTCAGAATGTTATAAACATGTAGTAACAAGACAAACTTACGGCCCTTTGACTTTGAACACATTCGGCTGTATAGTTGTAATATTGTAGTTGCCATTCAGAATGTTATAAACATGTAGTAACAAGACACACTTACGACCCTGGGACTTTGAATATATTCCCCTGTATAGTTGTAATATCGTAGTTGTCATTCAGAATGTTATAAACATGTAGTACATGTAACAAGACAAACTTACGGCCCTTTGACTTGAACACATTCGGCTGTATAGTTGTAATATCGTAATTGTCATTGAGAATGTTATACACATGTAGTAACAAGACAAACTTACGGCCCTTTGACTTTGAACACATTCGGCTGTATAGTTGTAATATCGTAATTGTCATTGAGAATGTTATACACATGTAGTAACAAGACAAACTTACGGCCCTTTGACTTTGAATACATTCGGCTGTATAGTTGTAATAGTTTAGTTGTCATTCAGAATGTTATAAACATGTTATAACCAGACAATCTTACGACCCTTGGATGTAATATTGTAGTTGTCATTCAGAATATTATAAACATATAGTAACAAGACAAACTTACGACCCTGGAACTTTGAACACATTCGGCTGTATAGTTGTAATAGTTTAGTTGTCATTCAGAATGTTATAAACATGTTATAACCAGACAATCTTACGACCCTTGGATGTAATATTGTAGTTGTCATTCAGAATAGTATAAACATGTAGTAACAAGACAAACTTACGACCCTGGAACTTTGAATACATTCCCCTGTATAGTTGTAATATCGAAGTTGTCACACAGAACTCTTGCTAGGCTTGTCTTTTTAATCTCCTTTAACTGGGCTGAAAAAATCGATTTTAGCGTTTTGGTTTCTTTGCCCGACAGGGGATCGTTTTAAAACATTCGTGCAAAATGAGAAAGAAATAACATACATGTACACAAAGACATGGGATGGTGACGATTGATGCTAGAAAGTGTGAATTGTAATCGTGATCTAATTTATATGTAATTTAATATGTAACTGCAAAACGACTATTAACTTAGGCTAAAAGCTGTATGCGAAAAGTGAAGTGAATGAATACTTTCAATCTAACCAGAGTTCTCTCAATTCGCTGACTTTCATTTCGAATATCAAATAGAACGTCTGACGAAACACGGGAGGTTTATCTATGTCGGATTAATGTCCGTACCTCCCTGTTATCCCATTCCCACATACAGACTCATCTGAAGCAGATGATGTTAAAAACCTTGTCGTAATATTAAAAACCTTAGCGCAAAGGTAAACAGTATGGCTCGTTATGGACAATTTCTCCCTTTGTTACAATGTATCTACTCCAAGCGTTAGTGCGTGAGAGCGAATATGATACTTCTGCATTTTTTTCCTTTATTTGTGAATCGTATTTGTGTATATGCATGCTCGCATTTGATAATATGTTTTGTACGACGATAAACTATGTTATGCTTAAGTATTACAAACCATAAGGTATTCTGTATTCTATTAAATAACTTTACTTTCATTTATAGAGATGTTTGTGGTTTTGCTCAGTTGATTTTAAGTCGTCTGCTGGAACTGTGTCACATGTAGGAAAGAGTTGTGCGATGTTAAAGTGGAGAGGCAACATGATCCCGTTTCGCCTGGCGTTATTATATTAAATACTTTACCGGAAGTGAATCTGATATCCGGATCCGGCGATTCATACCAGAAACGGTCACCACGTTTTAGCCTGGAGAACTGTCTGGCTAGCAGACACTCGAACGTTGGCCCTACTGAACTGTCATTTTGTAGAGTCTCGGTCATTGCTCCAGCGAACAAATCTATGTCGTCAACATGTCTGAAACAGGTAACAGGGAGTATTTTTAACTTTATCCTTTTATTTACAATCGAAACAAGCTGCTTGTAGCTTATATGAATCAGGCTCGAGGTATGCTTAACGGAGACTTAAACTTGCCGAAGACGTTGTATATAGAAAGTTCCCAAGCCTATGGTTCGATAGGCTGACGCTCTATCAACGTATTCCACAATGGGAAAAAACGTAATTGGGACACGCCACAGGAAAATCGTTCTTACGGAAAAATGCAATCTATGGACTGTTAATGTTCAGTACATGCACTTGATTTCTTGTTGTTACAAGCTTGATACCAACGCTTCAATAAAGCCTGAAAAGCAGTTGAACAGATAATATTCAGAATAATGGCTCAATAACCTAATAACTGGGAAACGACTGAACATAAAGAAATAACGGCGAGACTAAAGTGGTAGAAAACCAACCTGTAGGCATGTTCAAGTTTGTGAGCCTCCTCCTGTGTGTGGTCGGGCAGTATAAATCCGCCTTCTTCATCCGTGGCTGCCTTATCTGAAACAGTTCAACGAGCACATGACTACCTTATCTGAAACAGTTCAACGAGCACATGAAAAGCTAAAGAAAAACAGTTCAACGGTTACATGACTGCTTTATCTGAAACAGTTCAACGACCACATGACAAGCTAAAGAAAAACAGTTCAACGGGTACACGACTGCCTTATCTGAAAAACAAGTACTGTTATTAAAGGACATGTCTTCTGGTATAGAACAGTTAGAGTCGTCCTTATTACACAAAATAGACACACACACAGGGTGATTCGGATCATCTTGTTGACCTATGTACAACCTTATTCAATTCGAGTGGTAATAAAGTTTTTACAAAACAGGTACAGCGGGTGAATTACTGTTTTATTCATACGCGTAACCATAAAATAAACTGGATTGGTGAAGAATGTGAGGTTAAGCGAAAGGCATATAAAGATGCTACGAACAAGTTAAATCCAGTAAGATCCGAATCATCCCGTATATCTTATTTTATAAAGCGTAAAGACTTTAAGTATTTTTGCAGGAAAGAGAAGAAACAAAATAATAAAGATATGGCGGTGAACATGAATAAATGCGTGGCTCAAAACCACGTGATTTTTTGAAAATGTTTAGAAAGAAACAAAATCATGTACCAAATACAATAATACACTTACCCAATTTTATATTTTTTTTTATTGAATTATCGTCCGAATTGTGTAATGAAGATAGAGGCGAATTCGTGAATGATTTGGACAGTTTTGATAGAATTAGTGATACAACAACTTTCGAAGAATTGGGTGAACCTATATCTTTACAAGAAGTTCAAATTGTACGTAAAGTGTCGTATTGCAAGCAATACAAAAGTCCCCTACCGGACGAAGACAGCACATTGTGTATTGTAAATGCATTATTCGACAAAAACAGCAATGCACTGAATACATTTTGGATACATTCCTATCAAACATTTCTCATTTCGACCTTCGACCTATAAGTGTGACCTTGACCTTTGAGGTTCATTCCTGTGTCTTGTTTGCCACCTGTCATCATTGAACATGTGTGCCCAGTAACTTGAGAATTATATGATGCATGGTTTCTGACTTCGACCTTTGACGTCTAAGCGTGACCTTGACATTTGAGGTACATGCATGTACCTCATCATGGTGAACATTTGTGCCCAATAACTTGGAAATGCTATGATTCTGGTTGAGATGTGAACCGGATAAAGTACAGTCCTCTCAAACAGTACTAATTTTGACCTTTGACCTCTAAGTGTGACATTGACCTTTGATGTACAGGCCTATGTCTTGTGCGCCACCTGTCACCTCATAGTGAACATGTGTGCCGAGTAACTTGGCAAACCTATGATGCATGGTTTCTCATTTCGGCCTTTGACCGCTAAGTGTGACCTAGACTTTCGAGGTACAGGCCTGCGTCTTGTGTACGACATGTCACATCATGGTGATCATTTGTGCCGAGTAACTTGGGAATCCTATGATGCATGGTTGAGATGTGAGACGGACAAAGTACAGTCCTATCAATCAGTACTCATTTTGAACTTTGGATCTTAAGCGCGACACGCCACCTCATCATGGTAAACGTGTGTGCCTAGTAACTTGGGAATCCTACGATGGATGATTAAGATGAGGGCCGGACAAGGTGCAGTCCTATCAAAATGTACTAATTTTGACATTTGAACTATAAGTGTGACCTTGACATTTGAGATACAGGCCTGGGTCTTATGTGCGAAACGGGGCCTCATCATTGTAAACGTTTGTGCCAAGTTTTTTTGGAAATCCAATGATGGATGGTTAAAACGCCGCCCGGACAAGGTTATGTGGGACGTACAGACTGACAGAAAGAATCGACCATACCTATAGTCCCCAAACCGGTCTATGACCGGTAGGGGACTAATAAGGCATGCGCCTTCGATGATATCGTCTATGAATAGTTCAAAGAAAGCATACAGGAAATTCTTATTCATATAATAGTGTTTAACTAGCATCCTTTACACATGCATTTAAAAAACGAGAACATTATTACGCAACCCATACCGATTAGTTACCTACAGGATAAGATATATCAGAGCTTTCAATCCATAAAATATGATTTTGTGTTTATAATGGGTTTTTTTCTCCAATGCACATCATCTAAAAGTTTATATGTGTATGTATGAATACAAACATATTGAGTGGATGACTGAGTGACTGATTTGTTGATTGATTGATTGATTAAACACTCAACCGCTCATCATCGTCATTCGCTCATTCATGAAATACATGCTTTAATTTGTCACTCAATGCAAACTATATTTGTCTTTCTGTAACATATTCAATTCGTTTATTATTGGACTTGAACATCGAGTGTTCCTCATCATCATTTCATAGTTACTTTCGTTACAAACAATAGTATACAACACAAAATAACAAAAATAAAAAAGAAACACAAAGAGAAGAGAAAGAAAACAAATATTTTTTTATATGAAAAAATGTGAAAGAAAAAAAAAAAAAAAAAAAAAAGAGAAAATAAATCAATCTATATAGACTATTTGGAAGAATATTTTCATGGGTACTTATTATAACGTTTTTATTCTAAGTTCAAAATACTTTATGCAAAACATAGTAAAATTGTTTAAAACTGAAACATTATTACAATTCAAAAGTTCTAAATATTTATGCACACTTGGTTGTCTGAAATAAAATTGCTTTACATAGATCCTTTACATTTCGTTTCATTAAAGGACTCTGTCAAGCACTCTGGTAATTTCAACAATTACATTATTAAAAGACATTCTAAACAACATTTAGTTAGGATTTACGTTCGCAATGGTATTGCGGATCTTTCATTTTGAAAGGACGCGTTTTAGCCTCGCGAAAGGAAAACTTGTGTTGCAACTTATATTCAAAAGTGTCTGCAAATCTTTCAGCGTAAATCTTTCATTTCGAATCAAATCATGTGATGTACTAGTATACTGTTATAATATTAATTTTGTACTTAACATCAAACAAGGTATTATATGTGTTTAAGTATGTCGTTTTAACCAAATCAAAATCAATTTTTAATCATTTTTTTAAAAACAAATGCCCCATGCTGGTTATAATAATACGAATGCACCAGATAACAGGTTATCATGACCATGACTCTATATGTGTCTTTCATGCATGGCTCTCACCTCACGTCTTCACCTATAAATGTGTGTATACATGTGAATATGTACCATGCCATTTTTCACTGTATGTTATCATATTGTTTTTATTTGTCTTATAAAGTTTATGTTATGTTTATGGTACATGTATGTTATTATGATTTTAGACTGAGGGGATTTTAAGTACCCTGTTATTTCGATTGATGGGATTCTGAAAACTCATCAAGGGGATTATGAGTACACTACCAATTTTTCTGAGGGATTATGAATACTCTGTTAAATTCATCGTGTGGATTCTGAGCACTATGCCATTTTTGGACAGAGAAGATTGTGAGTGATGGGATTTTGATGTAAACTCTACATGCACATCATTTGGGAAAATGAGACATTCTGGACAGAATGTTAGAGTAAGGTTGGAAAGTATTGGAAAAGGAAGTTCTCTTCACACGTTTCCATGGAAATTTGTCTTTTACAGATTGCATTTTCTGCATTCCGAATAGTATGTAAAAGTGTGATTGATGTTCCTTCACTGTTATGTCCGGATTGTTAATTTTTAGAATTAAAGCAACGGTAATTATTTATAAACTTACGTAATTTACAGTGGACCCTCCAATGGTTGTATCCGGGGATTCCGTGGTCACGCCCCCTCTGTATGTTCAGTGCAGGAAGGTCAAGGCTGTTTCCATTCTTGTCCATGAAAAGTTTGTTTCTTGTACCGTCCTCAAATAAACTGAAAAGGCAAAATAAGGATTGGTGCTAAATATTTATCAATAAATCTCAACTTTTATTTCCTTATATGAGAGAATGCAGTGAGCTGCAACGGAATAATGTTGAGACAATTTCTATCCAAAACAAATTTCAATTTTCTCATTATGTTGATTCCTTTCCAAGCCTAAACCACTATATAATCAATATGTTCGTGCCACGTGCAATCAGTAGCAAAAAATAGACCGAGATGTTTCTGTATATTAACCTCTTTTATCGGATGGTTACGCATATATATTTGATCGTGGGCATTTCTTTTCAGTTTGCGCAAGAAGAGAAGAGTTTCAGATTTGGAGGGATTAAAATTAACTGCAAAGATGCAGTATGTCAGAAATGTTGTAACAATAACCATTTCCGAACCTGTCGGCTAGAGGTGTTGGATCCGACACGAGCCATCTAGCTAGACCGTCGAGCGCTTTCCCGCCTTCAGATATTATCATGTGTGGTTTATGGTACACCAACTCAATGTTCTTCTTCTCAGAAAACTTGTAGTTCTTCGTCATTGTAGCCTGGTAGTCCGGAATTTGGGAATGTCCGAATCTATAACAAGTTGTAAATAAATACAGCATAACAGTTGGGTTATAATATTCAGTTGCATATAGCGTGGATGAAAAAGTTAAATCGCTGGTTGATCTAGACCTTCACACACTGGTTGCAAAATTAGGTTGATATTCCTAGAGTTTATTTCATGTCATTCTATCGATAAACGATTATGTTGAAACAGATTATTTATTCTATGAATAATAATTCCTGAACGAACAGACATTGGAGAGTCACGTTGTATACCGCCCCGGTAGCTCAGTCGGTAGTGAAGCGGGCCGTTGATCAAGGAGTTATGAGTTCAAACCCCTGCTCGGCGAGCATTCGTTCCCACGTTTGTCAAATTTCAAAGAGATACTAGCCATTCATCTTTCACGAATGGGCTCACAGTATATTATGTGGAAAAGCAGCCAGTTGTTTAGAAAGTCAGAAAGGTGAACTGGTTACCGTTATATGGCTGATAAACTGGTTGAAAACGGCGTCTACCTCAATCAACCAGTATACCGCTCTGGTGTTGTGTTAAAAGCGTCGTGAGCGAGATACTTTGATTTTAATCTCCGATCGGTCGTATAGGCAATTGAAAGCAGATTCAAACCCCCATAAAAGCCAATAAAAACGTCCTACCTGAACGCAGCGACGGCAAACACGTTAGAGATTGAAGGATTGACGTTCTTCCTGTAACAACCGTTATAGGACCTTTTTCTCAGTTGAAGTCGGTACTTTTTCATGGCTGCCTCGTTGAAGATGGCCGGTAAATATCCACCATAGTTTATATGCTAGAGAAGACATAACAATGTCAAACAGCTTGAATAAATGTAAACATTGTATGAAAGGCAACACAGTCTAACCAATGTAACATTTTCCTACACACAGACGCACTCATTTGTATTTTCAGCAGATGCTTTTGTAAATTTTGAGTAAATGAGCCTTTCAACTCCATGCAATAATTATACATGTAATTTCATTTATAACAATTATCTTTATCTTGACTCGATGTTTTTAAAGTGTTATCTCAATAGTTTTGCCTCGATTTGTTCATATTCGTTTAATTGCTGTATATGCGTTGCATGTGAGGAAGGGTTAATAAAAAAACAAAAACTGAATTGAGGCCCAGATTATCCCTCGTGTCTCCTGTAATGGTTAATTCCCAAACCTTAATTGAGGCCCAGATGATCCTTCGTGACTTCTGTAAGGGTTAATAAACAACGCACCTAAAATGTGGCCCAGACTACCCTCGTGTCTCCTGTAAGGGTTAATTCCCAAACGTGAATTGAGGCCCAGATTATCCTTCGTGTCTCCTGTAAAGGTTAATTCCCAAACCTGAATTGAGGCCCAGATTATCCTTCGTGTCTCCTGTAAGGGCTAATAAACAACAAACCTGAATTGAGGCCCAGATTATCCTTCGTGTCTCCTGTAAAGGTTAATTCCCAAACCTGAATTGAGGCCCAGATTATCCTTCGTGTCTCCTGTAAGGGTTAATAAACAACAAACCTGAATTGAGGCCCAGATTATCCTTCGTGTCTCCTGTAAAGGTTAATTCCCAAACTTGAATTGAGGCCCAGATTATCCTTCGTGTCTCCTGTAAAGGTTAATTCCCAAACCTGAATTGAGGCCCAGATTATCCTTCGTGTCTCCTGTAAGGGTTAATAAACAACAAACCTGAATTGAGGCCCAGATTATCCTTCGTGTCTCCTGTAAAGGTTAATAAACAACAAACCTGAATTGAGGCCCAGATTATCCTTCGTGTCTCCTGTAAGGGTTAATTCCCAAACCTGAAGTGAGGCCCAGATTATCCTTCGTGTCTCCTGTAAGGGTTAATTCCCAAACCTGAATTGAGGCCCAGATTATCCTTCGTGTCTCCTGTAAAGGTTAATTCCCAAACCTGAATTGAGGCCCAGATTATCCTTCGTGTCTCCTGTAAAGGTTAATTCCCAAACCTGAATTGAGGCCCAGATTATCCTTCGTGTCTCCTGTAAAGGTTAATTCCCAAACCTGAATTGAGGCCCAGATTATCCTTCGTGTCTCCTGTAAAGGTTAATTCCCAAACCTGAATTGAGGCCCAGATTATCCTTCGTGTCTCCTGTAAGGGTTAATAAACAACAAACCTGAATAGAGGCCCAGATTATCCTTCGTGTCTCCTGTAAAGGTTAATTCCTAAACCTGAATTGAGGCCCAGATTATCCTTCGTGTCTCCTGTAAAGGTTAATTCCCAAACCTGAATTGAGGCCCAGATTATCCTTCGTGTCTCCTGTAAGGGTTAATAAACAACAAACCTGAATAGAGGCCCAGATTATCCTTCGTGTCTCCTGTAAAGGTTAATTCCTAAACCTGAATTGAGGCCCAGATTATCCTTCGTGTCTCCTGTAAAGGTTAATTCCCAAACCTGAATTGAGGCCCAGATTATCCTTCGTGTCTCCTGTAAAGGTTAATAAACAAAAAACCTGAATTGAGGCCCAGATTATTCTTCGTATCTCCTGTAAGGGTTAATTCCCAAACCTGAATTGAGGCCCAGATTATCCTTCGTGTCTCCTGTAAAGGTTAATAAACAACAAATCTGAATTGAGGCCCAGATTATCCTTCGTGTCTCCTGTAAGGGTTAATAAACAACAAACCTGAAATGTAGCCCAGATTATCCCTCGTGTCTCCTGTAAGGGTTAATAAACAACAAACCTGAATTGAGGTCCAGATTATCCTTCGTGTCTCCTGTAAGGGTTAATAAACAACAAACCTGAACTGTGGCCCAGATTATCCTTCGTGTGTCCTGTAAGGGTTAATTCCCAAACCTGAATTGAGGCCCAGATAATCCTTTGTGTCTCCTGTAAAGGTTAATTCCCAAACCTGAATTGAGGCCCAGATTATCCTTCGTGTCTCCTGTAAGGGTTAATTCCCAAACCTGAATTGAGGCCCAGATTATCCTTCGTGTCTCCTGTAAGGGTTAATAAACAACAAACCTGAATTGTGGCCCAGATTATCCTACGTGTCTCCTGTAAAGGTTAATAAACAACAAACCTGAATTGAGGCCCAGATTATCCTTCGTGTCTCCTTTAAGGGTTAATTCCCAAACCTGAATTGAGGCCCAGATTATCCTTCGTGTCTCCTGTAAAGGTTAATTCCCAAACCTGAATTGAGGCCTAGATTATCCTTCGTGTCTCCTGTAAAGGTTAATAAACAACAAACCTGAACTGAGGCCCAGATTATCCTTCGTGTCTCCTGTAAGGGTTAATTCCCAAACCTTAATTGAGGCCCAGATTATCCTTCGTGTCTCCTGTAAAGGTTAATAAACAACAAACCTGAATGGTGGCCCAGATGATCCTTCGTGTCTCCTGAAAGAGAGTCTCGTCGTCCCAGTGTGGGTTGATTACAGCAAGTTCCATCGCTAGTCTGTTGTGTTCCCGCAAAAATGTAGTATGGCTCATACCGAGACTGGGTACCACGTTTACTCGGGCATCACCTTGACAAAAAGAATGTGTAATCGTAGTCTGGAGTTACCGGTCCCAACCATTACATTATATAGGGCCAGGCATACATCACACATGGTTTATCGTTTCAAACTCAGAAAGTTTCATTATTCAATAATTTATTCCAAACATCAAGTTGTATCGGTCCGCTGTAGAGTTTACAAACTCGAATGCATACACGTTTTATTTAGCAAAATCATACAAAATCCGGTATTCAAGGAATGATTCTTAGCGAAAACTCCACTCAATATGATACTAAGCATATTCTGATCGGATTCTTCCCTGTTTACTACTTAATCGTAGGATTATAACAAGTAATTGTCTGAAAAAGCCGTACTACAATTTCTTAATTTCAGACATTAGTCAAAACATTAAATATAACTCGCTCCACAAAGTTCCGTGTCAGGTTAGCCCTTTCCAACACAAAAAAAGTTTGTGAAGTTCTCTTACCCGCCTTTTGACAATAATCTTTCGGCGTTTCGAGCACACATTTATCTGGTTTGTTTTTCGGTAATAGCTTGTCCCTGTCATCCTTGGTCTTCAGAAGACCTGTAAGTAATCCAAATAAGTTTGAAAAGAACTGGGTTAAATATTGTATCTTCTTTGAAATTCAAAGCTTAAACATGAACCAGATTTAAAAGCATTGTTGCAAAAAGAAAATAGAAACAGTTTTTAGTTGTTTTCCTCATTCAACGGTTGCGGTACAAGCTTTCAGGTGACCCGATACTGGCTGTTTAAACTGATACTTACAAACGCGGTCGCTTGTACAGATATGTCTTATCCTATTTATGGCGGGCATAGACTTCAGATGCACGTTTTTATCATTCTTATTTCTTCCTACAAGCAACTAAACACCTGGACCCGTATTCAACACTCAAGTTGAAGACCATTCTAATTCTAAATTCACAAAATATCAAAGTTTCTGATTCGCTTGAACCAAATTTAGAAATAGAGTTAATTTGAAATGGTTGTTGAGTACGGACCACCTGACGACAAACCCATTCGGGGGTAAAAGTACAAGTCGGTATTTCTGAACAGTGTAGGTTCAGATCAACCTGTCCATCTGATCTTTCTTATCAGAATCTACTGAAGTTGACAGAAGTTGACAGAAGTTGACGGAAATTTCTCACAAACTTCTGTATATAACATATGAACACGTGGTCAGACTGAATGTGTGGACAGGCTTAGCTAGATCATCTTCACTCATAACAAATGCCTACTTCTACATGTTTGTGATAAATCGATGACAAACCTCCTGTTAATGTCCTTAAATCATTCATAGCCTCTAAAGAAGAGCCATAGACAGCGGATCCGTCTATGTAGGACGTCACTTGATTCATCTGTTCTCGGAAACCTGAAATAAAACGGTCATACAGGTATCACATTATTGTATCAATTTACATATACATTTTCTGGTAGAAGGGTTATTATTCCCAGCACACAACCATGTATATAATACAACAAATTAGTGAAGTAAAATAGCCGACTAAAGGTATGTAGAAAGAGAACAATAATTTGAAGAAAACAAATAATAGCGAAAACATATACAATATTAAAGTTATTCCCCTTGATTCCAATGATACGTAATTATGAAGTGCGGTATTATATATGGCAACACGCTGTGATTTATAATATAAAAATATGCAATATATCATCATTGAAAAGATGGCGGGCCCTTCTTTAACAACCAATTGAGTGGATTGCTAGAACTACTTTCGCTGGTAAGCTTTGCTCCGGCCTTTAGGGTAAATAAAATACAGCACTTTCCACCATAACAAGTAGCACTGTCATACAAAATACATAGTGACCATTATCAAATGGTGTTAAGTATACTTCGGTCTTCACGAATTCATTCCATACTCAGCTAAACTCCCACTGGTAAATTATCACATATTAAACTATATTTCATAATTAAGCGTTAATTACCAACATACGATAAAAACACAGCAGACAACTGACTTTGAAAATCTCCCACCAAAATTTAAAAAATATATATATAAATGAAATCTTTATTATTAAATAACTCACAACGTTTTCAAAATCTGTCTGATTAAAAAGGTTAAAATAATATTGACCTGGATTACAGTCGTGGTTGGGTGAAGGCGCGGAGCGTACAAAGTTCATACACGATTTGTTGAAGAACGGATCGTCATCTGGGATCATGATTGGAAAACAGTGTGTCCTGTTAGATAGAGAGAACATAGTGCTGTAAGCCTTTCACACACACAATGCAATCGCAATTGACGAAACTGTCTATTGAAAATCTCTATGAATGAAATAGAGGATATTACATGAGTGGTCATTCAATACGACATTTTAATGCTAACGTAATTGCAAGGATCCAACAGGAGATCGAATCCTGGTGGCGATTTAACAACTGTACCACGTTTGCTTTCTAAATGTAGTAAAAGATAAACGCTCGATTCAACAACAATTTGAAAAGTAACCCTTCCTTTCCCCAAACAGTAGACTGAACAATAAAATTGATATCAAAGCGGTTATACCAGAGACATATAAACACATGTGTTTATATGTCTCTGGTTATACGAAGTAGGAACATGTTATAGAGAGCGAGCTAGATAGAGGGAGAAGCTAATTGATTGATTGGTTGGGCTTTAATGGTCAGTAATAAAGCTGTAATAATATCGTCAGTATGGGATAGGTTTAAATTTTGTACCATGGGGTGACGTAATCGAAAAGGGAGCAATCAACATTATTAGTGTTAAGAAAAACTCTATTATATGTTTGAAAAAAGCAACCTTTATGAATCAATAAATTGTATTGACTGATTTAAGAAACAAAAAGATACAAAATATCAAGATTTCAAATCTTTAGACACATTTAATTTGTATTTAATAACTTTACCCCACATTCCTAGGCTAAGCTTTTTTAATAGTTTGATTTACGACCCTGACGAGCTCCTAGGCTACGCTTTTTTAATTGTTTGGTTTTCGGCCCCGAATTTGCCTATTTATAAAGATCTGTTGAATTTCTAAACTCAAATGTTCCTCCCCATACATTATGATTCATTCTGTCCATTGTATTCTTGCTATATGTTAACTATACATGTGAACTTTTTCTTTTAATTTCATAAATACTCAATTTTGATATTTTCTTTAATTTGCTTATACATACAATCGACTATTATGAGAATGGAATTTAAGAAGGGAGTTAACTCTTGAGTACAAAGGCTATAGGACATTTCGACCGTTATACTCGGGTAGTTAATCTCATTGGTATATTCGAACAAGGTAATTCACTACATCTGCTCAATCTTAAAAGTGGTTAAAAGCTCACACAAAACATTGTAATACATGAATATAAAATAACATTTAATCTTTTTAGAATAACTCCCGTCTTTGTTATCATACTTCTGCTAAACTGGGAGGAGAATACGACTTCCCGCTCTACTTCTAAAGCTTGTGTCATACTTAACTTATAACCAGAGGCATAAAACCTTAATGTATGTAATATGTAATATATTTTTTGTTTTTTTATCTAATTGATCTAGTAAGAGCAGATTTTAAACCGTTTATTGGTAAAAAATTAAGAGACTTCAGCTTCTTTGACACATTATAGTTGCAGTCAATGTTAAGCAAACTGTAAATCGTATGGTTTTAGGTCTAAACTTGACATGTTACGACTAATGCTGAATATCACATAGATCGCAGCATATAAAACGTCTATCCCTATCGTCAAAACTGACCCTTTCTGCTCTTGTTAAACTTGTATCATAGGCTATGAAGTAATGCTTCAATATCATGCGCGGCGTCGTTGATGATTTGCATCAAAATTCGTCTTGTTGTCATACATGGAAGCTTAAAATGTCGTATACATGAAGAAAGAGACGATAAACTTATACTGAATAAATAAGAAATCACATAAAGAAACTGTACCTGTTTTTATTTTCTTCTCCACAACATTGGATGTTGGCACCCATCTCACCTAAAGTGCAAGTAACATGTATAAAATATAACGTTTGCAACAGTTTATA
The DNA here is from genome assembly GCA_031761405.1 of Serripes groenlandicus. Taxonomy (NCBI): domain Eukaryota; kingdom Metazoa; phylum Mollusca; class Bivalvia; order Cardiida; family Cardiidae; genus Serripes; species Serripes groenlandicus. Next base: position 137,597,143 of record JASEVX010000004.1, read on the forward strand.
TCTGTAATATAGCTAACCCGTGTACGTGCTATAAGCATTTAGGGTTGCCTGGTTCGATACTTATGCTGCTATACACGAACCCAAATAAGCTAAAATATATCTATAAACGCCGTAGTTCAAGACTATAAACTACATTTGTGAACAGTGTAGTTCAATATCAAGCTGCAGCTGTAACAATTTGATTAGACGCTGTCGCCTTTATTTATCATTGATACAACACTATTTGGTGCAACATATTGTAGACTCATGATGACCAGAATGACAAAGCAAGTTATGAAACTGCCGTATATTTACAATTGGGCTAGTTTAAGTACACGCTGAGGTTAAAGAGCCGACAACTCTCATCTTTTTGGACTGTTTTCTAAATTAAGTTATAGACTGACTAAAGCAGGACTTTGGTATTAAATATTATTCTTATTTCTACATGAAAGTGTTTGATTCATTTTATTTAAATGGCACAGCGCATCAGAAGTACGACTTTGATGATCAAATCCAAATCGTACGGCTACACAGTTAAATCTTTAGAACAAGTACTTTCTGTAAATATACGAGAACTTGTCAAAATTCACGGATTGTGACAATAAACTGGATATAGTTAACGTCAAACTATCCGTATATAGCCCTTACCCACATACAACAAAAATGCAGCAGACCGGCTACTTCAAAAGCATCTAAACAAAAATGTGGAAAATATTGGGGAAAAAACATTAAGGCAAAAGGAGAATTTGCTCATGATGAGCAATTTCCTCGTTAGTCACTTTTTCCCCAAAGTCGTCTGCTACAGAGAAGTCAGAAAGCGTCAGCAGGTTGAAAAGCAATAACTACAGATAGAAGTATGATACGGACACCACTGTGTATGTTAGACCCGGTGTTGTACAGACGCTCTCCCGTATTGGAACGTACTGTGAACGAAACTGAACCGTATATAAAATGATTAAAAAATGCCGTAATGTAGTACAAATACATTTGGGCTGTAACAGTAGTTGCATATAGCTTGTCCAAACATGAATCATTTCTTACATTCAACACATCTGCAGCACACGACTTTTAAAACATCAATAATGTAGTAATTGTCTATGACTGAAGGAATAATTAGTAAAAAAAATTAAAGCAATAGAGATTGCTCATCATCAAGGCAAAGAAATTGAAAATATCTATAGCTGAAAGTAGTATTTTTGAATACAGTTGAAAACGGGGAAATTGCTTATTATTAGCAGTAACTCCATTTGCAAGTATTTTTTAAAAAATATATTCGTCTGATACAGATATGTCAAAATTCCTCTTCATGTAGGATAAAGGATGTGAATCCGCCTTGAAATATCAGCTGATTCCATGATACACGTTAAACGACATTTTTTAATTCATTGATAATTTGGATCAAAATGGATGTTTTCGTGGTCGGTTTTTGTCATAACCAGAGGTTTCCCATACGAGCCAATAATTATGTCCAAATGTTTGCAGATCTTAAAGTGCCGAATGTCGGTTTACGTATCACGCAGCCCAACAGAAAACACAGACAGAAAAACATCAAACTTGATAACGATCTCTGAACGTTTTTACTAGACATGTTTTAAACCCTATGACTGCTTGAACCGATTATTGTCTGCTCAAGTCAACAGTTATATCTTACTAGTCATTGATTTGGCTGTGTATTCTTCCAAATTCAAAGCTGGACAATTCGATTTTAAAACTTAAGCCTTGAACTTCGCAAGTAGCCGTTCTTTCATAAGTACTCAGTCAACAAGCACACATTGTTTCGAACGGTTGTACCCATCTGTCTGTAGAAAAAATCCAAGTTCCGATAATCGGATCTCTATAAGCCCATACCTGACGTTTCAAATAAACAAGTCAATACTACCTTTCAAAACTGGTGTAGATACAAACTCGTGGTCAATGAACTGACCCCACTGCATCACCATGACGGTCAGTTTCTCGTTTCTGGGAGATTTCCCTTTCTTTGTATGCAAAATGTTACTGATACTCCTGGCGCTTGGAAGTGGAAGACCCCATTTATCACGTGATCGAGGTTCGTCAACGCCTGAAAGTGAAGGTGTTAAGCATAATAAACCAGTCAGTCACATCGATTCAGGTAGGTCTATAAACTAGTGAAATAAATAAAGCATATACTTATGAGCCGTGTCTGGAGATTGTGGGCCTCGTAAGTTGTGCATTGTGTAAACTGCACGGTCCGCTTGCAAGATGTCTGACTAACCTGAATTGGAGTCCCACACGAACGGCTGTAGATTGCAGTTTGACAACATAATAACATTTATCTGGTTCCATTACATATTAAACTATCAACAGACAAATCCGTAGTAATTTGCTGTGGACAAACATCACCCGAATGGTTCAGTGGTGTTACAGCTTCAATTGGTAGTTTGGAAAAGCTAGGAAACGCATGATTAAGAAAACTGTCCGCCGTAGTACAATTGAAGTAGCGTTGAAATAACCGGCTTTAAACTGAAATACATTCTATAGTTTTGATTTTCCTGTCCTTTCCATTGCATCGTAGGATCAAGCATACAACAACATTGGCGGCGGCCTGTGTACATGGTGAAACAAGCAAAAGGCTATAGAGAGACCATTTTGTAATTGTGAACCGCTTTAACCTATCAAACCTCGAAAGTAGTTTGCTTCATTATTCGTGTATTGATTCCAAACATCAAGTTCGTGCTGTGGAGTTAACGAAACGCAATTCTATATTTACTTATTGTCTATATATATTCGAAAGCAATATATAAGGGTATGTGACCAAAATAGTCGCCATTGTTGGTCCGTGTCAGACGAAGTAAGTTGGGTACAAAACACCATCAATTCTAGAGAACCTACCATCGGCATACATGGGTGGAATCTCTCTGAGTTGTGGACACAGTTTGGCACCCCAGCTTGGACGTTCCAGATTGTTACAGCTTCCATCAGCAGTTCTGTATATCGAATTAATGGAACATGGAGGCCCCTTAAACGACGATAATGGTATTTGATTATCTATCCGAAATGCAGACGTATTTTGGCAGACATGGATTTGTTACAATGGTTTTAACTCTATTTAATAATGTGTCTTTCTCTGTGGGAGGGGTGGGTGACAGAAAGCGAGAGAGAGAGAAAGAGGGCGAGAGACAGACATAGAGAGACAGAGACACAGAGAGAGACACACACACAGAGAGTCAGAACGAGAAAGAGACAGAGACAGAGAGACAGAGACAGAGAGACAGAGACAGAGAGACAGAGACAGAGACAGAGAGTCAATCGAAATGTAAATATTATATATATAGCTTAAATAGATATACCGCTATAATGTTAAGTGATATAGCTAAAGCTTAGATGGGTCTTTCTCTATTTTAGAGACGTATTTCGCTTAGCTAGTGAGATAAGCTCTCAGATAAATGATAGCTCTCTAAATAAGGAGACAATTGTTAAGTCCAAAAATAGATTCTATAAAGATATCATATCAGATTAGAATTCATAATTTAGATTGATTGTTTAGTGTTTTACGCCTTTTTCAACAATTGTTCAGTGAATATCACATCTGTTCCTGGTCCATTTATCCTGACACTAACAAATCAGTCGTTATGCTAACCCCACACCCCTGAGCGCCAAGAAGGGTAGCCATTACCACCATTTTCAAAGTAGTTGGTATGGCCCGGCCGGGTATCGAACCCGCGAAATTCCCCTACCCGAGGCGGACGCTATACAACTACACCACTGAGGCGGTCATTATATAGAATTATGGTAACTAATTACAAATGTCTCATACCTTACACCAGGTATGTATATTGATAAATAAAGAATAAAACCGCATGTTCTTACATCGTATGTGCTCGGACAGTAGACACCAAATTTCTTTTTCCAAAGTTTAAGATATTTACGGCTGACCTTTAATCGGAAGGGGTCGATTTGTTCCCTGCAAAGAGAAATAGCTGTCACATTAAACCGGATTACAGCTGTGCTATACTTTACTCTCAAAGAATATGAGCCGTTCCACGAGAAATCCAATATTAAAGACTCTGCGTAATGTATCGACTCAGATCAGCCTGCGCAGTCAGCGCAGTCTAATCCGGAGCTGACACATTCCGTCTCAGGAGATAGATGTAGTAATGATTCCTGAAACAGAAAATCGACAGTAGGCGAAAAGAGTCTGCCCCGATTAGCCTGTGCGGCATGCTTAGGCTGGTCCGTGTCGATACTTTACTCAGAGTTTACACATCTGCGTAATGTATCGACCAGATCAGCCTGCGCTGTCCGCGCAGACTGATCCGGCCGACACATTCCGTCTTAGGGGGATAGATGTATAGAGTAGTTACTCCTGAAACAGAAAATCCACAGGAGGCGAAAAGTGTCTATCCGGGTAGGCCTGTGTGGCATGCTTAGGCTGATCCGGGTCGATACTTTACGCAGAGTCCACAATGTTGGTTTTCACTAGGAACGGCTCATATGTATGCATTACCTTGGCATCGATTTCAATAAGACATAAGATATCATTAACCCTTTCCCACTTATAGACGCATTCTGCAGCAGACGACTTTTGAAAACAGTGTGGCAAAAGGTCAAATTGCTTTTTTCAGCAATCAAACCTTCATTTATAGAGAGTTTCTGTAGTTTTTGCCTAGATGTTTTCAAAGTAAACACAGAGAAAGTAACGATAGTTTGCTGATGCGTCATCGTTACTAAACCCAGACGTCATTAAAATTTTAAATATTCATATCGAATTCAAAACGAGGCAACTTTTCTCATTTAAAAAGAACGTGTATGGACAAGAGCAACCGTAGGGTGTGAATAAAGTCCTGCCTATGCACCCGTACCGTTTGAATTCAACATAAACTGTTCTTAGAAGTTTCTTGAAGCTTTTGTGACGATTTCCATAAAGTTGCAGATCCCTATCAGCATGCGCACATTTTTAGCACCGTTGCGATAATCTTTTTTTTACAAGTTCGATGTATTATGGTATGCATCAGGCTCAAACCGATAACGGTTCACTCGTTCATACAAACTCAGGAGACAAAACATATAGATAATGGAAATCCTTACGCGTAAATGAGTTCCTTTAACGTTTTCAGCTGTATAATCGCCGACTTCGCCAGCTCGATACTTTTATCTTCGGCAGCCCCGAATAAGGCCAGCTGATCATCGGCTGTGCCGCCATTTAGTGTATCTATACCTACAAGAGAAAGTTGATGCAAGGCATCAATGTCGCCGGAAAAGACTGCATTGATTTATTTATGTATTCTTGACTTTCCTTAGTCTATTCAAACATTAGGAACGTAGTAATGAAAACATTTGCTTATAAATTTTATATACATACCTATACATTAGGGTATCTATAAAAAATTAACGAAATGTGTACACATTTATCTGGCTTAAATTTAATTTTGCTGTTGTTACTTATTTAAATAATAGTATTCATTCATATAATTTCAATGTTTGTCAATCTTATTCGAATCACAAGGTAAATATCCTGGTATTGCTTTAAAGGGAGGTAATTTGAAGAAAACAAAAGTCTTCAAAAGGAGAAATATATCGGCATTACCGTCTACAGTTTACCGTCTACAGTTTAAATTGTTCTATTGTTTGTGAATTTAAAAATGTTCTTTTTTTCTTATTTCTACATGTACAACGAAATATTGCGGCTTCTCTTTGACGCTTTGCGTCAAACATTCGTCTTGTATTTGTCTAAAATAAAATAATATCACTCGCTTTTTCATATCGAAATGCGCATGCGCGAAAATCGATGTTAAAGGTCACGAAACTACACAACAGAATAGGGTCTATATTTAGCTTAGAAACAGTTCCTACTTTAGATATTCATGGATTAACATTATTAAATGAATTCTACACAAATCAAGACATCTCTTTGAACATGAAAACAACATTTAGTAAGTTAAAATTGCTATTAAAAGGAGAATCCGAAATTGACCTCAATGATGACACATAAGAGTCTGCATTAGGGGATGTTGGTTCACGTCTTGAAGGGACCACTTTTGTCTTCGTAAATAAGACAAAAAACTTAAATGCGAGTGAAATAAAAAAAACTGCAAACATTAAAAAAATCGGAATATTTATTTCATTTTAGATGTGTCATTTATTAGTGTTCGTAAACAACCACAATTGTAATATGTTCAAATCATCTAGATTTTTTTCTTTCTAATAATAAGCCGCCCTCCCATGTGATTTCCGAAAAGCTATTAAAAATAGAAGTCGCGGGCTTCTGCCCGGCGACTAATAACAAAGAACCGGACATATGAACGAGCTGTGCTGCAAGTACGCTGACCATCAGACTTTTTTATGTGAACAATTTTGATCCAGAACAAACTACGAAGGTTGTTAGGTTCTCACTTTTTGCGCCATTTTTAGAAGCATTTTGACAATCATTATGGGTTAAAGCTGGAAGGTCACGAGGCTGGATTCACACAAATGAAATCATGAACTTTGACGCCACTGTAGCAGGCGACGTTTGAGGACGTAATGGTTAAACAGGTGACTCTTTTTCCTAGAATATGTTCATGTCTGTGTTCAAAGTATATATTATGAGCTGTCCCGCGAGAAAACCAACAGTATGGCCTCTGCGTAATGTATCGACCCAGATCAGCCTGCACTGTCCGCGCAGACTGATCCGGGCGACACATTCCGTCTCAGGGGAATAGAGATATAGAGTAGTGATTCCTGAAACAGAAAATCCACAAGAGGTGAAAAGTGTCTATTCAGGTAAACCTGCGCGGCATGCTTAGGTTGATCTTGGTCGATACATTACGCAGAGTCCATTATGTTGGTTTTCTCGCGGCTCTTATCGTATTTATAAGAAACAAACTCATACATGTAATTTAATTGCATTTAATTCACACAACTCTTTCACCTTACTTTTATCACAACAAATCGGTTCCTGAATTAAATTAATGAATTACCTATGTCCGCTTTTTATCCCGATGTTCAATTCTTTTCTTTTGCAGACGAATGTTAAAATTACTGTATTAGGTTAAATGGCTGAAGTTACCTTGTCGTTTCTTATCCTTGTCCTCAATTCTTTCCTCTTTAACCTCCTCTTTAGCTTTAATGAAAGCCTCCTTTAAATTTTGTTGAAATTGCAGCACATCCTCCTCCTCTTCGTGGCACTGCACAAGGACGTGAGTCAATATCAACGTCAGATAAACGAAGTACCACGAGTACCTCATCTGAAACAAGTAATAGTCATCATCTCTCACACACAGACGCATGTGTGGCAGACGACTTTAAAACATTACTAGACTATTTCTGCATTTGTCACATTGTTTTCAACTTTAATCCGAGATTTTCCGCAGGCATATCTTTGCTTAAATGCTTTCAAAGTCGTCTTCTATAGATATGTTGTATTCGGGAAATAAAGCTGTGATTTTTTCGTAAATGAGCAGAACATAGCATAACACAAAAGCAAAATGTAAATCCGTGCAATCTGTACTTTTCGTTAGTAATAGACTAATATACATTTGATTCAGATATGAATGATCTTCGCCCAGTTTCGTATATTAATGTTGATCCTACAGTAAGAAACTTTTATGATCCTCGGTCTTGTAAAGCAGAAAAAACGTTTAAAGGGTCATAAAGACAAGTATATATTTACAAAACAAATCCTATATTAAAGACATATTATATATTTTTAAAATATGTGTTCATGGCACAAACCTTGCATCCAGGCTGTGATGATTATGTCGGATCAGCCGATATGTGAACTTGGCCATGATTGTTTATGACTTTCGCCATTATAGGATCGATGAGGGTTGACCATATTGTATTAGAACAGCGCTCCAGGCAAAACAACTTTACCGTTGATAACATCCGAAAACGGACGCACTATCAAAATCAGTATCTACATCATAAAGATATTTTGTATTACGAGTTTGTAAATGATTAAATCGAAAACAATCGTGTTCCTCTCCCAATTGTGTAGATATAAAGTTGAAAAGCGCCTGGTCCCCAGTGTTTATTTTAATTGTTGATAATGCAAGCAAATGCGAATTTTATACACACTCTATATTTATGCATAAGTAGATGAGGCGTGTCGAGGAGATGCGAACTGGTGTCTTATGGACTTCCCGGTTTGGCATCTTTTAATTGGCGTACTACACTTTTAGCAGCAGTTTGTCAAAAGTTGCACCTAGAACTATGATTCAAATAGGCGGATAGTGAAGATTATGGGACCTTAGCGTGGGTGCACATGTTCACTTGAGAATTTGCTGTACGCAAATGTAATACTATATACAAACAGTGTCTGGAGTATACCTCCGTAACGGAGTAACACAAACGTTAATGGTAGTAAAACTCGTAGAGCCACAATTGTGGATTTTCTTCATAAGCTGCATCAAAGGCTCTTCGAGCCGTATGCGAACAGTGGTCAATATGGTCAATATATCTATGACGAGTTGTCTAAATGTATATTGTTTTACTGGTATTTCCATTCACTTCTTTCTTTGAGTTATTAATAGTATATAGTAGTAGTATTTGAATGTCTAATGATGAAATGTACAGGTCTCGAAAATGGGGAAATGATGCAGTCATATGATATTGCAAACATGGCATAGTCAGATTTTCCGTAACATTTCTGTTGAAGTGATAGAACGTACCCTACATGTCAATGCGCATATCCTTAACAGCAAGAAGGATAGACCATAGGCATGGTTGGTAGCATGGACATGTGTTTTGATCGACACATTATTATAAAGTTTAAAGTCAGGTTTCAGTCAAACTCGGTTAGGATCGATTTCTGATTTAAACGATTATTTTTCTAAAAAGAATGCGGTTAAATAAGATTACAATATACACTACCGTTAAGTTCAAATGCTCAAATAAAATCAGTATAAAATCAGAATACTGATTTAACTGATTTGGACAATCAATGTTTAAACTAGAATTCGATTTGACAGGCGCCGGATTTAAACGTTTTAATACACGAGTTGATTTTTCTTTTCGAAGTTTCTTCGTCCAGCAATTTCATATCATTATAAGAACTATATGAGTTAGGCTATGCGGAAACCTTCAGTATGCAAGTGTAGATACAGATCTGATAACACAACCAAGGACAACGCTTGTCTTCAGTTAGTTGAAATCTTCTGTGACCAGATTATACTATTAATGCGCATGATGATTTGGATCTACACTGGTCTAAAATACAAGATGGTTCGAGATACTTGAGTACGGCTCGTATATGACGCTTAATTATATTAATACTTTTTTGCGTTAAAGCTTGAACGTCCCTTCCTCTTTAACGTACATATGTCACGATCTATTTTCCATTTAATCCAGATTTATTTCCTAATCTTCGTTAATTCTTGCATACTTAATGAGACGATTGTTTACGTTCTGGAACAGATGATTATCAATGTAAAGCTTTATTTTAGGTTTACGTGCATGCATCCGTGTTCATTCATCAAGCAACGTTGACCTCTATGCCTCTATGCAGTATCCAGTTAGCAGGTATCGTCATGTCCGCACGTTGGAAGTGCCATGTGCCGTTTCGAGTAACCAGATAATGGTTTTTACCGGGCTTCGAAAACATCAGGGTCAATTTAGGTGCTAAGGGGTCATCTTTGTACATCGCTGTTTTTTGTATCACATTGGAGTAACATAAAGGGAGCTGTAATTCTAATACTTCGTTAAAGGTACCGGTCTATGGTATATCGTAGTGTAGATGGTCAATGAATGCCCTGGTGAGAATGTGCTTTCACTGTTCACAAACGAAACAAACAAAAACCTTACGCATGGCCAGAACCCTCTTTACAATATAATGGTGGATCATTAAAAATTAAAAATCTGCACAAAGGAAATTTTAAATATTTCCCAAATACAACAACTCTAGGAAAACCTCTGTATCTGAAAGTTTAATTATCGAAAAGAGATGAAAACATTGTGGCAAAATGTGAAGTTGTCATCCGCGACAAAGAGATTCAGAAAGCGTCTGTATTCGGGAAAGGGTTGATACAGGGTTGTAAAACACGTTAGAAAAGATGATAAAATTAATTCGTCGTAAGACCATCTACGGTCTAACATTGACGATGTTGACCGATGCGACCTTTATCCCTCACAGCAGGCACATCTATAATACAACATTAAATGCACGTGTTGTAATGTCATATTCGGCCCCGGTTTATTTAAAGAAATGTAAACTGGGTGGGCACAATTAAAACCATATGTTACAGTCAATTGGACTATAATGGAAGTAAAACATTAACAAATGCCAACAGTAGGTTGCCTAATCGAATTTAAGAATGAAAGTGATGAAATATTGTGTGATTTATGCAACCGCGTTATAGAGAAGGCCAACCGTAAATGTAAGTCTAGAAAGGAATGGTGTCCGTTTGTTTGGGCGGTCCAATGTCCGGTTTAAAGGGCTGTCCAATGTCCAGTTTTTACGGCTTTCCAATGTCCGGTTTTTGGGCTGTCCAATGTCCGGTTCTTGGGACTGTCCAACGTTCAGTTTTTGGGCAGTCCAATGTCCGGTTTTAACGGCTGTCCAATGTCCGGTTTAAAGGGCTCTCCAATGTCCGGTTCTTTGGGCTGTCCAATGTCCAGTTTTTACGGCTTTCCAATGTCCGGTTTTTGGGCTGTCCAATGTCCGGTTTCTTGGGCTGTCCAATGTTCAGTTTTTGGACAGTCCAATGTCCGGTTTTAACGGCTGTCCAATGTCCGGTTTAAAGGGCTGTCCAATGTCCGGTTTTTTGGGCTGTCCAATGTCAGGTTTTTAAGACTATCCAATGACCGGTTTTTAAGACTGTCCAATGACCGATTTTTACGTTTGTCCAATGTCCGGTTTAACGGACCGTCCAATGTCCGGTTTAAAGGGCTGTCCAATGTCCGGTTCTTTGGGCTGTCCAATATCCGGTTTTTACGGCTTTCCAATGTCCGGTTTTAAGGGCTGTCCAATGTCCAGTTTTTAAGACTGTCCAATATTCGGTTTTTAAGGCTGTCCAAATGTCCGGTTTCTTTTGGCTGTCCAATGTCCTGTTCTTTGGGCTGTCTAAAGTCCTTTTTTTGGGGCTGTCCAATGTCCGGTTCTTTGGGCTGTCTAAAGTCCTTTTTTTGGGCTGTCCAATGTCCGGTTCTTAGGGCTGTCCAATGTCTGATTTTATGGGCTGTCCAGTGTCCGGTTCTTTGGGCTGTCCAATGTCCGGGTTTTTGGGCTGTCCAATGACCGGTTATTTGGGCTGTCCAATGTCCAGTTATTTGGGCTGTCCAATGTCCGTTTTTTGTAGCTGTCCAATGATCGGTTATTTTGGGGGTGTCCAGTGTCCGGGTTTTTTGGCTGTCCAATGTCCATCCAACGATCGTTTGGGAATCACAGCGATGAACACAAAATATACGTTTACGTCACAAAATGGCACGTATGTGCCAACTAACACCGGACCTGCCTTTGTACATTGTGCCTTAAATAGGTAGATGGAAACCTTTTCTGTTCCAACGCTTAATACTGCAGAAACCATATGAGTGCATATATCATGTTGTCCTTAAATATTCTGCGTGTCAATTGAACTGCCTCAAATTAATTAACGCCGGGACCCGGTAGCTCAGTCGGTAGCGACGCGGGCTGTCAATCCAGGGGTTGTGAGTTCGAATCCCGGCTCGGCCAACTTTCTTTCCGACGATTGACAAAAGACAATGCGACATGCGTAATTCGTCTTCCACCAATGGGCTAAGTCTATGTGGAAAAGCAGCCAGTTGCTTGGGAAGTTTGTTGTGTGGAGAACTGTTGTGAGAAAACCAGGAAATGCATGAGTAGGTGAATTGGCCGCCGTGATATAACTGAGAAATTGTTAAAAATGGCGTTAAACCCCAATCAATCAATCAAATTAGTAACTCACTAACAGGAAAAAATAAAGCTTACGCTCCTTTGCGAAAACACTGACAAACAGAAATAACTCAATACAGTCAAACCCATGTCAAAGACCACTCATTGGAGGAGGAAAATCTGGTCATTGTTCACAGGTGGTCTTTAATTGCAGGGTCATTTATGCAGAAAAAATGATAATTGTGAAATCAAAAGTGCGGTTGCTGTAGACAGGAAACTGCTATACAAGGTTGGTCTTTGGCACAGGAGTGGCTGTATTCCCAATGTTCTTGGTGTAGCATGAAGTAGACGACCCTATATATATCACACACGACAAACAAACGTTTATCTCGTAGCGGGATAGCGATCTAGATATCGGACGTCTTCATTAACATGTAACACGTATATAGAAAGTATGTTATTTGCATCTGGTACTTCCACAAGATGACTGACAGATTCTCACAGAATAATATCCATAGCAAACAAAATGGTTGACATCAAGACATGAGATGAGAGTTATACTTATAGGGGAATACATTGGTTAACCCTTTTACACATACATCAATTGTTCAGGAAACAAAATGGTTGACATCAAGACATAAGATGAAAGTTATACTAATAGGGGAATACATTGGTTAACCCTTTTACACATACATCAATTTTTCAGCAGACGACTGTGAACTCATCTCTGAACAAAATATGAAAATGCTTTATATATGAAAGTATAATTATTAAATAAAGTTAAAAACATTGTGACATCATGAGCAATTTCTCTTTTGCTACAACGTTTTCAAAAGTCGTCTGATTTTGAGACGTCTAAAAGCTTCTGTATGTGGGAAAGGATAAACAGCCGAGTGAGGCGACACTATTTATACTGTGTACATTTTTTTGTATACGTGTGTATACATGCTCTTAATCCCTTATAGGGGGCTATTAAGATTGAGATCCGATGAATACTAATTTAGAAATCACAAGTACATCATTACAAATAAATGCTAAATTTATAAGATGGATGTAGACAACGGTAAAAGAACAAAAAATGTTGGTAACATACTTGGTAATAAGCCTATATCAGAATCGTATTAGTTGAAATGGTATGATTGATTGACTGATTGTTTGGTATTTTACGCCGCTTCCAAAATTATTTCAGTTACATCACGACGTTTCCTGGGTAAGTTACCAGTACTACTGGTACATTTATCTTGACACCAGCCAGTCAGTCGTTATGCTACTCCCCGCAACCCTGAGCGCATAGGAGGGAAGTCATTTCTACCATTTTTTAAATATTTGGTATGACCCGGCCGGGGTTTTGCATCCGCGACCTCCCGCACCCTATGTCGGACGCTTTACCACTACACCACCGAGGCGGTCCATGACAGGGTATGAAGGCAATACTGAGGGTATTGACTATCGAAATATCTAAGAAAATTTGAGTAAAAGTAGTTTCTCCTCTTCTTACAATTTTATCAAATATGTTTGCTGTTGCCTAGTATTAAAACATCCTTCTCACATGGATAAAAAGTTCAAGGGTCATTTGAACGTTTACCCACATACAAGAAACTTGTAACAAACAGCTTTGTAAATATCTATGTAGAAAATCTATAAAGTGAACGTTTACTTACTGGACAAAATTGAAAGAAATGTAACAAAAGAAACAAATGGCCATTATGTTAATTTTCTCCTTCTAACGCATCGCTTTTATAATATTGTCTGGTTGCATATTAGTTGAAATGCGTCTACATGTGGTAAAGGGTTATTGGATACGCGTAATAGTGCCGCGGCCTGCCATGCCGACATCTGTCACCAAAGGTGTGTGTTGTTACTCTAAGGCGATCATCTTAATAAGTATGTATATTCCAACGACCGGAAACTTTACAAATAGACAGCAGTATCGGGCTATTGGCACTTACCTTGGAGTAATGTCAGTAATTATAATGACGGATCATACATTCTCCCTCAAATAGAATAATTGCATCATATGGTTATCGCAATTACCAAATACTTGTAATCAACCCAATTTGATAGATGTAGATAAACGTGCATGCAGTTCTCTTCTATAAAGGTTTTAGTTAAGGGTGTTTAGCTTACCTGAACCAATAGTGCTCCTGTTGAGCCATTGTGTTCTTCGTTAGTCGACCACAATGTTCTTAATTACGTTTCCTCCTATAATATACCATTAGATCAAGTTTGTTTACAAGAAGTCCTATATGAAAAGAGATAAATTATTAAATTCCGTGCTAAACTCTATCGGTAATCGAAAAACATATAAAAAAGTAAAATCATTAAATTATATTCCTCTTTGAAACTACTGGACCGCTTTTATAATAATTTCGCATGATTAACCCTTACGTAAACCTCTACAAAAATAGCTAAAACGACAGTTCATCTCTTTCTATATAATAAATAGTGTCATCTTTAAAAATGTTTTATCTTGGGTGGAGTCAGGGGACTTTGATAGTTCAACTCTATATAGGAAATGGTGCAATATATGAAGGTTTTCTCCTAAAAATGGAAAAAAAACGTCAAATTGAATTTGACTATTAGAAATTATGGCCGCCAATAGCTGTGACATTCAACTTTATATAGTGTTAGGCGCAATCTTTGAAAATCTTCTCCTTTGAAAGTAGCATCCCCATTTCAAAATGAATTCAAATGAGTGACTCTTATCACCCTCTATCAAGAAATGGCAAAAATACCAATTTGATTAAAAGAAACATTGTCGCCAGTGGCTGTGACAGATAAGCTCTGAAAGGTTCATAGATCCATCCATCTTTCAAAGATATCTCTGAAATAAGTCGGCTGATTTTGGAAAAAAAGACAAGAACACAGGAATGATCCTAAAGTGTCGTTGCTATCGGATATGGCAAATGCTAAGAATTATTTATTATTTACATTTTTTATTCAACATTTTGCAATACTTTTCGCTGAAACTATTGGCCTGAATTTGAAATTTTAATTGACTGAACATGAGTTAACCTCCTGCCAAAACAGCCCAAGGCAAGATAAATGGTCCATATATCACCAGGAGCTGCGATATTTTATTACTCAGGAGAGCGATTCAAGGGGACTGTGTGCTCTTGTTTTGTTGATCGTTAAGTGAGTTTACAATCGAGGTTTTTACAGGTAAAAAAACAAAGTGCGTATGAATCAAATCTGGAACAGTAGAATATAGCTAAACTAGGCATACAGAAAGAGAGTCATGACTTTTAACACATTTCAAGTACATGTACTAATTACACAGGACCGCCTCGGTGGTCTAGTGGTAGAACATCGGCCTTGGTGTGAGCGGATGCTGGTCCAATCCCCGGCCAAGTCATACACAATTGTCAAAATAAGAGTAATTGCTTTCCCTCTGTTGCGCTCAGGAGTGTGCTGGTGTCTGTATAAATGGAGCAGTATTACTGGTATATTTACCAACCAAATAAGCGGTGGTAAACCAAACAGCTAAGGAGCTCGTCGATCTGATTTTTACATCGGACATCATTTCTGAAATAGTCCATTATCCTTATGCCGACACAATAATCAGATGTAATCATTATTATCCCACTTTAGATGGAGGCAGCCGTATATAACATCGTTAAACCATTCACGATTATAGACTTTGGACAATATTTATATATTGTGTAGTCGAGCCCCGGTATCTCCCTCAATCCAGGCGTTGTGAGTTAAAACCCCAGCTCGGCCAACTTTCTTTCCGACGTTTGACAAATGGCAATGCTAGAAGCGTCATTTGTCTTCCACCAATGGGCTAACATTATATGTAGAATAGAAGCCACTTCTGTGGAGCAGGAAAACACATGGATAGGTTCACAGACCGCCGTTATATTTCAGAAGAGTTCTTGAAAACGACGTTTAAGCCCCAATCAATCAATCAATCAGCATATTATGTTATGCACGACTTAAAACTACAATTGTGTACAATGTAGATACACATCGCTATTCATCGGCTATTCATCTTTCAAACTTAGTAAAGACACATCGATAAACATGTGAGAAAATGTCAAACATTAAAGTGTGTCAAGTCGGCAGAGCATTAGACATTAAACATTACAAAAATCGAATGTCTAATGTTTCGATTAGACAATCGCAAATTCTAATCGAATGTCTAATGTCTAACTGTCTAACTAAACATTCGTTTTTGCATGTACAATGTTCAATCTCTAATTGGGGCTCTAGATCTCCTTATTTGCGAATGTCTTATCGAATGTCTGATGTCTAACTGACCAATTAAACATTCGTTTTTGAATGCCTAATGTCTAACGTCTCATGTGTCTTCTAGATATTAAATTTGCGAATGTCTAATCGAATGTCTAATGTTTATTATATATTTTTGTAATGGCTAATGTCTAACGTCTAATACTCTGCCAACTTCACACACTTCAAACATAAGGTGGAATGATACTGCATGAATACAGCGGGGTAAGACTTACCCCAGTACGATGGTGATGTTCACTTTGTTACGGAATTCCGTTAGGGCCATCTGCATATTCGCCTTTGAATAAAATAATCTGAAACGCGAAAACACGAAAACGCGAAAGTACGATGACGAAAACGCGAAGCTACGATAACGAAATTGCAAAAGTACGATGACGAAAACGCGAAAACGCGGAAAACACGATGATGAAAATGCGATACAATTTCGCGTTTTCATCATCGTACCTTCGCGTTTTCGTCATCGTACTTTCGCGGTTTCGTGTTTTCGTCATCGTACTTTCGCGTTTTCGTCATCGTGTTTTCGCGTTTTCGTCATCGTACTTTCGAGTTTTCGTCATCGTAGTTTCGCGTTTTCGTCATCGTACTTTCGCGTTTTCGTCATCGTACTTTCGCCTTCCGGTGCGCTTGCGCATACAGGAATTCTCCTTCCACGTGAAAATATACAATTGGTGCAAGATCACCTTATGTCTATACCCATATCCGATTTCAATAAAACAATTATTTCGTTGTAGGCATAGCCTCTCTCAAAATGACTTTGTATGAAGTCGTCCATTTGTTTTGTTTTGTTAAAGTGTACACATGTCAACTGTTATAAAAATAACTCATTGTTCATTGAAGCACAGATACACAATAAGTGAGTTTATCTAGTGTTAAAGCATTATACAATTTTGCTGTGTATGGGATATAGATGATTTCAGATATGTCACAGAAAACTAACATTCTCTTATTTCCTAATAGTGAAGACCCTAATCATACTGCATAAGTACATACAGATCTTCACTATTATGAAATAAGAGAATCGTATTTTCTTGTGACATACCGTAAATCATCTAATAAACAGCATAATTAGTTTAGAACTAGATAAACATTTACTTGACCGCCTCGATGATGTTGTGGTAGAGCGTCCACCTCGGATGCGGGCGGTCACAGGTTTGATCCTTTGCCGGGTCATACCACATTAAAATTGATAGTAAATCTGCCTTCCGTGGCGCTGAGGGTTGTAGGGTTAGCATTACGACTGACTGGCTGATGTCAGGATAAATATACCAGTAGCACTGGTAACTTACCCAGGAAACTACGTGATATAACATAAAACATGTTGAAAGCGGAGTTTAACACCAAACAATAAACATTTACTTATTGCGTAAGTAATTTCAGGTATGTCACAGAAAACTATGGAAACAAGATAATGTTAGTTGTCTGTGACTATCCATAAGCAGCATTTATATTACTTTAAAAGCACTAGATACACATACTTATTGTGTATGCAATGTATATGCCTCATTGAACTGAGTGTGTTTTTATAACAGTTATGTACATTTTATCTCAACACGGTTTGTATATGACATCCAATCTTTAAATACATTCCGGAATGAAAATATACATGAACGGCTCCGTTTTTAAAATCCTGAAATCTTGGAGAAAAGTATTATTTGTGAGTGTGGGCTCTTGGGTAACATGTTTGTGGTTAATTCCAAACCCATTCAGCTTCTTACTTTTAAAAAAATCGATTCGAACTTTTGAATGAGTTTTCTTCACTCTGGATAGAAATGCCACTTTAATATTATTTTGCGCATGCGTACCGGAAGGCGAAAGTACGATGACGAAAACGCGAAAGTACGATGACGAAATCGCGAAAGTACTTTCGAGATTTCGTGTTTTCGCGTTTTCGTCATCGTACTTTCGAGATTTCGTGTTTTCGCGTTTTCGTCATCGTACTTTCGTAATTTCGTGTTTTCGCGTTTCAGATTATTTCATTCATAGGCGATGGCCCTAACGAAATTCCGTATTTGTCGCCAATTTCGGTCCTATACATGGACAAGAGTATTCTTTCATGGTGCCGTTTTTGGTACTTCATTTTTGTCATTGACGCGGGGGTCTTGTATTGGCTTTTATCTTATAAAAACATCAATGAGGATTGCACAACGAAAACAGAAAGTCGTCGGATAGGGGATAATTCTACAATTCTGCTACTATCAAAGATTACTTCTTAACCTTTCAACAATCACTGTTTTATTTTGCAATTCTGCATGGGAAAATTCTTGCATGTTCGGAAGAAAGAAAAGAATCGGTTTGAAAGTGTGTGAAGTTATTATTAGAACTCTAACGGTCTGTTGGATTGGATAGGGATTGAGTGTTGGTTGGTTAACCGAGCTATGGATTGATTGATTGGATTGGATGAATTTATTTTGTTATAACGCCATGGAGTTCCAATGGAAGCTATGTCTTCATTTCGAATGACTGTCTACTTAATATACGTTTTAAAATAGTGTATCGCTCTCCTTATCTTATAAAACAGGTCATTCCGATATGACCAACACGGCACACTTACATACGTGTAGACAAAGGATTGCGGGCATTAGGTAGAGTAGTTTGTTGATGTTTGTTAAATTTAAACTTAAAATACGATTTTGATAAGGGGACCAACAGAACTGTGACTTACTAATAAACTAAATAACTGAAATGAGTTGAAAGCGGTGTAAAATACAATGCAAACAATAATTCCTGTGTGCATTACCTGTACTACTGATACGTTTATGCGTACCCAGCTGGGCACCTTTAATCATTAACGTCATTCCTGATTTTTGACAAGTAATTCAATGTTTATGGACATGTATTTTCTAAGTATGAATAAATGGTAAATGAAAATAAGAATGTACAGACTGACCTTGGTCTACATGTACATAGCTCGGAAGTGTGTAAAGAGATCGTGCTGTATGGCGTCCATAAAGGTTGTTTAAAGTCACGTAAAGCAGGATAAGGGTTAAAGCTATCCTCGCGGTCGTGAGTTCCGAGAGGGAAGTCTTTTATTGGGGTTTGCGCTGTTTTCAACATTATTTCAGTTATATCACGGCGATAGTTCCCTTATGTATGCTCCCTCGGTAAAAAGACCAATACTCGGCTAGGAAATGTGCCTTACACATGGGCTATCCACCATGACCGCCGCGATTTGGGATCGAACCTGAGACGCCCTGTTCCAAATCCCCGACGCTAACCACTCAGCCACGGGAAATTCCTATATCATATTTAGATTTGTTGTATGAACCCGATAGAGCCTCCATAGTTCAGTGGGTAACGAATCAATCTAGGTTCGTCAGTTCGAACCCCAGCCGGCCGTTTATTCAATCCGATACTTGACATATGCAATTGTTACTATCGTCATTCGTCTTCCACCAACGGGCTAAACAATAGCCAGTTGCCTGGGAAGAACGTTGTGTTGGGTACTGATGCGAGAACGCCCTGAAACAAATGGTTGGGTGACCGGTTTGCCGTATTTTTGCTGAAAAGCTGTTGAAAACCAATTAACCAATCAATGACACGAACATGATTCGAACGATTGATCTCCAGCACTTGGGGCAGACACTTTTTCCAGGGCTTTTTAGATTGTATTATTTCCCTAAAATTGAGTCAAGCCACACGGATAGTCGCTTGTTAAAGTTTATGAAATAAGATCACAAACCTTCTTTGACGGTTTTGAGTCATGACTGCTAGTAAGAGGATTCCCGAAAGCGCGTTATGTTATAGATGACGATCAGGGAAGATCCCAATCAGACTTCAAAAAGTACAGGCTGATCTGGATCTTCGCAGGTTTTGTAAAAGTAGCAAAGTCAATAAGGCCGGTTTAACGTGTGTCATGACATATTTCATTTTCCAATTTTACAGACCTGAATCGTGTTGACCAACGAAAATGTTGCATGCATTATTACAGATTGTATTGATCCTAGCCTACCGTTCAGGTACGTATTTCACACAGTAGGGTTTCACAAACCTTTCTCAGCATTGTATCACGACGGTGTTTCTGTTTTAAGCCTATTTATTTTACATTAATAAAAACTAGCTTTCATCTTATATCAATTAAACACGATGTCTGCTTTCTAGATACTTAACCAGTGCATGCGTCGTGTGTGTGGAAAATTACCATAGACAGAACCCACTCATCTCGAGATTCGAACTAGGAACCTTTGGAACGGGAGGCTGACTCTCTCCCACTGTACCACAGTTTTCCACGAACAGAACATTTTCTCTTATTTACAACTGCTATCGAAAAGCCAAACGCCACAACAGTGCACCATATGTTATATATTCCCGCAACTCTGGTTTCAACGAAGGCGAGACTCTGTGAAAAAACAACATTTGCGACCAGTACAGATCAAGATCAGCCAGCGCGGTCGGATCTGACTCTGCACTGTTCAACAACTTGTCAGAGAATAATTCTAGTAACTAATGTAAACAAATAGCCAACTGGAGTATTTAACACGAATGCTACGACAGGTCTTTTCCAAAGATGCAACGCTTACGTTGAATTTCAACTATCAGTTTACATTGTTCTTACCTGAATACTTTGAATAAGCTCGAACCTTGATTTCCTCAATCCCGGTCCGGGTACCAAAACCTTCTCATCTAGAGGTAAAGTACCGTTTCTTTCTGTGAATAAAGATCTTGCTTGTGACGGTGCTATATACTGATAACGTAGAAGGGTGTTTCGGAAAGAACTTTGGTATCGCATGTCTCTTGTAATATGTACCTATTAGATGTGTGTACGATCAAAATGAGGACAAAAAAGAAAACAACCTAATGCTCAATCAGATTAATGGGTCTCAACAACTTCATTACCTTGGACCATTATGGGTAACCTTCATACTTCGGAGTTGATAATCACTACCTATTTAGTTAAGCCAAACAACGGGGAAAGATGTAGGTTCGATTCTCTACATAAAATGAACCTTTAAGATCAGACAGTATATAAGGCAAGCAATGGTAAAAAGTATTGGAACGCCATTAGACAAGGCACTGATTTGTCTCTCAATGATCATAAATAAGTGTTCTGTCCTTGTGATATAACGGAAGTGCTGTTTGGAAACGGCATAAAAACCCAATAAAACATAACGGAATATAGTCAAACTCGTGATAGCAGTCACCTCTGATAAGCAGCCCACTGGTATTTAGTAGTCACTTGACGATTAAACCAAAACAACATTTTCTTCTTCATTTGACTTATATTTAGCAGCCACCTTTGTTAACCAGGCACATTATTACCTTCCTTTTGGTGGCTGCCTAAGCCAAGTTTGACTGTTTATGTAGCCTGAACGACCAACATTGAAGCCTCCTAATTCAGCCAACACATTTTATTCAAGTTACGTTAGGTTTCTTTTCATCCAGAACAGGATTACTTTAATTGATTGATTGGTGTTAAACGCTGTACACTTGTTCAGTCCTACCACGGTGTTCAGTTAACCAACCGTGTGATTCCTTTTGTTTAACACACCAGTAATCCACACACAACCATTATTTAAAACAAACCTGTGTTTTTGTTTGTATATAGGCCGTTAAACGATTGTCGCCTGTCGTATTGACTTATGTCAAAAAAACGTCAAAGAATGTTAGCCGATTTAGGATTCGAACTCACAACCCCTGTGTTTAAAGCCAGCGTCTCTACCGACTGAACTACAGGGGCTCAGCCCATTTCATTAATCCAATGTGCTCTTCTCGCAGTGGTTTTTAACTAAACTATATGCATTTTCCTTCTTTCAGGCGCGAGCGCTAACACCAAATGTTTTGAATGCCAGAACCTGCAGCTACCATCTGACTGTACTCACCTGACAACGTGTAACAGCGGTCAGGTAATAGCCGCAATATTTGGCATGACGGTGCAGAGCTTTACCCTTTCCCGCATACAACAAATCTGCAGCAGACGACTTTGAAAACATCTAGCCAGAAATATGGAAAATCTCTATAAGGAAAATTTAATTTATTTAGTAATTTCTCCTTTTTTTTCAATGATTTCCAGATTGTATCAGAAAGCGTCTGCGTGTGAGAAAAGGTGTTTAATCATGATCTCTGTATTTCGATTCTTATGTATGATAGGCTATCGGTAATAATCGATCTTGAACGACAATTGTTACGAGTGATGAGTACCGATTAACTACAAAGAAACTGGCTTTCCATATGTCCGTAGTAATCCGAGCTCTGCAACCGTAAGATTTATAAGACATGTATAGATAAAGATCTGCCATAACTTTAGTACAGAAATAACTTTATTACAGTAGCAAAATAATTGGGTCTGCCAATCAAACTGCAGCCTATAAAATCGTTAGGTATCAACAAGGGAGAAAATCCCATATGAATAAAACGAATAGAGAAGCGACGATTGCCAAGTGTTCCATTGTAAAGAACACATGCTTACGGTTCATTCGAGACGACCTTTTAGGCAGTGATACGTACAGCAAAGTATTTCGGTCTTAATTGACCATGAAATGTTGACATAACTCAGTTCTCCTATAACTAGACAGTATTGACCCGATCCTGACCTTTATGTGGTACATGTATTTATTTTGGACAAAGGTTAGGATAAAGGTGAATTTTATCGGGTTATAAATGTTTATTTCTTACCTTTAGGTTTGCTATGTGGAGAGGGTATCTTCTGATTCCAGTCCAATTCATTTCAACAGTGGATGTAGAAATGCTACAGTAACGTTTTTCATTCATTTACTTGTATTTGAGTCATCTGCTTTGAAAGCACCTGTGTCCAGTTCCACCAACCCTACTTAGCGTTAAGTAATACATCAATTTGTTACTCTTTCACTGCCGAATTTCATAAAGTCGACTCGTTCACGAAGAAAATTAGACCATTCCATTTTTCGTCAACCATGAAATATTGTAAGTGACAAACAATGCAGATTTCAGGAGATGAATCCGCATTGTTTGTAAAAGCCGTTAATTGCCTTTGGCAGCGAAAGAGTTAAAAGGATATTTCATCATTTGTGTTTCCCTAATGAAAATGCAGAAAGATTTAATTTCTTAACAAGAATATAATTATTTAGCAAGGTAGCTATTTATGACAAATAAATAATTTACCTAAATACATTCAACCATTCATGGTATACAAAATATTAGGTAAATAAACATAATGAAATATCGAGGGCTTGGCGTGAAACGGTTGTAACTAAAATTGGCGGTTGTTTTTTACCAAGGTTAATCACCTCGCCATGAAGTCTTTATAAACATTTTTCTTGGTAAACAATGGAAATTTAGGTGCCATTGCTCGTTCTGAGCAATTGCACCTAAATTTGCATTGATTACAAAGGGGTCGAAATTGCACCTAAACCAGGGTTTTCAAAATAGGTTTTTAGTTACAACCGTTTCACGCCAAACCCTCGATATGCTGTTAAGTATTTAAGTATTACTTAGCGCTACGTAAGCTGGTGGAAGTGGACCCTGTTTTCTATTTAGGCTCCAAAACGTTAAAAGTTTACTCTGTACTCATAATTTGTGCACAAGTATCTGATTGGTCACGAGCAAAGTCTTCTTTTCAAAATAGACCAATCGGAAGTCTTATTTAAAGCATGGCGATCATATCTGAGCACAGACAGAAAACAGTTTCAGTGTTTTATAGTTCCGTAACAGAAGACGTTGTGAGGAGGGTCGTTAGCCGTGTTAGATCAATACGAACACTAGCACACCCCTGATGACAGGGGTAACATTTCAAATGGTGTAAGAGCATCTGTGATTTAAAATTTAAAATGGTATTGATTAGTGAGAAATTTCTCGATTTAAACACGTTCTACTTACGCGAGGAACAACTCGGTGGTGCAGTGGACGAGGGTCCGCCTCTGAAGCGGAAGGTCACATGTTCGATCCTTGGCAGGGTCATAACAAATATTTTAAAATGGTAGTAATGGCTACCCTTCTTGGCGCTCAGGGTTGCGGGCTTATCATTACGACTGACTGACTGGTGTACTTGCTACTTACCCAGTTAAGACTATAATAGTGTTGAATGTGGCGTAAAACACCAAACAATCAATCAATTTACTTGTGTGAAAGCTAGTTCTACAGTCGCATGCATTAGATAACGTCAAAAACCGTCGGTATCTTAAAATGATTTATGCAAAGTTGAAGTTAAGTAAAATAATTTTAAAACTATATCACGAACTACTGGAGAAGGTATTTTTGAACGGAGTCGACGAACCCCTAAAAATGATAGTTTAACCCTTTCCCACTTTTAGACGCATTTTGACGCATTTGCAGCAAACGACTTTTGAAAACATTGTGACAAAAAGTAGAAAGTCCTCAAAACGAGCAATTTCTCCTTTTGCCACAATCTTTTCAACTTTTTTTTCAGTAAGTATACCTTCATTTCTAGAGATTTACAGTATCTTGAGTAGATGTTTTCACAGTCGTCTGCTGCAGTTTTGTTGTATGTGGGAAAGAGCTAACATCTGAATGTTCTCACTGGTGACACATGTTGATGCATCTCCAACGGACGACTTTAGAAACATTGTGGCAATATTCGAGCTGAGCATAAACTCCTTTAGCCAAAATGAGTTGAACTCTAATTAGTAAGCTCTCGTTCATGGAGATTTTCCACATATTTTCTTTAGTTTTTTTTCAATTTCGTATGTTGCAGGTGTTTTGAATGTGGAAACGTTTTTAATTCAGTTTTAAACTGACTTTAAATAACAAGTCAATTCATACAACAACTTCAAAGTTGGGATAGGACGTTCTCTTACAGAACTGCTATTCATATCTTTTTTTAAGCATTCGAAATATGTAACCGTTTGAATACTCACCTCAAACACTGCTGGTTGGAATTCATGTCAAATTTGATTGATTGATTGATTGATTGGGGTTTAAGGCCGTAAATTTGATTGATTGATTGATTGATTGGGGTTTAAGGCATTGTTCAACAATCATGTCTAATTTACATAACAATTGGACACATACGGCAAGGATTAGAGAACAGTCACACGTTCTGAAAAAAACATAGATAACTATGAAATATGTGTTTGTCTTAAACGTTATACGTCTGTTTTTTTATAATGGGGTTGCCATGATTCTGTTTTATTTATGCGAGAAATCATTTTATACTTTCCCACATACAGACAATATGAAGCAGAAGGACTTTAAAAGCATCCAGGCAAAATGACTGGAAACACTAAATAATCGAAAGTTAGATTGTTGAATATCGTTGGAAACATTGTGGCAAAGGAAAAAATTGTTTACTATTATATAGAGCTACCTTTAACTCTGAGACATATCCATCAAACCAAATATCAGTATTTTAATCAGTCTTTATTTCCTAAGAAGTAAATGGTAAAATATATAATACCTTGCATTATCAGGGGTGTTCGGTTCCTCCAGTCACGTTAATTGGTAGACGATCAACTGACATATTGTGTAATGAGTGTTGTGTGGACGATTATTGTAACGCATATGGATGTCAGTCACTAGGTATGTTTTCTTCCTTTAAACACCGACATCGACCGACTCGCTGGTGTAGTGGTATATCGTCTGCTTGGATGTGGGAGGTGGAGGGTTCGGTCCCCGGTCAGCTCATATCAAAGACTTTTAAAAGTGGAAGGCACTGGTTTCCCTCCGTGTGGTGTTAGCTATACGACTGACTCGCTGGTGTCAGGTTGAATGAACCAGTAGTATAGCCAACTTACCCAGAAAAGGCCGTGATATAACTCAGATAATGGTGAACGTGGCGTAAACAATGCAATCAATCAGACCAAAATCCATCAAATTTGCAGCAGGTAACAACAGTTAACAACAGCTAGACTTTAACAACAGTTAAACTTTAACAACAGTTAGACTAAGTAATGGAAAATCTCTCTAAATAAACGTTAAATGGTTTATTACAATATAGAGTGTTCATTATAAGCAGTTTCTCTTTGTATCACTATCATTTCAAAAAGTCGGCTACTGCAGCTGCGTCAAAATGCGTCTGCATGTGGGAAAGGGTCAACGTTCAACGTCGGAATCATCCAGATAACCTCGGCTAAGTTTGTTGTATGGTCTTTTACGACGGTTTCAACATTCTTTCAGTTATATCACTGATTGTCCTGGGTAATTTACCAGTACTACTGTCCTGACGCCAGCCAGTCAGCAGTAACTTTAAACCAAAAATCCTGAGCAACAAGGAGGGAAATCCATTAAATTCCTTTTTAAAATACTTCAACGGTAGTCATTTTGAAAAACGTTCACTTGCAGAAGATCGAAAAGCAGCCACGTATTTCCGAAAATAGTGCAAATCTAGCTGGTTTAAATTCTTATTCCGTACATGACCGCGTTGACACGATCAGATACTATTGTACGATATAGATATGTGAGTTTTCTATGGCTATAACATAACCATTTTATCTAAACATGACTTCACCTCGGTTGTATGGTGGTTGGGGAGTCCCCCTCCAGAGCTGAAGGTTTGTCAAAACCAAAGACATACTATGGTTAAAGACGCCTCTCTCCTTGGTGCAAAAGGTAACGGTTACGGGGACTGATTTGTTGGTGTCAGAATACATATTTCAGCAAGACCTAGGAAACGATATGATCTGGCTGCAATACTGTTGTAAGAAGCATACATTGTGCCGATGGTCAATACTTGCGAATTCGTTGCCTTACTGTTTCTTTAGTGTTTAATGTTTAATCGCCATAAACGTTTGGCCGAAGTTTAAGCCCCATTTCTATTCTTACAGAGAAAGAATGCTTCAAGAAAATAAATTTGGGGTACTTTTATGATTCCACATCAGAGACGTGTTCCAGTGTCGTGAAGGCCACTGGTCACACTTTCAACCAATTAGAGGCGGAGACTAACTGTCACTCACAGGGTGCAAACATTGTAACCATTAGCAATGCGGCTGAACAACGATTTTTACTGAGTGGCATTTATACACACTTTAGTAAGTAGTACTCGACAATTGATATGACCGGTTTTTGAACGTTTTGCAAAGATGAATAATAAAATTATGATGTACGTACAGCTTCTTCGGAACCTGTAGTTTTCGCCATGGCTGTTCTGGAAGATTTGCATCTGCATGAGTTATATGTATTAGAAGGTTGAATCTCCTAGAGAAGCGCTCTTCAAATTTGCATATGGGTAAAGATCAGGTTTGTTTTTGTCGAGTAATGACACTGTTTATAACACCAAATTGACAACAACGATGATGGTAGTAGTGTGTCTCAGTGGTCTCTGCTATTTTTACACTTTAATAATACAGATTAGATAATCAGTAATACACTTTAATAATACAGATTAAATAATCAGTGTAGTCCGATTACAATTTGTCGAAAACTATATCTTTATGAATAACGTGTATCTTGTCACTGTCTGGATACCCTATCCTAGTAATGTAGGCATTCGCTTTGGGTGAAAGAGAGTCCAATGTCCAAGCTGACCGGTTGGAACAAACTTCTTTTGAAATTGTTGTACCCTCGATGTCACTTTATAGTGTAATGAAAACTGTTCATACATTGCAACACCACATACCGAAAGCTCTTGTGGATTTTACAGGAAAAATTCATTAATACTACAGAATGGTCAAGCAATTTTAAACATCAATCAAATAAATGAATTAGTGATATTGCTGTTTAACTAGGTCACGGTCAGAAAGAATTTGACTGGTATTTCCCGCACCTCTTAGTATCCATCAAGACTCCATTATGTGGTTTTACGACTTTTCTTTTGAGTAACCACACATTTGAGTTTGATGGTCAAATACGGAGTACGACCCTCAACTAGAGGTTATGAATCGTTTTGAAAAGACGCCGATCGATGGTGGAAATATCATTATACTTCGCAGGAAATACAACGGATTTCTGGATCGGCTTAAAGGCCAATACGTCCGGCAGCCATAAATACCATTGGTCAAGTGGTCAAGCACTGGCCTACACAAACTGGGGAACCACCTTGATGGGACAACCGACGGACGTGATAAATGGTTCAGAAAACTGTGTTTATATGAAAAGTAGCGATAACTTTAATTGGTATGATGACAACTGTACGAGGCCCAAAACCGGATTCGTTTGTGAAATTCTTACAGAAGATACCAGTAAGCATATTGTTACAACTGCAGTGGGACTTGTGTATAAAGACTACGCATGGAAGACAACAATCCTGTCTTTGTTCACATGTGGTCTTTATATACAGGGACATTTATGCAGAAAATCAGCAATTCGGAAACTTTAAGAGTGGTTGCTATAGACAGGGAATTGCTATTCAAATGTGGTCTTTAGCACAGGCTAGAATGTATGTATCTATTTATTAGTTGTTCTTATTGATCTAGTCGTGTATTAATTTATTCCCTAGGGCCATTTCTGGCGATTAGCCGCCTTATTGCATATGCGTCTAGTGAAGACTCAGGTGAGTCCATCTTTAGGCAACTGCAATATAGTCATACATGCATTTTCTTACACACGATATATATATAGCCCAACTAGATATACGCAAATATGACATTAAAAAATGCCAACCCGGAGATACAATAAGTCTCCAATTTGCAAGATGCGGCCCAACACTTTTACGGTT
Organism: Serripes groenlandicus; assembly: GCA_031761405.1. NCBI lineage: Eukaryota > Metazoa > Mollusca > Bivalvia > Cardiida > Cardiidae > Serripes > Serripes groenlandicus. Next base: position 137,625,663 of record JASEVX010000004.1, read on the forward strand.
TTTGTACCTAAAACAACAATTGTTTCCTTTCAGTAGTATACAACATATTTTGTATTGTTCGGTAATGTTGACCTTATCCTGGCCGATTAGTAATGATATGTATTTGCATAACGTACATCAGGGTCTGTCTTTACACATCAAGCGTACATGTATGTTCATCACATACGTAGCGTACATGTATGTTCATCACATAAGTATGTGATTTGGTTTTATAACACTAAATTTACATAGTGACACAATTAGAGTAGTTGGAAATATGTTTAAGTTTTGAAATATTATATTATAAAATTTATAGCATTTCACAAAGGTCTGGTTAGTCTTTTCCAGTAATACAAACAGTTAAACTTATGTCCCGTTTTAACTAGGTTCGCATATAAGTTATCTGTTCTGAAGTGCATCTTACAAGATTCAAATTAGGCTGCAACCTATAAATGTTTGCTCTGTGCTTAGTGTTATATGCTAAAGTATCTGATTGGTCAGAAACTAATACATTCTCGAAATTGACCAATCAGAAGTCACATACCTTACATATATAGAAAAGTGCTGTCTAACCTCAGGTGCTCAAACTACGATCTTATGATAGAGCGTGGTAGTCTTCTTGGGATTGACAGATACTTGAGATAGTGTCCTGTGTGCAGCAGATAAAATGTTAATGTTGTTGAAAATGAATTTAATATTTTTTTCGAATGTCCATTATATTAAAATCTGAGATTGTTCTATTTCAAAAAGTATTGCCAACGCACTAGAAACATAGATGTTTTTAATGTAAAATTCTCTTTAAATGAAATACGAACATTACGACTAACGGCAACTTTGTTAATTGAAGCGCTTAAAACTTGGGGTTCTCCAAATGCTTCTATGGGGGATACTTTCAGGAATAGATCATAAACAGGTAATAATTAAATCATGCCCCGAAACTATAAAACTCTGAAAACGTTCCGCGTGCTCAAAAATCAACTTTATGCTCCAAATATGACTTCCGATTTGTCAATTTCGAGAAAAGTTTGCTTTATGACCTTTCAGAAATGTAAGCACTTATTCCGAGCACGGAGCAAACTATTATAGTTTTGGCGCCAGACGGATATAATGCGCAGGCTTTTCCGGGTCGCTGCTGGTCGCATTGACCCGGAGGTCGCAATGTGTGGTCATTTGACGTTGCCCGTTATTTAGATGGTATGCTTTATTTTGTTTATATAGTGATAGATTGCAGACAAAGCGTGTTCAAAGGTTTTTTTTACGATAGAAAGTCAGGGATCTGTGTGCGAATAGTTGACACAACAAAACCCATCTATACATACCAAGAGGCTGTAGACGACTGCAAGACGGACGATACTGCTCTAGTGAAGATCGATACAGCGGACAAAATGGACTTCATATATCGCTGGATAGTTTCTAATAAACGTACGTAATATTTGTATTTAATTTTGAGATGATTTGACGCGATACGATTGTCCTTATTATTTAACTGGCCGGCGCCGGGATTGATAAAGTGATAAAGCTATCTGCACTATCGTTTTATTTCAATATAATCGGGTGCTGAAGGAAACCAAGCATTGACATAAATCTCACACTCGGTGAGAATAACGTGTCCACGCGCCCATGCTAAGTATTTAAATGGATACTGCTTATTATACGTGTTTTGAAACAGTCTATAACAAATTGATGAACAGTGCAGCTTGGTAAACAATGACAACTTAGGTCACAAAGGGGTCAAAATTGCCCCTAAAGCAGGATTTTCAAAATAGTTTTTAGTTACAACCGTTTCATGCCAATCCCTCGATATGTACCATGTATTACAGTTAATTCTACGGACTTTTGGATTGGCGCCAAGGATAGACAAAATACAAGTACGTTCACCTGGCCCGACGGTACAGCGGTCAATTATGCTAGCTGGGGAGGTCCGGAATTTCCTGACCCACCCCATAGTCAGCCGGATGAGTTGTTAAATAACAAATACAATCAGGGATGTGTGTACTTGTCCAGTACAATGAACGGGGAATGGTATGATGAACAGTGTGACGTGCTTAAACATGGATATATATGTCAGTATCAGGGAGCGACAGAAAAAGAGACTGGTAAATACAACGTATCTATAGTTTATCCCTCTATATCAAACCGCTTTCATTGGGCGAGGCCACACAAAAACCGACATTTGGTAGTTTTTAATGTAATGGCAATAAAGATTAAATTTCATATTTGTCTAAAAAAAAAGATTTCCAATATGCGAGTACGACTAGATGGCTAACTATAAAGATCCTGATCAGATTACTTGAAGACGAGGGCTGATTTAAATCTTTGATATTATGATACTTAATTGTAAATGAGGCAAATTTTCGATTACATAATAAAAAGGTAACGTGTCACCAGCTGTTCAGTCATAATGCAATCCACATAATGGAATCCACATTATGCACTATATGCGCCAAGGAGCGATATATGCAATGCTAATCTTGGTTTAAATTGTTTGTCACTCAATAGTTAATTAATGCCAAAGAAAGTAGAATGAATATGCAATTGTCAGAATCATGTATCATGAAATCAGATCAAAATACCTCGCTGTGCAGTTATTTGGTCTGACGACACCGGATAAAAGGCCGTCTCGAATTGACCCTATACACTTAAATAAGTATATGAAGGTGCTCGTTTTTCTGTCCAATGACATCGCACGATATATCCAACGCTCGGTTCTGCTATCAAAATGGTTACTATGCAATTGGAACACTTTGCAATCACCGCTTCTCTATATATCGTGTATTTACATGGGTGGTCTGCCCTATTAATACCTAATGAGTTAGTAAGCAACAGTTTAATCGGCTGACGCAAAGGTCAATCCTTTACAGTAATAGGCAGTTTATCAGATATATATACTCGGGATTGCTTCTGAAGCGACTTTAAGGTCTGTTTTTACTGAGCTTTGATTATACCAGCCTCAGAAACTATTAAAATCTGACAACCTTCTCTGTGCTCAGATACGAACTATGCATCAAATTGGACTTCTGATACATCAATTACTAGAAGGAATTTGTTATTGACTATTCAGATAATTGAGTACAGAATTTGTGCACTGAGTACAGTTTTATAGATTTTAAGTCAGTAAGTAAGTAATGATAATAATAATAATAATAATAACATAAACTTATTGCGTAAAACATACATACATGTTTAAAGCGACATACAGTTTAAAACAAAGACATGAATTCTCTAAAGGAAGAAAAGAAAACATACAATAAGTAAGTGGTGGTAGCAGGGTAAAATGTTTGATCGATGATATATATTTAATTATTTATATATGTTCACATTTAGATTGAAATATAATATAAAGAAGAATAAAGCTGATATATCATTTTGAAAATATATTTTCAGCATACGTTATTCGTGATCAATTTCTTATTTTGGCGAAAATGTTTTAAAAACAGCCGTCTTTTGCAGAGGCGTAAAAATGCGTTCTGAATCTGTAAAAGGTTAAATCTGTTCATACACCCATTCGTAAGGCATATTTGTAACAATAACGACTTACACAATCAAATTTGTAACCCAATCGATTGACGGACAAATTCTAATAAATATACTGGCCTAGTTATACCATCAACATTGGCCATCAAAAGTTGATTGTTTATGCACATTGACTGGTTTCACGCATTGTCGTAAAACATTGTATAATCTATATTTCACAGAGACAGGTTGTTTCTCACGGCTGGGTAACGGATTTTTCTTCGACTATCGTACCAAGCTATGCATTTCAATAGTTAACGGCGAACCTCACAGTCGAGACAGAGCCCAGGAGGAGTGTATGCAGATCAACAGTAACTTGGTAGAGGTCGATTCGCCAGGCAGTTCACAGTTCATTCTAAATCTGATATATAGTCTCAGAAGTAAGTATCTAGCAACAAGCAATAAGGTGTATAAGGCTTATTAACCATTTCACCCGTATAGACGCACTTGCTGACGCCTCTACAGCAGACGACTATTGAAAACATTGTGCTAAAATGAGAAATTGCTAAAAAAGAGCAATTTCTCCATTTACCAAAATAGTTTCAACTCTTTTCAATAATTTTCCTTTCATTTATAGAGAGTTTGCATATGTTTTACTAAATGTTTTTTAAAGTCGTCTGCTGCAGATTTGTTGTATGTTGGATACGGTTAAAAGCAAGAACACGTTACTCGAAAATCGACCTTCGCAACATTGAGACTGTTAAAGATCCGGGTCCTTTCTGTTCTTTACCCACATATAACAATAACGAAGCAGACGACTCTGAAAACATCTATGCACAAATCGAGGGCTTGGCGTGAAACGGTTGTAACTCAAAACCTATTTTGAAAACCCTGGTTTAGGGGCAATTTTAACCCTTTTGTAAACAATGCAAATTTAGGTGCCATTGCTCAGAACGAGCAATGGCACCTAAATTTACATTGTTTACCAAGAAAAGTGATTTAACGCTTATAAAGACTTTATGGCGAGGTGATTAACCTTGGTAAAAAAAATACCAATTTAAGTTACAACCGTTTCACGCCAAGCCCTCGAAATGTGGAAATTCTTTGTAAATGAAAGTGTAATTATTGAATTGAGTTAAAAACATTGTGGCTAAAATTAAAAATCGTTATTCGTGATCAATTTCTTATTTTGGCGAACATGTTTTTAAAAAGCCGTCTGTTGCAGAGGCGTCAAAAAGCCTTCTGAAACTGTAAAATGGTAAATCTGTTCATACACGAATTCGTGAGGCATATTGGTAACAATAACGAATCAAATTTGATCGTATTTGCGAACTACATGTTTTTGTTTATTCTATTCGGGTACCAAGTTTATATTTTGTTTCTTTTATTGAGGTACAGTTCCATCTTTTGTTTGTTTTTTCCTGGAGTTCAGTTCCATATCTTGTTTGTTTAATTGAATTTCGGTTTCATGTTTTGTTTGTTTAATTGAATTTCGGTTCCATGTTTTGTTTGTTTAATTGAATTTCCGTTCCATGGTTTGTTTGTTTAATTGTGGTCGCAATTCCATGTATCTCAAACTAGCTGAATGTCAGTTTTCCTGTGATGTGTAGTGTTAATAAGCTATGAAAGCAATTGACACAATGTTTTAAAAAGTCGGCTTCTGCTGGGGCGTCAGTGCATCAATATAAACTGATACAAATTCACGCTGTTTCAACTTTCTTGAGATTAATAAGGGAACATTGCAGGACTAAATATTCCTAGACGCATGCTCAAGCTGATCTGGGTCTACAATAAAAGAAAATTGCCTATGGTTGGCTGGCTTAGATAGAAAACGGCTCATAAGTATCGTACAGGTCCATGTTCTCGAACCGTACCTATTCTCGAACCTTTAGTTCAAGGACTGTTTATATATTTGTAAAAACGCATTTTACGTTATAAATTTTATGTTAACCGGTGCTTTGTTTACTTACACATAAATTGTTGAATTTAATCGTCAGTATTGTTGGTTTTTGACATGAATTTATATGTATTCCCATGAGCCCTGATAAACGTTAAGAGGTTCGAGAACTGGTGTTTCCATGCTAAAAACCTTACTTCTCAACCTGCAGAGAATGTTACAGACTATTGGATTGGTGGAACAGATTTGTATAAAAACGGAAACTTCTACTGGGGAACAGACCGGCCATTCACTTATACAAACTGGCACATAGTTAAAATGCAGATACCCGATGATTGCATAATATTAGATCATACAGATAACTTCCGCTGGTACCCTCAACAATGTTCTGCACGGAAACAGGGATACATATGTGAAGTTGATAAACAGACGGTGATACAGAACAGTATATTGAACTATCTTAGATTACAAAGTACAATAACACCGTCAACTACTACTGCTGCTACAACACCTAGTACCACTGCTACAACTACTTCTACAACTACCGCTACAACTACTTCTACAACTACCGCTACAACTACTTCTACAACTACCGCTACAACTACTTCAGCTCCTACAACAACGACCGCAAAACCTACAACAGGTACATTAACTATCTTAACATCATCACACGTTTAACTTACCATTCGCTCTACTTAATTGGATAAATGTATAATGTTTAATTAACCCTTTCAGCGCCGAATTGTTTAAAGTAGACTCTTCCATGTTCAAACTCGGACGACTCTATTTTCTTGTTATAGGATTTTTGGAATATTTTTATAACTCACAGCCAAACAATGCAGATTTCAGACAGCTCGTTACGAGCTGACTCACCTGAATCTGTATTGTTTGCAAAAAGTTCAATATTGCCTTTGGCGCTGAAAGAGTTAAAAGCATTAAATAATTGTGAGTGCACGGCGCTTGCAAGACATGGGTATACAGTGTTCATACAAAAAGCCAGATAAGCGTACTTTTTAAAATAGCAATTATCATCTTGTACACTGGAACGTCAGAAAGGTCTGTGAGAAAAGGTGAAATTGCTCTACAAAGGCGGATGAATCAATTTGCCTGAATGAGAGAAAGGGTTAACTCAATTATCTGGTCGGACCTTGATAGCTCGTCGGTGACGGTGAGGTTTGTCGATGCAGAGGTCATTTGTTTAAATCCCGGTTCGGTCAACATGCTAGTGATTGACAAAAGCCGTTTGAGACAAGCATTATATGCTCCAATTAATGAACTTTAACGTCGTATCCGAATGTAGCCAGTTCCTTTGCAAGCATGTACTGCTGCGAAAACGCCATGACAAACATGAGTAGGTGAGCTGGTCGCCATAATCACTTGAACTACTGTTGACATGGGCTTTAAACTCAAATCAGTCAATTATTAATTTCCACTCAGTGATTGACTGCCGTTTCAGAAACCACAACTCACGGACGTACGCTGTCACCAGACGGGTACTTTAATATAGCCAAAAGTTCATTAACAAGTGTTTGTATCAAACTTTACTCCAACCACCTCACGTATTCGGAAGCCAAATATGCGTGTAAGAGGGATGGTGCGACGCTGGTGTTCCCGAACAATGCAGCCATGATGAATGACATAAAGACGTTTATGAGCGATTTTCATCGTAAGTATGTTTATTTATTGGAAATTTAAGGTTGTAACATTTTTCATATTGAAGCATTTTTATTAAACCTTTCCCTCTAACAAAAATCCTTCAGCAGACACATCGTGTCAACAAATTTGGGAGATCTTTAAAATGAAAGTATACACTATACATTAAATAGTCTATGCAATCGGAACAGTTGGCAATCACCGCTACCGAATATCGTTAATTTAAATAGCTTATATCCCGTCCTGATACCTATCGACTTTATAGGCGAATATTTGATTGACTGACACAGAGGTCAATTTGAGACGATCTGAAACAGGCATTCACTATATTTATACAAGCGTTTAGTACTGAAGCAAATCTTAGGTGTGGTTTTAATGAGATTGCAGGGAAGTCTGCTTCGAGACGCTCGCCAGTCCATTGTCTTTAACCATCTGCGTAAGGTATCGACCCGGACCAGCCTAATAAGCATGCCACGCAAGCTAACCTGGACAGACACGTTTAACCTCCTGTGTATGCTGTCTGTCATTGGTCAACATTGTTCACACATGTATGTTAAAGTTGTTCATTATGGCACACGCAAATGTAGCTAGAAGTCGTTAATTATTGCACAAATGTAGTGTAAAGTCGTTCAAGATGTCGCACGCAAATGTAGTTAAAATGCTTGCATTTTCTAACCTGTAAATGTAATTTTGCATAGTGACCCACGCAAATGTTGTGCATTATGGCAAAACAAATGAATTTAGAAAGTTTAGCACCCTTCGTGCATTATGGCACACGGAAATGCAATTTAATGTTGAACGTTTTGAAACACGCAAATGTAGTCTAAATTCGTATATTATGGCAGAGAAGTTGTAGTTCAATCTCGTACATTCGACAACATATCGTTCATTACGGTACACGAAAATAGTGTTTAGTGCTGTTCATTATGGTACGCAAATATTGTATAATGCTGTTCATTATGGTACGCGCAAATATTGTATAATGCTGTTAATTTTGGAACACGAAATTAGCGTTTATTGACGTTCATTATGGTAAACGAAAATATTGTATAATGCTGTTCATTATGGTACACGAAAATAGTGTTTAGTGTCGTTTATTATGGTACACGAAAATATTGTATAATGCTTTTTATTATGGTTCACGCAAATATTGTATAATGCTGTTCATTATAGTACACGAAAATAGTGTTTAGTGTCGTTCATTATGGTACACGCAAATATTGTATGATGCTGTTTATTATGGTTCACGCAAATATTGTATAATGCTGTTTATTATGGTTCACGCAAATATTGTATGATACTATTCATTATGGTACACGCAAATATTGTATAATGCTGTTTATTATGGTTCACGCAAATATTGTATAATGCTGTTCATTATAGTACACGAAAATATTGTATAATGCTGTTCATTATGGTTCACGCAAATATTGTATAATGCTGTTCATTATGGTTCACGCAAATATTGTATAATGCTGTTTATTATGGTACACGAAAATATTGTATAATGCTGTTCATTATGGTTCACGCAAATATTGTATAATGCTGTTCATTATGGTACAGGCAAATATTGTATAATGCTGTACATTATGGTACACGCAAATGTTGTATAATGTTGTTTATTATGGTTCACGCAAATATTGTATAATGCTGTTTATTATGGTTCACGCAAATAGTGTATAATGCTGTACATTATGGTACACGCAAATATTGTATAATGTTGTGTATTATGGTTCACGCAAATATTGTATAATGCTGTTCATTATGGTTCACGCAAATATTGTATAATGCTGTTCATTATGGTTCACGCAAATATTGTATAATGTTGTACATTATGGTACACGCAAATATTGTATAATGTTGTTTATTATGGTTCACGCAAATATTGTATAATGCTGTTCATTATGGTTCACGCAAATATTTTATAATGCTGTTCATTATAGTACACGGAATTAGCGTTTATTGACGTTCATTATGGTTCACGCAAATATTGTATAATGCTGTTCATTACGGTACACGAAAATATAGTTTAGTGTCGTTCATTATGGAACACGAAAATATTGTTTTAATGACGTTCGACTTATGTAGCAAATTTGCAATATACGCAAAGAAAAATAGAAAATTTCTTTCAGTATGAATGAAATTGAATCTGACAAATGAGGAATTGCTCATTATGACAAGCTTTTAATATTACAGGCGGAATATCCTCGTTCTATATCGGACTCCAGAGTCAGGCCGGTGATGGTGTTTTTACCTCTTTGGACGGGTACCAGGTCCTTTACACAAACTGGATGGGTGGGGAACCTACCCAACACGATGAGTGCGCGAGGGCGAATCGGTTTGCTGACTATCACTGGCAGGCGATAACGTGTTCTTACTTGATACCCTTTATGTGCCAAAAACTCCAAGGGTGTTAACCCCTCCCACCATACAATAATTCTGCCGCAGACGAATTCGAAAACATCATGGGATACAATTTAGAAAATCTACAAATGAAAGTAGAGTAATTCAAAAAGAGTTGCTCACATAGTAACAAAATGAGAAATCGTTCATCATGAACAATTTCTCCATTTGTCATTATGTTTTAAAAAGTCGTCTGCTGTAGACGCTTCTTCAAAATGCGTCTATATGTAGGGAAAGGGTTAACGATGTCATCGCAGACGTTGGATAGCCCATTTTTGATGTCGAAATATTGTATGTGAATTAAAGGGTTTTGTTGTTGTTGTATCAGGGAAACGGTATGCAGTGTTTTTCTTTCATATCATTTATTTCCAGTGTATATGCACAGGTTGTTTTGTTTAACTCTTTCAGCGCCGAATTGTTTAAAGTAGACTCTTCCATGTTCAAAATCGGGAGTGTCTATTTCTCAATTTATGAAAGTTTTGGACTAATTTGGTAACTAAAAGGCAAACAATGCTGATTTCAGGTGAGACAGCTTTCCCACATACAACTTATATGCAGCAGACGACTTGGAATACATCTTGGGAATATTTTTAGAAAATCTCAATGAATACAATCTGACCGAAGTACACGATCTCTTACAGGGAGGGTAGCTTAAAGCGAATATTAAGATAAGACTAGATAAGGAGGAGTAAATTGGTATTTTTTAAAAGATATTTCCCTCATCGGTCAACCAAACTCTATGCTGTTGGTACTCAAAAGAATCGTTTCAGTGAGACGATTAATTTGAGTACCCACAACATGGGTTTGATCGTCAAATAAGGTTGTTCTTTCTTTAAATTTGAAATACTCACGTTTTCTAGAGCTCTGATATGTTTTCAAAATTCGCCTGATGGAGATGGTTTAAAATGCGTCTGTTCTTAGGAAAACGTTAAACAGGAACGAACTTTATAATTTGGTTGAACAACACATAAATAATCATTTTAATGCCAATCCAAGTGTCTTCTCACTTCGCACCAGTGTCACCATACATTCCGAAAGACCCAAAACTAACTACAATGTATGTTGAATACGACTTTGAAAACAAATAATTGAAAACTCTTTCTAAATGAAAGTATATCTATTGAATGTAGTTGAAAACATTGTGGTGAGAAAAGAAAAAAACTGTTCATTATGGGCAGATTCTCCTTCTGTGACAATGTTTTCAAAAGTCGCATTGCTGCAGAGGGGTTTGAACCCTTCCCCTCATATAGAAGCTTTCTGACGCCTCTGCAGCAGACGGCTTTTTGAAAACATAGTTACAAAAGAAGAAATTGCACAAAACGTGCAATTTCTTCTTTTGCCACAATGTTTTCCACTTTTTGTCATAGGTTATTCATTCAATTATGGAGATTTTCTATTTTTTGACAAAATACGTTCAAAGTCGTCTGCTGCAGAATTGCCGCAAGAGGGAAAGGGTTAAAGACAGCGTTAATAATATAATGTCTTTTAAATAGTACACATTTTGTTTTGATATCCATGCTCAATCTCACCAGTTAGTGACTTTACATTTCGTTTGCATGTAGTAAAAGCTCAAATAAAAGTTGATTATAGGAAGGCAAGTTCGTGCGAAGGAACAAGTTTGGATTTCGGTAACAGTGTATAATCAGATCAGCCTATGCATCAGCACTGTCTGTCCTAGATCCATATTGATCATATACTACTTACATAAGTTTGTTAACCCTTTCCCGGTAGCTCAGTCAGTAGCGACGCGGGCTGTCAATCCAGGGGTTGTGATTTCGAATCCCGGCTCGGCTGGCCAACTTTCTTTCCAACGATTGACAAAAGTCAATGCGACATGCGTCATTCGTCTTTCACCAATGGGCTCTGTCTATGTGGAAAAGCAGCCAGTTGCTTGGGAAGATTGCTGTGTGGAGTACTGGTGTGAGAAAACCAGGAAATGCCTGAGTAGGTGAACTGGCCGCTGTGATATAACTGAGAAATTGTTAAAAACGGCGTTAAACCCCAATCAATCAATTGTTAACCCTTTCCCACATACAAAAAGTCTGCAGCAGACGACTTTGAACATATTTTGTCATAAAATAGAAAAGCTCTATAATTCAATGAATAACCTATGACTAAAAGTGGAAAACATTGTGGCAAAAGGAAATATTGCTCGTTTTGAGCAATTTCTTCTTTTGTCACTATGTTTTCAAAAATCTTTTTTTAGATTCTGATAAGACGGATTAGTTATAGATGCGGATCTGAACCCCTTCACTGTTCAGACATACCAACGTTTACCTGTTCCCATGGAGAGCAGGCAGTTACTGTAGACGGGCTGATAGGTGAAGAATATCAGTCATATTGGCGTTTCCTGTATACCCAGTACTTGAATGCTGGGAAACCAAGTACTACCACTTTTAAAGACTTTAGTATGACTCAATGTCCAATCTAGGATTAAAAAAGAAGGGGGGAATTTTATGGGAAAATTGATTTTATTAACAAATTCAAGCATTTTTCCTTCTTAGTCTATGTAAAAAAGAAATGGACAAGAAGAAAAGAGATGACCCGGCATGAATCGAACTCGCGACCTCCCGCATCTGAGGCGGACGCTCTACCACTACAGCGCCAAGGTGATCCGCGATACTTTTACAAAGGACAGTCAATAAGACAAAAAATATGGCCACTCAATGAAATGAGTAGGATACTTCAAACCTTTCCCTATTTACAACAAATCTGAAGACTTTGAACACATTTAGACAACGGCCTAGAAAATATCTTGAAAAGAAATATAGGATCCATCATGAGTTTTCTTTGGAGATCAAGATTTCTTTTATGCTTACCCGTGAATTATAGAAATTTCTTAGTGAATAATAATCCTATAATCTCACCGGTGAGATTATGACTTTTGCAGTGAGATTATGACTTTTCAATTGACGGAACTACTTTTTTCTCCATTTTTTTGACAGAATTTTATGGAAAAAATGAGTCTCAAAACGAGTAACAATTAACTTATCGAGGTTTGACGGGTAACTCTGTGATAACACATTGAATAGGCCAACTATGCATTTATTTAATGACGTGAATCATTACAAGTCACTGTCTATATTAAAATGATAGTTGCAGTGATTTTAAAATATTATTGTGCCACTGGGTATTTGAATGATTATCTGACACCAAGGAAACCCAGTAGTAAATGTCAGATATAAAAGAGTTACAAATAATACAAGGGAAACAACATATGATTGAAAGTACGTAAATTGGCGAGCTTTACTTCCCTTTACAAGTGACTTCATTGCATGAATACACAAATCGACATATTTCTCTACACGTATGCAAAAACCTGTACTTTACTGTAGATATATTGTTTTTAGATAGTATATGCAATATATCTTTCTCTAGCTCGAATGATTTTGATATTAATACGTGTGAAAGCTTGAGCCGAAGGCTCGAGCGAAGCACGCCTATAGGTTACACGTACGAACACATCATACGAGATCAAAACAACGAGAATTCAGTACAATCTTACTGTTTTTCACATATCAAATCTCAACCCCATAGCACTTTTTTTCGGCCATTTTGCTTCCGGTCTTACTGGTGAATGTAGAGCGCCTATGTAATAGAGAGTGAGAGCGCCTATGTAATAGAGATTGCCAAATGTGACGTCATTGCAACGAAAAGTAACGTCATTGTAAGGCAAGTAATAAATAAATAACAAAAGGAAAACGACAGGAATGGTAGGAAAAGATAGTTTGACTCGTCACAAATGGATTTCATTCACTGGAAGGACTTTATGAAGGCTAAGTCGACTATTCTTTTGTACCTGTCATCATTATTTCATGGATTTTATATCTTTGCAATATAGAGAAGCAATAAACACTTGAAAATGATTGTAAATAATTTCAACGGAAGTTATCGTTCGTTACACTGGCCTCGGATATTATTTTAACTGAAAAGGACGAACAATTCTGTTTCTGTATCGGCATAGCTTCATTTCAAGGTAAGCTATTTATTATATCAATAATTTGCTTAAAAATATAACTTCATTTCTAAATTATTTGTTATATCTGTTGGGAACGATCCACGATGCTTTCGTCACATCGCGTGACGTCACATATGGTGTGTATCGTTTATGACTGTATCTGTCATTTGAAGCCGAAGCCGTCTTGTCAAATGTTGACTCCACTCAAGAAAATAGCTATTAAAACTATCATATCTTCGACTGTCTAGTTGTATTGACTTTAAGACGTTTATCTATTTATTGCAGTAAATGTAGCAAACAAACAAAACTACAGTCAATTTCAAATTATTTGCCTTCAATTTACATTATTTTTTTACATTGTACAGTTTAACAGTTTATGTCTATGACCTAGTCTTTGTCAAATCATGAAAGTATGACCAGAATCAGTTCACCCTGATTTTGGGGTATACATAGTAAATGTCTTAATGTCTATATCCTCCAACCTGAAAGAGAGGAAAACACTTTCATGCCTTCAAATGAGTCTATTGTTTTAAAGAAATGATGTTATATGTGGACTATCAGTAAAACACATAACTTTTCTTTCAATAGGCTGAATTTCTAGTAGTTTCATATTTTTTTTTATCCAAAATTTGTTTATTGATCAAACTCAAATGAGTCCATTGTTTTAAAGGAATGATGTCATATGTGGGCTATCAATAAAACTGTTTACTTTTCTTTCATCAGGCTGAATTTCTAGTAGATTTATCTTTTTGTTATCCAAAATGTGTTTATTGATCAAACTCAAATGAGTCCATTGTTTTAAAGAAATGATGTCATATATATGTGGACTATCAGTTTATTGATCAAACTCAAATGAGTCCATTGTTTTAAAGAAATGATGTCATATATATGTGGACTATCAGTAAAACACATTACTTGTCTTTCAACAGGCTGCATTTCTAGTAGATTCATCTTTTTTTTAACCAAAATGTGTTTATTGATCAAACTCAAATGAGTCATGATTGTTTAAAAGAAATGATGTCATATGGGGGCTATCAGTAAAACACTTTACTTTTCTTTCAACAGGCTGAATTTCTAGTAGTTTCCTTCTTTTTTTTTTTTATCCAAAATGTGTTTATTGATCAGATTGGACAAACTTGGTACTAAGAATTTAAACATTATTTTCACTAGGTTATTTTAAATACTCTGCATGTATGTATTCAAACAATATTTGAAAAAGATTCAACATCTATTGACAGCACTATTTTCATACTTAAGAGCACAACAACCAATGATGTCATAGAACTCTTCAAATTGAAGAGCAAATGCAAAATAAAAGCCTTTTACGGTCACCGATTTAGGTCCGTCTATGAAACAGGGCAATGTACACTAACTATATCAAACTCAAATAAGGTAAAAAAAAACTGAGCATTGAAATCTGTAGATAAAGAGGATCAATCTCTTTTTAAATTCAACAAACACTCAAAATACTTTTTATTCAAATAAATTTGTATAAACATTTTGGTTGAACAATAAAGAAAACGTAATCTGTTTTTCAACAGAAAAAGGCTATAAGGCAGTTCATAATTAATGTTAGTTATGTTAGTCACCCAGTGACCTCACATAAGTGTTCTGTCCTCTGATATAACTGAAATACCACAGAAATGTATCTGTTTTCTATGTAATTTATTGTGAAATCCATTTTTCTGTGTGAAATTGTATAATCTATACAATAGAAATGGTAAAATTTAAATTGGTATACATTCATTGTAACAAAAAAATTCTTATACTTTACTGGTAATAAAAGTACACATATTTTCATGAACTGCTGCTCAAAATAAAAACCTATACTGTAGTTTAATGGTAAAACACCTGGTCTAACAAGAGTTCTAAGATCAAATCTCAGCAGGTACATGTTTTGAAAGAGGCAACTAAACTTAACAATGTATACATGAAACAATTATGTTGTGGGGAGTTGTCTTACTTAAACACTTATTACATTTTTATCCAGGCTTCTAGTGAAAATAGTTTACTCCCTGTACCCTTTTCAAAAGCTTTTATAATTGAGCAATAACAATTAAAAAAAGGAATGGTTATCAACATTGATAACTCTGAGAATCTGTACATGTTCAAGGATTGATCCAGCTTTGATAACCGTTCTAATATCAAAGTTTTAACGAAATTTATACATCATATTTTTATAATAGAGCAATTTTAACATGATCACTAACAATGTTAAATTATTGCAAATTCTTCTGGAAAATCCATTTCTCTGTTTGTACTTTTTATAATTTCTTTATTTGCTATAAACATACTGTTTATTGTTTTATGCAATAAAATGTATATTGAATATATTGATCAGATCTTATATTATCCATTTTTTTTTCAAACAACATATTTCAGATACATGTATATATATTCAGTAACTGTTGTTGACACTAAGTCTGGTACTTATTAACAAATAATCTGATGCTGTTTTCATGTTTTACAAATTAAAAACCAGAAAAGGAGATAGGTGTTCAAAGTGAAAATGTTGTTGAATAGGAACATCTTGTTCATTTTGGATATGTTCATTTTGGATCAATTACACCATTCCGACAATGTATTCGGATTAGTCACAGAAATCAAGTAATTTACATCAGACAAGGCCGGCTAAACTTTAACCTTTCCAACATACATCATTATAAATGGGACTTTTGAAAATATTTGTCAAAAATTACATTTTTCTCAGTCATCTTAAATTGTCTCAAGATTATACATTCAGCCAGATCATGCAAAGTTAGCCATCTGCCTTGTAAGATTGTTGTGTGGAGTAATGTTAAGCGCAAGTCATTCAATCAACCATGGTAAGAGTCAGTTTTCAATTATATGTATTACTAGTTTACAAATAACTGGCATTTGTAAAAATAAATCAGAACATTCTTCAATGCCTTCTAGTGTTGTTTTCCATCAACATCCTTGGAAATCTTACAGTCTATTACAATCCTGACCTAATAAAAAATAAAACAGATATAATTATATATATATGTACAAATTAAACTTAAATGCATGCTAAGTTTCGTTTTTTTTCAATATGTTTTTCAAATTCTGTTTTTGCAACTTAAATTTCTACAATTTGCCTATTAATTTGTTTCTTGTTGGGGGACAGACAGTGCTTAATTAATTATTCTTGCTTTCACACGACCTAGGCTTTGCCTATTAACATATTAACTATTGTGGATAATCGTACTTGAATGGCTATAATGAGGAGTGTTCAAATAAGGTTTACAAGAGAGGAACACGGGAATGAAGCTAGATTTTCATATTTACACATTGTTCTTTTTGCGTTATGTTTGCAGGCATGGTATAAACAAATATAAGAATGTTACAGGCATCGAATAAATCGGATATAACGTAATCATAGGACAAGAGTTTTAAAGAAGCCATATTCTTATTACGAAAAAACCCCATGAATGGGTTTTTTCGCTTATAGTTAACAGGTGTGAGAATTTTTTTTTTTTTCTTTTTTTTTTTTCAATAACCCATGAAGCTTTCTGAAATGAAACTGGCCAAATCCATGGGGGCCGCCATTTTGGGTATGTATAAAATGAGCCGAGAAACACGGATTGAAAAAAAAATTATTGTCGTCTTTTTAATATTTTTTTTTAAATCGATAATTTTGGTATGTATAAAATGACACGAAAACACGGATTTTTTAAATTATTGTCGTCTTTTTAATATATTTTTTTTTTAAATCGATATTTAAGATCATTAAAGTGCTGGAATTAACATTTGTACGAAAAGTTAAAAATAAATGGAAATCTATAAGAAATATGTCAAAAAACGACAGCATTAGCCTTCTACGCCCGAAACTAAATTTTGACTGTATCGTAGCCAAAGAAGGACGTGACGTCATTTCCGTTACACTTCATCTTGGCGTAACGTCAATGGAGTGACGTCGTTTCCCGCAAAAAAGTGGTACATGAAGACCCCAAATTCCTATACATGAGCTATTGACTCAATCATTCAAAGTATAATTATTTATCAAACATTGTGGCAAAAGGATAACTTTCTCATAAGGAGCAATTGTTCTTGTTGCGACAATCTTTTCCTAAATCATAGGCCTCAGAAACCGTCTCTAATAGGGAAAGGGTTTAGCAGAAATGTGACCCCTTACATAATTTGTTCCAGTCATATTGACTGCTTGAAAAAGGCAGTCGCCAGGTGGCATCAGAAAAGGGCTGATCTATTTGCTTCTTTACCATAATGCAGGTGATCGATTAAGGATCACCTTGGCCCTCATGTTTTAACCTCGTTCATTATAAATGTATTCCTTGATTTTCTAAAAGTCTTTACTTTATTATTTTCTGTTCGTAATAATAGACGACAGCAATACTTGATAATGCAAGACACATGACATTAACATTATTATTGTCTAGTCAATTACTTATAAATCCTTTTTTATGGCCAAAGTATGCTCTTTAATTTTTGTTTATAATTATCTTGCGTTTTTTTCGTAAATAGGTAGCACCTATAGATATATTATTTAGGAATATCTAATGTACATCGCCTGTTTTCATCCTCAATAAAGATCTATCCATCTTGTAAGAACAGAAGATGTCGATCGAGTCGACCCGTTTTGACTTGTATTTTCTCTTCGCCGATAAGCGATATAAAACATAATTTTCTTTGCAAATGGCTTCCATCCAACAAATCTCCGCAATATATTGACAAATGAAATAATTAAAATCCTTTACATTTAACAGATATGGTTAAAATACACAGTTGATTTTTTTTAGCGAGACCTTCCAAACACTTTTGTTAAAGGGCGGATAAATTTCATACGCGCAAATAACCGAAGAAAGAGTTCCGTAAATATGGGTCGCCCGGAATACGATTTAAGCTATAGTTTGTCACTGCAAATAATTCTTTTAAAAAAGTAACATGAGTTTTCATCAATATTACCGTTAAATATTAAACCAAACTGTCTACTTTAAAAAGTTTACCTAATATGCCAACCGCATAACGCCAACTTTCTTGTTATTCGACTGGGACTACATACGAGGAATGAATTACAATTGGGGCTCCATACGGGGTAATTTATTACTTAGTCAGCATAAGTAATGTGACTTTTTACACCTCAGCACTTTCAGAAAACTCATTCAAAGCATAAAAGAAATAGGATAATAGTTTGTTTAAGTGTATTATCGAAATTTCTTTCATCTCGTGAAAAGCAAAGGGTTATATTTTCACTCGTGGCTACGCCACTCTTGAAAATATCACCTTTGCTTTTCACTCGATTTAAGAAATTTCGATAATACACTGAAACAAACAATTATCCTCTATTTCTTAAATGAGTCTAGAAAAAGACGGTTATTAACCGAGCCTCTTGGCGATGTTAATAACTCTCTTTTTCGAGACGAATTTAAGAAATCTTCTCCAAAGTAAAACGAGTGATGGATTCTTTTTATCACCTAAACAGTGTGTTTTAATGAAAAATATTGACAACATCAAAACAAAGACCGAATAACATATTCTTCATAAGAACTTGTGATTCACCGCATAAAAAAGTAGTCCTCATCATTTTTGAATAAGAAGAAAAAAAAAAACAATGTTTTAAACAATTAAGACTCGTTATTTATTCAAAATAACGTATTATTGCATTTTTCAATGTGTAAAATTTAACAACTTAACAATAAACATAATAAAGATAAAGGTCAAAATGACGTCACCAGTAGTCGCGTGTATGACGTGTATTTGATATCACACATGTTGGATATCGTTGCTCCGTGATTTGTTCTCAACTTGAAAATAAGGGTATTTATGTGATAAAGTTTAATCTGATAAGAGAATTAAAAAGATTGCGGTAAAAGGAGAAATTACTCATCATGAGCAATTTCTCCTCTTGCTACAATGTTTTCAAAGTCGTCTGCTTCGAACCATTATTTTGCGTCTGCAAGTGGGACATTGTTCCGTCAGAAAGTTATGTATATCCAAGCTGTTCACGTCTTGATAAGCACAGCAATGTGCATCGCTGCTCACAAGGCCCGAATCAACAATAACCAATTTAGAACTGACCTTTGAATGGACTAAATACATTCCTTACGTCCCTATAAAGAGGACATTGCAGCATTGTCATCAGGGGCGTAGCTCCCTTAAGGCACGTGCCTACACTTTTTTCTAAAAATGCCCCAAAATGCAGCTGCGGCGATACACATCTGCGTAATATATCGACCAGATCAGCCTGCGCTGTCCGCGCAGACTGATCCGGCCGACATATTCCGTTTAAGGGGGAATAAATAGTGATTCTTGAAACAGAAAATCCACAGGAGGCGAAGGGTGTATATCCGGTTACGCCTGTGTGGCATGCTTAGGCTGATCCGGGTTGATACTTTACGCAGGGTCCACAATGTTGATTTTCTCACGAGACGGCCTACACATTGATTATTGCCAAGCTACGCCCCTGGTCATGTCCCATTGGTTGATTGATTTAATTGATTGATCGGAGTTTAACCCTTTCCCTCATATAGACGCTTTCTGACGCCTCTGCAGCAGACGGCTTTTTGAAAACATAGTGACAAAAGAAGAAATTGCACAAAACGTGCAATTTCTCCTTTTGACACAATGTTTTCCACTTTTAGTCATAGGTTATCCATTCAATCATAGATATTTTCCATTTTTCGACAAAATATGTTCAAAATCGTCTGCTGCAGAATTGTCGTATGAGGGAAAGGGTTAACGCCGTTTTTAAGAGTCTATCAGTTACATCACGGCCACAACACTACCTTACTGTTACGTTCAAAAACTTAAGTCTGCCATAATTAGGATTCTATTTTAAAATCAGTGTCACTTTGTGAATTTTAGAAGTTATATTAGAATTCTATTTAGAATGGTTTATGAATACATACCTACAAAGCCTTGGATAGGTGTCTTAACCCTTTCCCTCGTATATACGCTTTCTGATGCCTCTGCAGCAGACAGCTTTTTTGAAAACATAGTGACAAAAGAAGAAATTGCTCAAAACGAGCAATTTCTCCTTCTGCCACAATGTTTTCCACTTTTAGTCATAGGTTATCCATTCAATTATAGAGATTTTCTATGTTTTGACAAAATATGTTCAAATTCGTCTGCTGCAGATTTGTTGTATGAGGGAAAGGGTTAACTGTCCGAATTAAAAACATAAAGATTGTAGAACAATCGGAGTCATCCTGAAGTGGGCGTGTCCTAGAAGAAGCTCGTATGACGAGAGCTTTGGAACTACCTACGAGTCGCTCAAACAAATCGCACTTCTTAGATCCGTTATATTCGGCATATCCTTTTGTTGGCACCTTTCATACATGAAGACGCTTTCTGAAGCCTTTGCAGCAGACTACTTATGAAATTACTGTTTGCCACAATGTTTTCAATTCTATTAAATTATTATATTATTATTATTTACAGAGATGTTTCATATGTTTTCAAATGTGTTCAAAGACGTCTGCTGCATATTTGTTGCGTATGGGAACGGGTAAACAAATTGACTATACTCTTAATGGTGTAGGGCACTTCAACATGGTACTGATGCAGAATCAATGCCCAGAAACTGAGATCAATTTATCTACGTCACTGTCATGTATTCTTTGCCCTTATTTGATCAGGTTGTTTTTTTAAGAATCTTTTATTGAGAAGAAGCGAAAAGGTTAAAGTGTTAAGTGTTTTAAACCTGTGTAACGGAAAGGTTAAAGTTTTTATGTGTTTTAACAACCTGTGTATCGGAATGGTCAAAGTTGTATGTGTTTTAAACCTGTGTACCGGAAAGGTTAACGTTTTAAGTGTGTTAAACATGTGTACCGGAAAGGTTAAAGTTTTAAGTGTGTTAAACCTGGGTACCGGAATGGTTAAAGTTATAAGTGTTTTAAACCTGTGTACCGGAAAGGTTAAAGTTTTAAGTGTGTTAAACCTGTGTACTGGCAAGGATAAATTTGTAAGTGTGTTAAACCTGTGTATCGGAAAGGTTAAAGTTGTAAGTGTGTTCAACCTGTGTACTGGAAAGGTTAAAGTGTTAAGTGTGTTCAACCTGTGTATCGGAAAGGTTAAAGTTTTTATGTGTTTTAAACCTGTGTACCGGAAAGGTTAAAGTTTTAAGTGTGTTAAACCTGTGTACCGGAAAGGTTAAAGTTTTAAGTGTGTTAAACCTGGGTACCGGAATGGTTAAAGTTATAAGTGTTTTAAACCTGTGTACCGGAAAGGTTAAAGTTTTAAGTGTGTTAAACCTGTGTACTGGCAAGGATAAATTTGTAAGTGTGTTAAACCTGTGTATCGGAAAGGGTAAAGTTGTAAGTGTGTTCAACCTGTGTACTGGAAAGGTTAAAGTGTTAAGTGTGTTCAACCTGTGTATCGGAAAGGTTAAAGTTTTAAGTGTTTTAAACCTGTGTACCGGAAAGGTTAAGGTTTTCAGTGTGTTAAACCTGTGTACTGGAAAGGTTAAAGTTTTAAGTGTTTTAAACCTGTGTACCGGAAAGGTTAAAGTTATAACTATTTTAAACCTGTGTACTGGAAAGGTTTTAAAGTTTTAAGTGTTTTAAACCTGTGTACCGGAAAGGTTAAAGTTGTAAGTGTTTTAAAAATGTGTACCTGAAAGGTTAAAGTTTTAAGTGTTCTAAACCTGTGTACCGGAATGGTTAAAGTTGTAAGTGTTTAAACCTGTGTACTGTAAAGGTTAAAGTTTAAAGTGTGTTAAGCCTGTGTTCCGGAAAGGGTAAAGTTGTAAGTGTTTTAAACCTGTGTACCGGAAATGTTAAAGTTAAAAGTGTGTTAAACCTGTGTACTGGAAAGGTTACATTTTTAAGTGTGTTAAACTTGTGTACCGAAAAAACGGAGGAAACTAAAAACACAATTACATGCTACCTTTCCATATTGCTCACCTGGCTACCATAGCCTTAAATTTTGACGTATGGACTAGACGTTTTATATGCTACGATCTATGTGATATTCAGCCTGACTGAGTCATGAAATGACAAGTTTAGTCCTGAAACCATTTGGTTTACAGTTCGTTTAACATTGACTGCAACTATAATGTGTCATACAAGCTGAAGTTTCTCTAAAAAAATCCAATAAACGGTTTTAAACCTTCTCTAACTAGCTCAATAAGATAAAAGAAAACCATAGGTGCTTAAATATTAACATATATTAAAGTGTAATGCCTCTAGTTATAAGTTAAGTATGGCACAAGCTTTGGAAGGAGAGGGCGAAGTCTATTCTCCTTCCAGTTTAGCAGAAGTATGATAACAAAAACGGTAGTATATAAACAAAAAATACGAAGTAATTTAAAAAACTTTAAAGATATTTATGATCAAATTTGAGTATTATTTAAGTTCACATGTATAGTCAAAATATGTATGGGGAGGAACGTTTTAAGTTCAGAAAGACATCAGAATTTGATGGTGTCTTCCCGATTGACCCACATTTTGAAAATGCTATTTACCCTTAATGCGGAGTGGTGAAGATGGGTAAGGGAAAGGTGAGAATACAGTCCGGTTATTTTGCCACTATTTCTATCCCTTGTTCAATTAAATTGCACAAAGATTATATACTGGTTGCAAAAACATTTTATTTTATTTTAAATATTTGACTGCGGATGTATGACAATCTGGAGAAATACAGGTAATGTGGCGGCTAGTCGCTACCCGGGACGAATATATCACTAGTTCAGTTCATTTAAAAGTACACTATCAAGGCATGATTCTTTTTCTTTATAAAACAGTGTGTAACGAATTCTCTGTACGTTTCGTTGAATTTGTTTTGGGAGCTTTGATGAATCGGGGCCGAAAACCAAACAATTAAAGAAGCGTAGCCTATGAAGTTGGGGAAAAATGATTTTGTTTTCAGAGCTTTGATGAATCGTGTCGTCAGTCCATAAACCAAACTATTAAAAAAAGCTTAGCCTAGGAAGTTGGGGAAAAGTTATCAAATACAAATTAAATGTGTCTAAAGATTTGTAAAACGGTAGAAGACATACGTATTTTGCATCTTGTTATTTCTTTTATCAGTTAATACAATGTATTGATTCATAAAGATTGCTATTTTCAAACATATTACAGAGTTTGTCTTCACAATGATAATGTTGGTTGCTCCCTTTTCGATTACGTAACCCCTTGGTACAACATTAAAACCTATTCAATACTGACACCAGGCTTCCGCGCGGCATCAATAATACCAATAGCATCCAAACAGACAGTAAGCCTGAAATTCATCAAACTTGTAAGAATTTAAAATCATTTTACTAAAATACTATGCAACAGTTTAACTAACTTCAAAAGTTATAGGTACATGTATGCTACATATAAAAGATAAGATAATGAAGGAATTAAGGAATGCAATTCAACATAGAGCTAATAATGGTACTTGTATGGGATAAGTAGCAGCCACTTGTTAACAGCACATATTTATGATGACCATTCTTAATGGTTTGCAGAAGGCAAACATTAAATTTCTGCTGTTGGAAGCCGTTAGGAGGCGGATTCCAGTAGGAATGCCTTGAAATTTAGCACAAGGAGATTTATAGACATGCTAGTGTGACAACATATCGGAATTTCTCTTTGTCCTTATTAAGTATGTAAATTTAAGATCAATGAATTTTAAAACATCTAATTAACACTCTATATATATACATGTGTGAGTTGTACAAATTAAAAAAGACAAGGCCGGTATATTTATAAATGTCTGTTTATTTTCAGTTCAGCGAAATTTATTCTGTATCTAGTCTAACCAGTAAAATAGTGAACCAATCTTTGAATTTGGTTACCTGCCACATACGCTTTATAACTTCAATAGTATCGCAAGTTGGGATCCAAAAATAGGCGCGCTAAATGTAGTCTGGTTCCCGACTTCCTATGATAATACGAAGTAATAACGGGAAAGACTCCAGACTACGCTTTCATCTTGTGTTCGTATTACGCCACTGTGTGGAATAAACAGTATGCTTATACGTTATATTCGAGCAACTTGCCAAGCATAAAATATACTATATAAAATAGTAAACCATTTCACTTATTATTGTTATCTGCTTGTTTCCTTATCTGCTTCATTCGCTTTTCTATTTGATGTAATTATTTTTAAACTGGAAACAAAAAAGGACGTTTGCTGCATCGACATTTTGATGAAACAATAAATGAATAAAGTGGTGTTTTTGCAACATAGAGATCTACTCGTGTAGTAATTTCTAACACCTTTACCTTTCATACCCAGTGAATAATTTAGGAACGAATACAGGAAACTCTCTCGAATAACAATTTGAATTAACACTGAATCAAGTAATGACCAAATATGAATTGTCTTAATATTCTCCGTTTACAGTTTTAACCCTTTCACACATATATACCCCTTCTGAGCCTCTGCAGAAGACGAACTTTGAAATAATTGTGGCAAAAGGTGAAATTGCTCATGATGCGAAATTTCTCCATTTGCCAAAATAATTTCGACACTTTTCAATTATCATACTATTATTTAGAGATTTGCTATAGTTTGTAACCCTGTCAAGTTAAATATCCTACATAATACTTACATCTTCAAAGAAGGAATCCGCTGTGGTCGAGTGGTTAGCGTCGGGGATTTCGAAACCGGGTGTCCCGGCACTACGGTCATGGTGGAGTGCCCTTGGGAAAAGCACATTTTCTAGCCTAGTACTGGTTTGTTTACCCAGGGATCATATATAAGTGAACTGTCGCCGTGATATAACTGAAATATTGTTGAAAGCGGCGTAAAACCCCAATAAATAAATAAATAAATAAATACATCTTCAAATACCGATATCTATATTACTAACCACATATTAAACGAGACCTCAACACATTACCATGCTGTAATGCTGTGTATCATTTAATTGGCCTGGGGCTTTAGCCCCTGGTCATAGTAGTAATACCATTTTTTTTCGGAGTTGGCAGCCTGCCAATTGCACCAAACAACGCATGAGAAACTGCGCGTGAAAAATAGTTCATCATGGATTCAACAAAACTGCATTTAAAAGGTTAGGATCTCCCCCGTAAATATCATTTTAATGTTGTTGGAACATCAGTGAAAAACTTAAGGCGTGAGTACTCCAGTTTAAGTTTAAAAAATGCTTTAGAAATTAATGCGCCGAGAGGTCAAATATGGACGCTTGTTGAACTATTTTAACATTCGCGAATAGGAACGGAAAAAAAAGAAAGAAGTCACGTGCAATATACAGTGGCGAATTAACCGGGGGCCCGTGCGTCGAAAAATTAATGGTAAACAAAGAAAAAAGCGTGGCAAATGTAGCGGCGTATTTAGCGGGGGCCCATAGGGCCCGTGCACGACTTCCCCCACGAAAGATGTCACGTGAACTATACAGTGGCGGATTCCCGATGCCCTCAGGCCTTCAGCACTGCAGTGCCTTTATTTTTCTAATGTTTGTGAATTTAAATGAACTTTTTATTTATTTCTTCATGTGAAACGAAATATTGCGGCTTCTCTTTAATGCTTTGCGTCAAACATTCGTCTTGTTTACCATGTGAACTTCTTTTTTATAATGGTTCCAATTAACTTAACCCTCTGAATTTATTTGGAAATTCGGTTCCCACATGAAATACATCTGCTTGCAGATACCTTTGAAAACACCTAGGCAAACACCGGAAAATCTCTATAAATGAAAGTCTGATTACTATTTTTTCCTTTTGTCTTAATGTATTCAAACTTCATCTGCTGTATAAGCTTCTGTCAGTTGGAGAGGGTTATTATGTTGTGTTTTTGTTGTGAATTATAGACATTTAATGGACATTTCTTAATCTTGCTATTTTGATAATCATGTATAAAATTAATTATAACCAATTAATATTTTATCTTAAAAAATGAAGACGTCTTAACAATGGAATATGACATACACAGAAGATGTAGTCATGATTTATGTTTCAGTGTGTGTTAAAGTAAGAAAGCCCTTAAATGTCACTGAAGTTTTAAGGTTTTTTTTATTCTAAGTTTTCAAATTACCCATACATTTAGGCATAAATATTATTTTCTCATTTCTATAAATTACTATAAAAAATCCTTGTACATTGAATGCCAGGCGTCATCATAAAAAAAAATACATTTCGCCCTCTGCAAGAATGGTGCAAGTTTAAATTACTCTTAAATTTGGGCACATGTACTATTTTCTCATTACTGTAAATAACTATAAGAAATCCTTGTACATCAAATGTCAGTCATCATATTAAATATGTTTCACCCTCTGCCAGAATGATACAAGTTCTTTTTTTTTTTTACATTTGGGCACATATACCATTTTCTCATTGCTATAAGAAATCCTTTTACATTGAATGTCATTCATCATCATAAATACATTTCACCCTCTGCCAGAATGAAGCAAGTTTTGAAATAACGGGGCGACTTTTTGGATGGAAAGAACATCCCATCCAGATCATATTTGAGATGTTTCTTTTTATGATCACTTCTTCAGTAACTTCTGGTAGTATACCTAGGTCACCTACCTGTTTTTCGAGCTGTGCAACGCTTAACTTGGAGAATGGCTCTACTACATATATAATTTCAAAATAAACTATCGACAAAGAGTAGATATCTGTCCTCATCATGTCAAATGAACTTAAAGGTTGTCCACGAAGTACCTCTGGTGCAGAGTACCTAGGTGTTCCAGCATGTTTTAATATTTCAGCATCGGCAGTACACTGAGAATGGACTGTGCTGAGGCCAAAATCAGTAATTTTTGCGATACATGTCTCATCTTTATTAATGTTTATGAGAATATTTTGGGATTTTAGGTCACAATGTGCCGTTTCCATTTTATGAAGATATTGTAAGCCATTGGTAACTTGTTGGATCATGGTGATTGTCTGTTGCTCCTGAAAGTCAATGTTTTTGATATGAAGAGCATCAAACATACTCATCTCCATATACTCCATTACAATGCAGAAGCTTTGTTGTTCAGTGCAAGCTCCTATAAACTTTACAATATTGTCATGTTTGAGACGACAACATTTTCGTATCTCATCTTGGAACTGCTTAGATCTCTTTGTTGTAACTTTGTCACTTTTCATCATTTTAACAGCAACAATATTTTCCTTCCAAATGGTAAAATAAACTTCCCCAAATCCACCTTCTCCAATTTGTTTGCAAAGTGTAAGTTCTTTAAATGGTATTTCAGGACCCTCATATTGTAGAATACCGGAATTGGTTTTTAGAATCTTGTTCTTTTTTATACACCAGTTTTGTTCTTCCAGTTTCCTGTTCATAAAGCAGGTTTTCTGTCTTCTAGCATACTGTTTCATTGATGGAAAACTATCTGGTGAGGTCCTGTAGTCATTACAATCTAAACTGTCTTCTTTAATCTGAAAAATAAAACATTGAAGCATATTAAATTGGCTTAATCAATAAAAAGAAAATGAAAATTAGATTGCAAACACAATGTTTTTGATATTGATTCCTTTGATATTCATTATGCACCACATTGTCTAAACAATGTACAAGTTAAACAAATTTAAACTGTTTTGCCTACTTAGGAATCTTTTCTCCTCCATCTGTCTGTCTCTTTGTCTTCATAACTTTGTTTCGGTTAGACAGATTCATTTCAAACTTGCAACACTTATACCTTGTGATCAGGAAAATGGAACAGTATACGGTCAATAACTCCAGCATGCCTATTTATAGATTGTGGACTCTTTTTCAAACTACAAATTAGTATGTAGATAGTAAGTGACCTGCAGATGTGCACTGCACACAAACCAAACTTCTAGTATGTATTTTATTTTTATTTTTTTAATTATCCTCTTTTGTCTCACCCATTTTGTCACTTACTATCAAACGTTCAACAGGCAAAACCTTTGTTTCTTTTCTTACATTTTCATTTAGATATGAACCTTTTTCTTTTGATATTTAAGGTATTCAGAAAGTAACAAAAATAAGCTATACCTCTTCTCCATTCAGCAATGAATTTATCATCATAGTTGTCTTTCTCTTTGTAAGTGGTCTTGAACCTTTTGGAAAGTTAACCCTACCCAGTTTTCTGTTCAGTTTGTTATCTTTATAAGTTTCGTAGGTCACCGTTCCTGTTTCCTTGTGCTGCACTGCAGAACCTACAGGTTTCCCAACCCTGCCAATCTTTTGATTAGATGGATTATCTTTGTAAACTTTCATTGTCTGGACCTTTGGTGTCAAGTCATCACTCATTGTACATTTGGCTTCTGTCTCGACTCTGCTTGCACTTTTGGTACTTTTATCATTTTGAAAAGTTTTGCTTTTACCATCCAGTTGTCTGTTCGGTTTGTTATCTTCATACGTTTCGTAGGTAACCGTCCCTCTTTCCTTGTGTTGCACTGAAGAACCTACAGGTTTCCCAATCCTGCCAATCTTTTGATTAGATGGATTATCTTTGTGAACTTTCATTGACTGGACCTTTGACGTCAAGTCTTCAATCATTGTACATTTGGCTTCTGACTCGACTCTGCTTGCACTTTTGGTACTTTCATCATTTTGAAAAGTTTTGGTTTCTTTTCCTTTACTAGCCAAAGGTGGACAATGACTTTGAACTTTTAAAGAGATTGCAATACTTTTTGTAGATCCTTGAAAGTCCCCTTTCTCAGAAATTGTTGAATATTCTTTTTGTAGGTGTTCTTTTCTAACATGTGGGGTTCTGCCTGAGGTAGTAGGGTTCCTTGAAAAATGTTTTCTTTGGCTATCAGCACTTCCCTTTGTCAAATATGTTTTTCCATCAACAGGAGAGTTTTTTCTACGTAAAGTTTGACCGCCTTGATGTGTTCTGTGATGATGTGTTCCACTTTTTGACCTCTCATCATCGGTACCAAAAAAATCCCCGAAACTTAAACTTCCTGTTGTACTGTAACTTCCACTTCCTTTACTGCTCTGTCTTGCTCCACTCATACTTCATCGACTGATATTCTGCTTCTGCCGTACTTTATAACTACTGTACTTGAAGGCCTAGTGCTTGTAGGTAATCTGCAAAAAGGACATGTTACATTAGCTTAGGTTCTTTACATTAAGGTACTGCCTCTGTGCTGCAGTGGTAAAGAATCCGCTTTGGGTTCAGGAGGTTGTTGGGTCCATCCCTGACAGGGTCATACAAAATACTTCAAATGGTAGTAATGGCTTTCCCCCCTAGTCGCTAAAGATTGCGGGTATAGCAGTTCAACCTGACTCCCTTGTCTCAGGATACATCGACCAGAAGTACTGGTAACTTAGCAAGGAATTGAAAATTGTTGATACAGCATAAAAAAAAACATACAAAGAAATCTTTAACGTGTGTCCTAGCAAATTAATACAACATTGATATTAATGTATAGCAGATGTAATTACTGATTGCAGCATTAATAAGCTAACAATGTTTTGCATCTGTCTTTGAATACACATGTCCTCATTTACAGCATACTTTGTTCTCGTGACATAATCGGAACAATTAATCCCTTCTTTGTACTATAGTAATATTAATAGATTGTCATTAGTTAAAAATAAAACGGGGAAATTCGGCACAGCACAGACTGTCATCCTTTTCTTCTAAGTTTAGATCCTGAATTGTACTTGGGTAAACCAACCTTAGTGTCAATGTGATCAATATAGAAAGATCAGTTTGCATAGCCTTGCTCTCTTATTAACTGTTCTCCACTTGCAAAAACTTTGTAACTAAACTGCAGTAGTCAATCGTTTTGAAAACATTTTAACAAAAGGCAAATTGCTCATTATTTTATTACCAGTTGTTAGAGATTTTTTAAATGACTTCCTAAATGTTTTCAAGTAGTGTTGTATGTAGGAAAGGGGGTTGAAATGTATACTTTTGATCACTAGTTAATTGATGTGACTGCCTAAATCTTTTTAAGTCGTCTGCTGTGTATTTGTTGTATGTTGTATGAAGGAACGGGAGGGTTAAAATGTATACTGTTGATCACAAATGAATTGAAATATTCTGTTACTTGGTCCAAATTATCATTTTGATAGCAATTGTAATGTAAATATTTTGATTGCCAGATAGATAGGTGCTCAATAGACAGCAATCTGAGATAAAAGAGTTATTGTTTGTCAAAAGTACCCTATTCATGGTGATATTCAATGAATTATAACAATACAGAACATCTTTATTCACAATTCTACTTTTAGTACTTTCAGTACTTTGATTATTCACAATTTATGGTTTATCTCCATGAAACATACGACCAAGTAAGATAGTCTTCATCTCAATGTAAGTGCTGCAGACTCACACTAAAAGTATTTATTTTGAAGTTCTAGTCCAGAAGGTTCAGATCTCAAATTGATCAGGTAAGACAAACGCTGTGTTGATCGGAACTGCTGTACCTCAATTGTATGTTTGTTTGACACAAGTCATTTCTTGCACATTGTTTGAACCCTTCTGTAATACTGGTTAAAAGATATAATTTGATTTTATGTTTCTCTCCTTGGCTTATCTTCATTTATTTGTTTGTATTTTTCCTTAGGAACCATTTTATCTCACCTGATAGGTGAGCTTATAATTGTGATCACATTTTGTCTGTTTTGCATCGTCAACAATTGCCTTGTTAACACTGCAGGCTACATTTTGCATCCGATCTTCATGAAATTTTATTAAAACTTTTATTTCCATCAAATCTTGGACATGTTTGAAACTGGGCCATATGTGGTCAAAAACTAGATCACACAGTCAAATTGAAGGAAAATCTTGTTAACACTCTGGAGGCCGCATTTGTAACTTGATAATTAATAATGTTGAAACTTTATCAAAATGTTTGTCTTGGTGATTTCTAGAACAAGATGACTTGTGGAGTATTAACCGTTATTAGCTCACCTGTGCACGAAGTGCTCACCTGTGCACGAAGTGCTCAAGGCGAGCTATTGTGATCACATTTTGTCAGGCGTCCGTCCGTCCGTCTAAGGTGTGTGTCGTGCACAATTGCCTTGTTAACATTCTACAGGCTACATTTTGCATACGATCTTCATGATAGTTTATAAGAACAAACATCACCATCAAATTCTGGACAAGCGCGAAACTGGGCCATATGAGGTCAAAAACTAGGTCAAACTGAAGGAAAATCTTGTTAACACTCTGGAGGCCACGTTTTCAACTGGAGCATGTTGAAACTTTATCAGAATGTTTGTCTAAATTGTAGGTCAAGTTTGAACATGGGTCATGTCGGGTCAAAACGTAGGTCATGTCGGGTCAAAAAGAAGGTCACTAGATCAAATTGAAGGAAATTCTTGTTAACACTATAGAGGCCGCAATTTTAGCTTGAGCAGTTTGAAAATTAGTCATAAAGTTTGTGTTAATGATCTCCAGGTCAAGGTCGAATATGGGTATATTGGGTCACTAGGCAAAATTGAAGGGGAATTTTGTTAACACTGTAGAAACCGCATTTTTTGCTTCAGCATCTTTGGTCAGAATGTTTATCGTAATGATATGTAGGCCATGTTTGAATATGGGTTATGCTGGGTCAAAAACTAGGCCAAATTGAAGGAAAATCTTGTTAACACTCTGAAGGTCGTGTTTGTGACTTCATCAGCTTGAACTCTTTTAGAATGCTTGTCTGAATGATATCTAGGTCAAGTTTGAATATGGGTCATATTGTGTCAGAAATTAGGTCACTAGGCCAAATTAAGGAGAAATCCTAAAAAATGTAGAAGCCGCCTTTTTTGCTTCAGCAGCTTAAAACTTGGTCAGAATGTTTATCTAAATGATATCTAGGCCAAGCTGGAATATGGGTCATGCCGGGTTAAATAAAAAAAAGTCACTAGGACAAATTGATGGAAAATCTTGTTAAAACTTTGGATGCCGCATTTGTGTCTTCAGCAGCTTGAAAGTGTCAGAATGTTTTTTTGAATTGTATCCAGGTCAAGTTTGAATATGGGTCATTTTGGGTCAGAAACTAGGTCACTAGGCCAAATTGAAGGAAAATCTTGTTAAAACTCTGGATGCTGCATTTCTAACTTGAGCATGTTGAAACTTTATCAGAATGTTTGTCTTGATGATAATGTAGGCCAAGTTGGAATATTGGTCATGTATGTTAAAAAAGTAGGTCACTAGAACAAATTAAAGGAAAATCTTGTTAACACTGTTGAAGCGCATTTTTTGCTTTAGAAGCTAAACATTTGGTCACAATGTTTCTCTTAATGATATCTGGGCCAAGTTTGATTAAGGGTCATATTTGATTAAAAACTAGGTCCCCAAGCCAAATTGAAGGAAAATAGTATTAAACTCTGGAGGCTGCATATTTACTTCGAGCAAATTGAAACTTTGTCAGATTGTTTGTCTTGCTGATATCTAGTCCATGATCGAATATGGGTCATATCAGGTAAAACAAAAAATAGGTCATTAGGCCAAATGAAGGAAAATCTTGTTAACACTTTGGTATTGCGTTTTGAATCTTTGTCAGAATAATTGTCTGGGTGTGTTTTGCATTAGAAATCAGGTGATCTATGGCCTTCGTGGCCCTCTTGTATGATAAAACAGAACAAAGTGGCAACAGATACCACATATTATTTGACACAACCACTGTTTAGTGGTTGCTCCTTAATTGATATTCTAAAGTTATATAGAAATATTTGTAAATACTAAGTAAAATATATTCTGGTCACCTAAAGTAATAGTGTTTTAATATTTTGGTCAACTTAATCAAATACCCTTAACCTTCTTTATGTCTTCAAGAATGCTGAGCACCATACATGTTTGCTAACATTAGAAAAAACAGTGACCTTTAACCCCCATTCCCACATACAGCAAATATGCAGACAAATTTGAAAACATCTTAGCAAAAATGTGAAATATCTTCAAAAATTATGATTTAATTTATAAATAGAGGTGAAAACAAAGTGGCGAATTGAGAATTTGCTAATTTTTAGCAATTTCTCCTTTTGACACAATGTTTTCAAAAGTTTCTGTTGCAGATATGTCAAAATGCATCTTGGTGGCTTCGTGCAAAACAGTTGTAACTTTCTTCGAGATAATGTAGTTACAACCATTTTGCAAGAAGCCCATGATCTGTAAGTGGGAAAGGGTTAAGTATGTAGCAGACTAAATTGAAGGTTTAGAAGAGTTTTTTATGCAGCACCAGGCCCCGGGTTGTATAATCTATTTTCTAATTATTATGAACAACTTCTCCCTTTTGCCACAAAGCTTTTATCTCTTTTCATCATTTTAATGTAGAAATTGTCATTAATTTTGTCTAGATGTTTTCAATATTGTCTGCAGTAGATATGCAGATATGTGTTGCATATCGGAAATGCTTAACTTATATTTGTATCATCGTGTATAGGCCAATCCATTAACCACTTTGTACAATACGCAATTAAATTTTTAACAAATACAATAGATTCGTATCATATTTAATTGTATATAAATTGGACAACTGACAAAAGTAATTAACTTAAATCTAAAAAAATTATAGATGTTAGATTATGTGACATCAGTTACCTTTATAAAAACATGCATATCTTAACCCTTCCCCACATACGACAATTCTGCAGCGGACGACTTTGAACATATTTTGTCAGAAAATAGAAAATCTCTATAATTGAATGGATAACCTATGACTAAATTGAAAACATTGTGGCAAGAGGAGAAATTGCTCGTTTTGAGAAATGTATTCTTTTGTCACCATGTTTTTAAAAGCTGCCTGCTGCAGAGGCGTCAGAAAGCGTCTATATGAGGGTTAACCCTTTCCCTGTTAAAGATAACTTTTAACACCTCTGAAAGCATAATGGGCAATTGCTACCTTTGCCACATTTAATACGTTAAGTCTTGATTGAATAATAAAACTGCTATTTTTAAAACTTTTGCATAGTTTTTGCTTAGATGTCTTCTAACGTGTGTACTGCAGATCTGTTGTAAGTGTGTATGTGAGAAAGAGTTTCCACAGAATTTATCAGGGGATGTCTGATTCCTCCTTCTCCAACTATTTTTTCTTCTCTTCAATACCATAAAGGCTTAACCCTTCCCCGCAAAGAATTAAATCTGCAGCAGATTTCTTCGAAAACATCTTGGAAAAAATATAAGTATAGAAAATTTCTACAATACAATAAATACATTAAAGTTATTGAATCAAGTTGAAAATATTGTAGCAAAAGGCAAAATTGCTTATGATGAGCAATATCACCTTTTACCACGTTGTTTTTAAATAGTGTCTGCTGCAGATGCTTCATTATGTAACAGTTTAAAGCTAAAACTTACTTAATTATATCTTCTTCGCTTTCTTCGCTTTTTTGTTATATCTTAAATTAAATGAATCTTATACAATATAGTAAATAATAATATAAGAAAAGATAATTACCTTATTATACTGAATATTTTCCTCTAGCTGCAAGCACTTGACTGTTGGTCTCACTACAAGATAGAGACGTTCATAATCATTGAGGATTCCTAGGGATTGTGTGTATTGGATTCAAATAAACTGCACAAAATTAAAAGGGGTCCTTTATAAGCCAATTACCTGAAATTATTGTAGTCTTTAAACAAGAAAATTCTTTAAAAAAAGATAGACGGCGATCAATATGAGAAAACACTAAGAAATAGAACATGCACATAATTATTTGACTTGCATATCAGAAAGGTTTTGTTAATAATCAAAAATAGCAGTAGTTTTCCATGAATTATAAGATTTGTGCAATAATAATTCGACAGCTCCTTGAATTGGTAATGCATATTTATAATCGTGAACCAGTTGGAACATTGTTCGATAAGAACATTGTTCTTTATGGATGTACTGAACTGAGAAGTGGATATTTAAAATAAAAAATAAAAAATGTTACATTGTTATTAAATATTTTGATTATGTTGTCAATTAAAACCTGTTTATTCATTATACCTTTTTATAATGCTTCAGAATTTAAAAAGTGATTTAAATTTGTTTTAGATAAAGGACGGAATTTTTTCGTGAGCCTTCCAAGCGCTGTCCAGTCGCCATGTTTGATTTCTGTAATATAACTGGGTAAAAAAGAACATATTAAAGTCCATGTATATACAATTTAATCGAGAACTTGTACACTATCAAATTGTTTTGAAAATAAGTAGAATATATTGTAAAACTGTTATCACAATTGATGATATGTTAAAAAAAAAAAAAAAAAAAAAAAAAAAATTTAACATTTTTTAGCCATTCAGAGAAGAAAAACTGAAATATTTTGCTGAATGACATATACTTTTATTTTTATTTTTTTACAAATGATAGTAATTGCAATAACATAAGTTTCAGAAAAAGTTAAATATTATAAATATGTTTTTTCTTTATTTCAAAGTTTTGAACTTTTCTATTCTTACACCTGACAAAAATGGGTTCTCATTAGGGAAAATAGCGTCTAATTTTTAGGTTCAATTACAACGTATTACATGAATTTCCAAAGATATGGATAAAATAACTTCAGAATGAGATTTAAACCACAAGAAGACAAACAATTAGCATATCATCTTTCAAATATTGTCATTTGCGTGAAAACTTGTTTTTTTTCATGTGCTGAAATAGCAAAAAAAATGAATTAATGTAACTTTAAACTTGCAACATTAACCCTATCCCACTCAGGACAAATCTGCATCAGACGACTTTCAAAAATATATTGAAAACCTCGCTAAATGAAAGTACAGATAGTGAGAAGAGTTGGAATCATTGTGGCAAACGGAGAAATTGCTCATAATGAGTGATTTCTCCTTTGATTAACATTTGAAAAGGAAATAGCAAATTCTCAAATTGCATTTGGTAGGGAAGAGGGTGAGGAAACTATCTTTTCCTGACTGGGTATTTGCAAAACCTTCCTCTATGACTGCACTGGTGTTTGAACAAGCCTCAGATGGCTCCAATAATCTGGCAATCTGGCAATGCACTTAAAAACAAGCCGAATGCACAAGCCTCTTGAACTACTAACATATCCACTGATATTGTGTATGCACGGATCAACATGAAACATGTGCATAGACTGACACCTAGCCCCACTGTGTGATAATAGTTAAAATGATTGTTTGACCTGAAAGTGATATGGTTAAGTCCATGGCAAAACTATTAGCCTCAAAGCACAGTGTTATGCCCTTGGCACTACAAAAAAAACTCCAATGTAGATATTGAAAGATTATTGAAAGGTATTTTATGAATGAGTCTTACTGTCTTTTAAGCTCACCTATTGTGATCGCCTTTTGTCTGTCATGCATTGTGCCTTGTCACAAGTTTCTTTTAACAATATCTCCTCTAAAACCACTGGGTCCAAACTACCAAGAGTGATCAAATTATGCCACTTAGTCAAAATTGGGTCACCCGATTTACGTAGGGATATATAATATAGGGGAAAACGTTAGGAATCTTCTTGTCTGAAGCCAAAAAGCCTAGAGCTTTGATATTGGGTGTGTATCATTGTCCACTAGCAAGAGTGTTCAAAGTATGCCCTAGTGTTCAAAATTGGCCATGCACCGGACGTCACCTGTTTTACATAAACAAATATAGAAAAAAACTTTAAAAGTCTACTCATCTGAAACAGAGCTATCAGTTTCCTCAAGTCATATTAATATGACAAATGACAGAAAACATTTGTTTGGTTATTATGCCTTGTGGCAAGTTGAGCCAAATACTGTCAACTCTTTCAGGCGACTTTTCATAAAAATAATTGAACTTTTCTATCAATGAAAAAACAATTATTTAATAAAGTTAAAAACAATGTGGCAATGAGAGAAATTGCGCATTATGAGGAATTTCTCCTCTTGCCACAATATTGTCAACAGTCTTCTTCTGCTGGTGTGGCAGAGAGCTTATGTATGTGGGAAAGGGTTAAGGATGTGATGGTCTTTAACCCTTTCCCACATACACCAAATCTGCAGCAGACGACTTTGAAAACATAGTGACAAAAACTTGAAAAATCTCAATAAAAGATAGCTTAATTGTTAAATAAAGTTAAAAACATTGTGGCAAAGAGAGAAATTGCGCATTATGAGGAATTTCTCCTCTTGCCAAAATGTTTTCAAACGTCGTCTGCTGCTATTGCGTCAGAATACGTCTGTAGGTGGGAAAGGGTTAATTCTCTAAATGGTTAAAAGTACATCTTGTGATAAGAAGTCATGACCACAGTAGTGCATGAGGCACACACATCTTGTCAATTTGAATACTGTTGGTAAAATTAAGTGTTTCCTTAACTTTCATGATATGTATATTTCGTATCCTATTTCTACTTTCACTTTCACCTGTCTTGTTTTCCTATTTTTACTTTCACTTTCACATCTCTTGTTGACTCAAGCTTTTGAAGAAATTAATCACATTCAAATCTATTCAATAATTCTTTCCATCATATAGACGCTTTCTGACGCCTCTGCAGCATCGGCTTTTTGAAAACATAGTAACAAAAGAAGAAATTGCACAAAACGTGCAATTTCTCCTTTTGCCACAATGTTTTCCACCATTAGTCATAGGTTATACATTCAATTATAGAGATGTTCTAGGTTTTGACAAAATATGTTCAAAGTCGTCTGCTGAAGAATTGTTGTATGAGGGAAAGGGTTCAAGGCATAATTTGGCAGCTTTCCTCAAAATCATTTCAATGTTTCCACAAACTAGTACGAATTTAAGATAAATCACCTTTAATGCAAGATCCATATCACTCATAAGTAGGAAGAGTCAGTGTTATTAGCTGATGAGGAAAACCATTATTTTGATTTATGGGACAGCATGTTTGGAATGATGGACAATCATGTTTGTTTCTGTATGCTGTAAACTAAATGTCTGGCATGGTCAAGGTCTAAGCTATGCTTGCTAGTCTCTTAACGGGAATGTATATGCTTCGGGAAACACGACCTTTACCTAATTATTACAAATGGATAATTACTGCTCTACAGAATGTTTTTCTGAAACCTCCTGTCAGTTATTGACAAAAAGTGCAGAGCAAGGTCAGACTGTGTGAATGCAAGGACCGATCTGGATCTACACTGGTTGCAAATACCTTTTGGTTGGATTACAGCGAGGGCTTCTTGTATATACTTTTGTAAATAAAATCCTGAACCTATAACAACAGTAAGCTGTTTAGAATGCTCTTTTGCCATTAGGTTACTTTCAGCGAGAATGTTATAAATGAAAGGACACATATTTCTTTGAAAAGTACTGTGAAATAATTATACATTGTAAACTTTTAAAGGAGTTTTCATGTTGTATTTATAGGAATTAATATTTGTTTATAACATTTTCTTTTATAAGAATATACATATGGTTTCCACAGTAAGAACAGTATGATTCCCCGAACCTCCACTAGCAGATGTTTAATTTCCAAGAAAAACCTTTTTTCTTGGTTTTCTACATTGCTTATCATTTTGCCTTTCTCTTTAAAATGTGATTGCTACAAAAGCTCTTTCCTTCTATGAACGGATTTTCTTAGATTAAGTTTAATTTCATTCCAATTTTCTTCATATCAGGACCATCTGAGAAAAAAAATTGTAAAGTCGTAATAACGTGAAAAAAGGCGTTATAATGCGAAAAAAAAGCGAAGTAACGCGAAACAATGCGGAGTAACGCAAAACAAGGCATAATAACGCAAAGTAAAGGCGTAATAATACTAATCAAAGGCGTATTTACGCTAATAAATGGCGTTATTACGCGAAAGAAAGGCGTAGTAACGCGAAAATAAAGTCCTAATAACGCGAAATAAAGGCGTTATAACGCTAAACAAAGGCGTATTAACGCTAATCAAATGCGTAGTTACGCGAAAATAAAGGCGTAATAACGCGAAGAGAAAAGTCGTAATTACGCGAAAAAGGGTGTAATAACGCAAAATTAAGTTGTACAGTAATAACGCCTATTTAGCTATATATATATATAAATCGATTACTGCTTTGAAGACTCTTTTTCAACAATGGATCTACGACCCAGATCAACCAATTCGCTTTGTTTTTTCATTGGCTGAGCTACGATATATGACCCACATCAACCAATTCGCATTTTATTCAGTGCCTGAGCTACGATTTATGACCCTGATCAACCAATGTTCTATGTTTTGTCACTGGCTGAGCTACGATCTACGACCGAGATCAATCAATTAGCTTTGTGTTTTGAGTGGTTGAACAACGATCTACGACCCAGATCAACCAATTCGCAATGTTATTTTAGTGGCTGAGCTACGATCTATGACCCACATTAACCAATTCGCTATGTCTTTTCTTTGGCTACGACCCAGATCAACTAATTCGCAATGATTTTAAAGTGGCTGAGCTACGATCTACGACCCGGATCAACCAATTTTCTATGTTTTGTCAGTGGCTGAGCTACGATCTACGACCCAGATCAACCAATTAGCTATGTGTTTTGAATGGTAGAGCTACGACTGGTTTGGTGATGTAAGTGAAGGGGAGTACTCCTGCCTAATGTTCATTGCAGAAGAAACCTCAAAGGAAAAGGTCAGAAAATAGACACATATACAACTACAGATACAGATTCAGATATTTCTGTTAACAGTATTTGTTATAGTACATGCAGTGTTGGTCAAATGTCTGATAAAGATATAAGTTTGAGTGATTATGAAGACAATCGTCCACTGTTCAAGGCTTGTTTGGTTTTGTCAACCTAATGGTACTGAAGCGGGTTTAGGCAGCTTCTCTGACATGGAAAGCTCAGGAAGTGAGTACAACTTCACAGAATATGAGAGAGAGGTCTTTGACGATAGCCTGTCTGAACCTGATTCCGAATCCTCAATGAATTGCATTAAAACAAAACATTGCAACGGAAAAATGAGTCATAAAGGCAAGAAAAAAACATGTAAGAAACAAAGGCCAACATTGGGGAACATTGTGGTTTTAAAACCAGTACAGTTGTTGATCAGGTCACTGTTCATGACCAAGTAGGTGACCAGGGGGATAATGTGGTAGGTGGACAGGAGTATAATATAGAAAGGGGACAGGGGGATAATGTGGTAGGTAATCAGGGGGGTAATGTGGTAGGTAGACAGGGGGATGATGTAGTAGGTGGACAGGGGGATAATGTGGTAGGTAGACAGGGGAATGATGTATTAGGTGGACAGGAGGATAATGCGGTAGGTGGAGAGGGGGATAATTTAGAAGGTGGACAGGGGGATACTGTAGTAGGTGGACAGGGGGATACTGTAGTAGGTGGACAGGGCGATAATGTAGTAGGTGGACAGGGGGGTACTGTAGTAGGTAAACAGGGATATAATGTAGTAGGGGGACAGGGCGATAATGTAAGAGGTGGACAGGGGAAAATATAGTAGGTGGACAGGGGGATAATGTAGTAGGTGGACAGGGCGATAATGTAGTAGGTGGAGAGGGGGTAATGTAGTAGGTGGACAGGGGGATAATGTAGTAGGTGGACAGGGCGATAATGTGGTAGGTGGACAGGGCGATAATGTAGTAGGGGGATACTGTAGTAGGTGGACAGGGGGATAATGTAGTAGGTGGAGAGGGGGTAATGTAGTAGGTGGACAGGGGGATAATGTAGTAAGTGGACAGGGGGATAATGTAGTAGGTGGAGAGGGGGATAATGCAGTAGGGGGATACTGTAGTAGGTGGACAGGGGGATAATGTAGTAGGTGGACAGTGGGATAATGTAGAAGTTGGACAGTGGGATAATGTAGTAGGTGGACAGTGGGATAATGTAGTAGGGGGATACTGTAGTAGGTGGACAGGGGGATAATGTGGTAGGTATACAGGAGGATAATGTGGTAGGTGGACAGGGGGATAATGTAGTAGGTGGACAGGAGGATAATGTGGTAGGTGGACAGGGTGATAATGTAGTAGGTGGAGAGGGGGTAATGTAGTAGGTGGACAGGGGGATAATGTAGTAGGTGGACAGGGGGATAATGTAGTAGGTGGACAGGGGGATAATGTAGTAGGTGGATAGGGGGGTAATGTGGTAGGTGGACAGGGGATAATGTATTAGGTGGACAGTGGGATAATGTGGTAGGTGGACAGTGGGATAATGTAGAAGTTGGACAGTGGGATAATGTAGTAGGTGGACAGTGGGATAATGTAGTAGGGGGATACTGTAGTAGGTGGACATGGGGATAATGTGGTAGGTGCACAGGGGGATAATGTGGTAGGTGGACAGGGGGATAATGTAGTAGGGGAATACTGTAGTAGGTGGACATGGGGATAATGTGGTAGGTGCACAGGGGGGTAATGTGGTAGGTGGACAGTGGGATAATGTAGTAGGGGAATACTGTAGTAGGTGGACAGGGGGATAATGTGGTAGGTGGACAGGGGGATAATGTGGTAGGTGGACAGGGGGATAATGTAGAAGTTGGGCAGTGGGATAATGTAGTAGGTGAACAGGGGGATAATGTGGTAGGTGGACAGGGGGATAATGTGGTAGGTCGACAGGGGGATACTGTAGTAGGTCGACAGGGGATACTGTAGTAGGTCGACAGGAGGATAATGTGGTAGGTGGACAGGGGGATAATGTGGTAGGTCGACAGGGGGATAATGTGGTAGGTCGACAGGGGGATAATGTGGTAGGTGGACAGGAGGATAATGTGGTAGGTCGACAGGGGGATAATGTGGTAGGTCGACAGGTGGGTAATGTGGTATGTCGACAGGGGGATAATGTGGTAGGTGGAGAGGGGAATAATGTGGTAGGTGGAGAGGGGAATAATGTGGTAGGTCGACAGGGGGATAATGTGGTAGGTGGACAGGAGGATAATGTGGTAGGTCGACAGGGGGATAATGTGGTAGGTCGACAGGTGGGTAATGTGGTATGTCGACAGGGGGATAATGTGGTAGGTGGAGAGGGGAATAATGTGGTAGGTGGAGAGGGGAATAATGTGGTAGGTCGACAGGGGGATAATGTGGTAGGTGGACAGGAGGATAATGTGGTAGGTCGACAGGGGGATAATGTGGTAGGTCGACAGGTGGGTAATGTGGTATGTCGACAGGGGGATAATGTGGTAGGTGGAGAGGGGAATAATGTGGTAGGTGGAGAGGGGAATAATGTGGTAGGTCGACAGGGGGATAATGTAGTAGGTGGACAGGGGGATGATGTAGTAGGTGGACAGGGGGA
The DNA here is from genome assembly GCA_031761405.1 of Serripes groenlandicus. Lineage (NCBI taxonomy): Eukaryota > Metazoa > Mollusca > Bivalvia > Cardiida > Cardiidae > Serripes > Serripes groenlandicus. The sequence goes on from JASEVX010000004.1 coordinate 137,667,925, forward strand.
TGGCACAGCAGATGGTCAGGGGCTTGGCTTCCTAGTAGGGGGACATGCAGATAGACCAATACTAGTGGAGCAGGGGGTAAATAGGGGACGTAAAAGAGTTCATAATGAAAAACTATGGGCAAGAATTATTGCAAAAATATGTAAGAATTCTGGTAAAGAGTTCATAAATCATCGTACATTTTTATTTTAATTATTTTCCTTACCGCTAATTAAAAGGCTCAACCATTTCCCGCCATACGACAAAAGCTCGGAAAAATGAGCAAAACGAAAGATTCGAACGGTAAGTTATTCTTAAGTTGATATTTTCCCTTTTGTGTGTTTTTTATTATGTTAATATTTCTCGGCAGTGCATGGTTATCTTTGACTTAAGGCTAGATTGAAATCCTGATTTTGTTCAGGTGACAGCTATAAGACTCGTACTCAATATTTCTCGCTTTGATTAAGGCTCTCTGCCTGGGATAAGCGGGTGACGGTCAATACGTCGAATGACCAAAACGTCGAATTGATAAACAAGAACAAAATGGGAGTCAAAACGTCGAAAAGAAAAATATAGAGGCCATATATTAATAAACGTCGAAAAGGAAAATATATTGTCTATTTTCTATAATTAGCAAAACTCAAGCTCTTGAGATAGAAGACAAACAAACACAAATATATGGATATGACTTTTAGTTATATAATAGTTTGTCAGTCGGTTACAAAGTACAATATATATAGGCTTATCTTAATAATGTATTAACAACATTTAAACAAAGCCTAAACACAGATACACACAGTTTGGTATATAAACAGCATTTACCAAACTGTAACAGAATAAGCAAGCAGAGTAAATACATGAAACAATAAACAGTTATGAAAATGAACAATATACATATGATATTCTGCCGACTTATAACAGCCTTACAGACATTTTTCACACATTAACGCGATAAACGTATAAATGACATGATCAAGATTTAAACAGTGTAAGGGAGGGTTGGTGGGTTTCTATTTTAACCTATTGAACCGACTGTCAATCTAATACTGTACATGATTTTCCCGCGAAAAGCATTAAGTACAGAGGCGTAGTGATACAAATGACATTAGCCAATCAAATACTTGTCATTATGCAAATTAACTGGTTTTACGTATTGTCGCAAAACCCTGCAAATTAGCAAAACTCAAGCTCTTGAGATAGAAGACAAACAAACACAAATATATGGATATGACTTTTAGTTATATAATAGTTTGTCAGTCGGTTACAAAGTACAATATATATAGGCTTATCTTAATAATGTATTAACAACATTTAAACAAAGCCTAAACACAGATACACACAGTTTGGTATATAAACAGCATTTACCAAACTGTAACAGAATAAGCAAGCAGAGTAAATACATGAAACAATAAACAGTTATGAAAATGAACAATATACATATGATATTCTGCCGACTTATAACAGCCAAAACAAAGCCCCAACCCCAGTTAAAGCATAAGAAAAACACACACAAAAAAATACATAAATCAAATGAAATGATAAACAACAAAACAATTAATAAGAACTTAGGAACAATCGCAGCAACCAGACTACACACGGATGATCACTATTAACCCTCCCCCCAACCCTATTCCGAAATAATATCAAGTACTACTACTATCGGAAACAACCTCCAAAGAAGTAAGATACCTTCATTAAAGAGGGCCCCACGAAATAATCTCCAAAAGAGTAAATACCTCCTTTAATATCCACAGTAATCCTAATTTACTTCAGCAAGTGTGCCACAGTGTTAATAAAAACCAACTTTAAACGTCTAGTGCCTTCTAAGTTCAAGTGCAGACCCCCATCTCTAACTGCAAATAGCTCTCTTACAGGTTGACCAAATTTAAAAAATGGTCTAAAAGAATGTATGAACTGCAGCTTTCGCTGCGAACATATCTTCTTCAGACCTGCATTAATGGCTTTGACGTTTTCACCATATTTACTGTGGTCAAGAGGTCTTGGAAGAATACTAGAAACCACAATTTTTGTAGGCGACAGACTAGAAATGACACAGAACAAATTGTTATAAGCACTAAGAATCTGTATTACTGATAATGTAGTAACATCATTAGTGCCTACATGTAAAATGGTAAAATCAGAGTAAACTAACTCAGGAAACCGTTCAATTCTTTTCATTAATCGAGAAATGTTTATGCCTGGAAAGGCATGCAAAATAGTGTGGTCAATGCCGGTGACATACTTAGCGATTGAGTCTGACAGGATGTGAACTTGACCATCTGGAAAGAGATTACATATTTTCAAACATATTATTCAAAATGCTTACTTTATCCTTCCAGGATAATTCTAAATACAACTTGTAAGCGTCTGATTTCCAGTCGCCTAAAAGTTGAATTTTATCGGGAGAAACATTTGACTGAAAGGCCAATGTAGCAAAACCTCTCCTAAAAGAGTGTGTAGAAAAAAGACTTGGATCTAAATTCAAATGAGATATACAATCTCGTAACTTTTTTTGAAATAAATAATATGTTATACAATTTCCATCTGGTAAAGCAAAAAGAGCTCCTGCAGGATGCGAAATTCCCAATTTTATCAGATCTCTGTATGCCTTCACCGGGCAGAGTCGTTGATCTTTAAAACGTACTAAAGGACTCATAAGCAACCTTTCACCAAATTGAATGGTTTTTGACCAGTTGAATGTTACTAATAAAAATTCTGTGTGGTCCACAAGCATGTCCTTTCGTAACATTTTACCGTCAATTATGTCCTGTTTTGATGAAGGCACTAAATTTGATTTTCGTGCAACCAGAAAAAAGGCAAACAAAAACAAACACCAATAAACAACATTACTTTTAACTGAAAAATCTAGGCTATTATAAATTCCAATGAGAATTTCCAATGTAATTGGGTTTGCTTGTTTTACACAGTGAGGATTTAACCTAGCTAAACCTCTGAAAAATAGAACTAACGAAAATTCAGAGAACTGATCTGTTTCAAAACCTAACAAAGCATGCAAAGTTTTTACCCCTGAAATATAATTCCGTATGCTATTCACTGATTTAAATGATCTAGATAAAAACTGAGCATACAACCGACAAGTGTAAGAAGAAGCCGGTACAAAAACAAGTTTAAAATGTAAACAAAACATCAGAAATGTTTCCCATTGAATAATTAAATTCTTATGAGTGCCCACAGCAAAGGCCGATTTAGCAGAATGTCTCATTTGGCCTTTAAGTAGTTGAAGATCTTCATCTGAAAAATAATTAATTAATCCCTATCTACCAATCGTGAGTGAAACGGAAATGATCATCAATCACATAACATTTAGTTAATTCAGATGTATTTGGAAATGACTGGAAAAAGGAGTATTCAAATTTATTATCCAAATGAAAACGAGACAAACAGTCTGCTAATCTGTTCTGAGATCCTTCAAGGTGAACAGCTCTGAAATGAACATCATACAGTGCTGTCCAATAACAAAGCTCTCTTAAACAGTTTTGTAAAAAGGGGCATTTTGCTTTTCCTGAATTTATGACAATACAAGCTGCCATGTTATCACAAAAAATTTGGATTTTCTTTCCCCTCATAAAAGCACCCCATACACGAAAACACACTAAAACAGCGAGCATTTCTAAAGCACTGATATGCAACTTCTGGTCCAAAATGAAGGTGGGAAACTCGCTATGGAAATATCTACCTTCTAAAAACCCACCACAACCTGACAAACAACTGTCTGAGCTGAATATCAGATCTGGTTTGGACCAAGAACCGTGATCCAACAATGAAATACCGTTATATATTGGTAAAAACTTATTCCACCAAATCAAATCTTTTTTGACGTCGTCTGGAATTCTGAACCTGCCAGAGGAGCTTGAATATTGCGAATGACAATATCTTAGCCAGTTTAAAATCCTATTGATAAAAACCCTACTGGATTTAACGCAAGCACCAATAAAATTTAGCTTTCCCAATAACCTTTGAACATCTTTCAAAGTGGCATAATGTTTTGACAACCAGCCAAAAACTAATTTACGTATTTCATTTAATTTTTCTAAAGGTATTGACATAGTCATACTTCTAGTGTCAAAAAGAATTCCTAAAAATATCATTCTTTCAGAAGGTTCACAAGCTTTATCAAGGGCTTCCTCAACACCACTTAAATAAAATATTCTCCTTATTAATAAAAAGGCAAATTGTGCAACATCCCTTTTTTCTACCCCACCAAAATCATCCAAATAATTAAGTACTGCAAAACCTATATTAAACATCATGAAAGAAAAGGCATTTGTAACCCTTTGACAAATATGAGCTGACGAACGAAGACCCATGGGTAGTACAGTATCGCAAAAAATATGTTTCTTCCATTGAAATGCGACTAAATTATAATTTGAAGGGCATATACTTATTTGTCTGTAGGCCCTTCTCAAATCAAGTTTATACATTAAAGCCCCCTGCCCTTTGTTTAAAATTAAACCAATAAAATCATCTATTTTAGGGAAAAAGAGTTCAACTTTATCACCTAAATACAACTCCTTTGACACAAAACTATTTACACTAGTCCCATTTTTTGGAAAACTTAAGTCGAGAATGACCCTTCTCTCAATCTTATCAGATTTTGGGACCGAATTCAAAGGCGACAAAAGTAAATGTTCCTCAAAAGGGTTAGATTTAAAAGGACCCATGATTGCGCCAAAGTGCGCCTCCTTAAACAAATATTTTTCAATGTCATTTGGAAATTTTACTGCTCCTTTATGGTTTTTAACAACACAATTCTGATCATTACCTTCCTTTTCATCTGAATTAAACCCTATTGGGAAACCAAATCGTAATAAATCGCATACTTGTAAATCATTATATCCATTAAGCATCTTTTTCATAAAGTCTATGTTAAATTTGAAATTAACAGGAATTTTCAACCCTTCATAATTGTATTTTTTTGACTTCTTAACCAAATTATGAATGCAAATTTTTTTAATTGTTTCATCAATCAATACTGGTTTTACTTTTTTACAAATTAAACAAGTCCCTGCATGATTACAAAAGTTATTGTCAACCGGAATAGGAGATCTCCAGAATTTTGGTAATACGGAATTGGCTGCCCTTTCTATAATTGCGAGTCTTTGCTTGGACATTGAAAAAAGTCATGAAGTAGTATTTGGGCAAGCAGACGAACATTCAGGATGCTTAAGTTCCTTTTTGTCTTTTTGCCAACAAAAAGCACAAATATGCTTAGCCAATCTCATTTTCCCTTTTACGTTTAACACATGAGACTCCTTAAATTCACATCTATTACGTTGAAATTTTGAGCAAAACCAAGATCTCTCATCAGACTTTGGCGACGTTGAGCCCTTTGAAAAATCTGATTTAGGCCTAAAGCCTTCAGAATAACTTGATTTTGGTTTAGATTTGATGGAGTTTGAAGAGGCAAGTACTGCAGTTTCAATGTAATGAAAATCCTCTCCCCACTTCCTATAACCCAACTCGACTTCCCTCAAAATTGCAGCATATAATGATTTAAGAACACTAAAATCAAAGGCTCTATTTAGATACATGAGCCTTTTCAATAATTCAAGGCGTGCAGACATTTCTTTGGGAGGAGTCGACTTTTGAGAAATTATCTCCAATTCACCTGCAACAAACATGTTTAAATCAAGATCATCAAATTCTAACGAATTATTTACAAACTCAAACCTAAAAACTAATTTCTATTTTAACCTATTGAACCGACTGTCAATCTAATACTGTACATGATTTTCCCGCGAAAAGCATTAAGTACAGAGGCGTAGTGATACAAATGACATTAGCCAATCAAATACTTGTCATTATGCAAATTAACTGGTTTTACGTATTGTCGCAAAACCCTGCAAATTATGTATTTTTCTCAACAATTAATGAAAGAAAACATCTGTCAAACCATAAAATATCTTTGTAACACAATGTATTTCACTTGGTACTATGAGATCATATATACGCAAAATGTGATTATGAAAATACATAATTGATGACAATTATATCAAGAAGTGCAGATATCCATGCCAAACATCTATACGCAAATTTGACTCTACATTATTGGTGATCATTCTTTATTTTTGAAAAAGTTATGACTTATGGACAAATAAACCTCTCGTGGTCAAGTTTTTCTTTTCTCAAAACGTCTGACGCCTGGGATAGGTATGCATTATTTTACTTTGCGTCTTTGCTAAAAAATATCCACACATACACATAACTCTACTTTTCGATGTAATAATCAATAAAGAAAATACAAGACAGAATATCTCAATGTATTGTATATGTCTATGAATCATAGGTTAAATATTCGTTTTCTATGTCGCGACCAAAATCCAACGCTGATCCGACGTCGGGAATCCAACGTCTATAGACGTTGGACATTGGTCAGGAATTCAACGTCTATAGACGTTGGATATTGGTCGCGACGAAAATCCAACGCTGATCCGACGTCGGTCCAACGTTTAAACCTAACGTTGCATCGACGTCCGGAATCCAACGTCTATCCGACGTTGGATTATGGTCGCCGACGTCGCAAACTTAATCCAACCATAATCCAACGTTGGTTTGACGTCTGGTGTTTACTGGGATATGACTAAACATATATTATTAAATTGTATTATTATCTAATTACATTGTGCGGTAAAACTTGATAAAACAGCATAATAACTATTCTATACATTTTCTATATATTTTCCTTTTCGACGTTTTGACTCCCATTTTGTTCTTGTTTATCAATTCGACGTTTTGGTCATTCGACGTTTTGACTGTAATTCGGATAAGCCCTGTATAGTTTGACACTGTAATATATCTATAGGTGCTACCTATTTACTAAAAAAAACGCAAGATAATTATAAACAAAATTTAAAGAGCATACTTTGGCCATAAAAAGGGATTTATAAATAATTGACTAGACATTAATAATGTCAATGTCATGTTTCTTGCATTATCAAATTCAAAACATATTTGGAATTCGTTGTGCTGTCGTCTATTATCACGAACAGAAAATAATAAAGTAAAGACTTTCAGAAAATCAAGGAATACATTTATAATGAACGAGGTTAAAACATGAGGGCCAAGATGATTCTTAATCGATCACCTGTATTATGGTAAAAAAGCAAATAGATCAGCCCTTTTCTGACTGCCTTTTTCATGTAAGGGGTCACATTTCTGCTAAACCCTTTCTCTATTAGAGACGGTTTCTGAGGCCTTTGCAACAGGCGATTTAGGAAAAGATTGTCGCCAGAAGAACAATTGCTCCTTATGAGAAAGTTATCCTTTTGCCACAATGTTTGATAAATAATTATACTTTGAATGAGTGAGTCAATAGCTCATGTATAGGAATTTGGGGTATTTCATGTTGATACCACTTTTTTTGCGGGAAACGACGTCGCTCCATCGACGTAACGCCAAGATGAAGTGTTACGGAAATGACATCACGTCCTTCTTTGGCTACGATACAGTCAAAATTTAGGTTCGGGCTTAAGAAGACTAATGCAGTCGGTTTTTTTGACGAAGGGGAAAACATATTTCTTACAGAGTTTCATTTATTTTTAACTTTTCGTACAAATGTTAATTCCCATATAACACAGCACTTTAACCCTTTCCCTCATATAGTAGCTTTCTGACACCTCTGCAGCAGACAGCTTTTTGAAAACATAGTGACAAAAGAAGAAATTGCACTTTTTCTCATATTATCCATTCAATTATGGAGATTTTCTATGTTTTGATAAAATGCGTTTAAAGTCGTCTGCTGCAGAATTGTCGTATGAGGGAATGGGTTAATGATCTTATAAATATCAATTTTAAAAAATGATTAAAAAGACGACAATAATTTTCAATCCGTTTTTTTCGTCTCATTTTATATATATACCCAAAATATCGATAAAAATAAATGATTAAAAAGACGACAATAATTTTCAATCCGTGTTTTTTGTCTCATCTTATACTATCATTTAACTATTTCAAGTCTTAATTTGTCATTCTTGCTTGAACAATTACTGTATTAATAAAAAAGTATTAAACTGGAATGCAGAGGAAGAATCATCCCTCCTACTTATCATCCCTCTTACTTAACCGTAATGAGAACTTTGAATAGTGTCAACTTACTGTTTGGTTAGTGTATACACTCGTGAACAAGAGTCTTCACTATGTCACTGACTCTCCTTGGTTCCTACAGCTGTAGTGGACGACAACGAATACTGGTAATAACAAACTCTGATGCTTGGAACAGATCTCGTCCTTTTATACCCATCACGAGACTCCTCACAAGATTAAACCATAACAAGATCATCATAGGTTGATCCCAGACTTGTTTTGGTGATTCCCACTTGTGATATTTATAGATGTGGGATTCCTTCACCATAGTCCGGGAACCCACAACCACCTAGCGTGTGTTGATACTACATACTCTTACTAGTCACAGTTTCTGTACTTCGAATTTGATTTTATATTTCAACTTTTCTCATCCATTACAATGCATTATGTATCGTCGAAATATTGAGACTCGTACTACTGGAACTGCAATTCAAAAGGTCCTGGGTTGAAATAATTTAGGATTTTCAACACAAACAGTGCCAGAACTGGTTAGTTTAGTTTAGTTCAAACTTATTTATTTAACATCAATTGCGAAACAAGCTTTAAGATTATATTAATCACGCTCGATGTCTGCTAGCTGGAGACAAAACCAGTACTCGCGCCGTTTGTGTGAAAAATCCCAAAGGCAGTCTAACCTGCTCATCACAGGACTCGAACCCGGAAACTGTGGTACGAGATGCCCATGCTGTACCACTGTATTTTCTTTTTACAGCACCAGCTGCCGTGTTGGACTATCTCAATAAACAGAACCGACCATACAGCGTTATAGATATTTGTAACAACCTGCACAAAGAGTTTGGAAAAACTGTAAGACTCTTATTTTGAAAAAAAAAATGAAGGTCGATTTAATGTAGAAAAACTAAATAAAGCAATCCCTAGTCTAGTGGTTTATAACGCATCAACTTCAGGTGCGGGTGGTGGAAGGTTGGAATCCAAGTGGCGACAGTGGGTCTGTTGATTAATCGTAGCTAGTTTAAATAATAGCCTTTCTGCTCAGTGCCTGTCCATGAGATGGGACTTGGAAGGTAAAAAAGAAATTCAGAACAAAGGTGTAGACTTAAGTCAAAAATGGCTGGTCCCTTTCAATTCGGGTGACACTAAGCACCAAATGATCAAACCTTAACTCTCAGATTAACACTTTTTTTTAACCCTTTCCCACTTAGAGACACATTTTGACGCAGCAGCAGTAGACTTTAGTAACATAGCAATTTCTCCATTTGCCACAATGTTTCAACTCTTTTAGAAAAATAATGCCCTTGTATATGGGAAATTTCCATATATTTGCACAGATGTTTTTAGAGTCATCTGTGGCAGATTTGTTGTAGGTTCCAAAGTTTTTACTGTTTAACCCTTTCCCTCATATAAACGCTTTTGGACGCCTCTGCAGCAGACGGCTTTATGAAAACATAGTGACAAAAGAAGAAATTGCACAAAACGTGCAATTTCTCCTTTTGCCACAATGTTTTCCACTTTTCGTCATCTAGGTTATCCATTCAATTATGGAGATTTTCTGTTTTGACAAAATACGTTTAAAGTCGTCTGCTGCAGAATTGTTGTATGAGGGAAAGGGTTAAGTGTAATGTAATGAATATTATATATAAATGTTTTGGTGGAAAATACAGACAAAGAAAATTTGGCCCATACATAAATAGCCGTCCCTAATAGAATGATACGTCATCGTTACATAAATTGATAGCTACCAGGTCATTCCAGGACATTACTTACGCAGGTATTCAATTATTGTCTTCAAAAACACACAAGACATAATATTTTCCAAGCTTTCTTATTCTTAACCAACCCTTTAACACCTGCAGACACATTTTGTATTTGCAGAAGATGATTATTGAAAACAATTTAGAAAAAAGATAAATTGCTCAATACAAAGAATTTTTCCTATTGCCACAATGTTTTCATATCTATTCAATTATAATGCTTTCATCTGCTGCAGATTTGTTGTATGCAGAAAAGTGTTAAATCATTTTTTTTTAAGTTTTAAAACCATGATTCTGTTCAGATGTGTGTTAAAATACATTCCAGGCTATAGTGAAAGCATGTGAAAGTCTCTCTGAATCAGGAAAGATTAAAGAAAAATCTTATGGAAAACAGAAGGTGTATGTGGCTGACCAGTCACAGTTTCCAGAGGTATGATGTTCAACCATTTCCCTCATACAACAATTCTGCAGCAGACGTCTATGAACATATTTTGTCAAAAAATAGAAAATCTCTATAATTGAATGGATGACCTATGACTAAAAGTGGAAAACATAGTGGCAAAAGGAGAAATTGCTCGTTTTGAGCAATTTCTTCTTTTGTCACTATGTTTTCAAAAAGCCGTCTGCTGCAGAGGCGTCAGAAAGCGTCTATATGAGGGAAAGGGTTAACTCTTTTAGACTCCTGCAGCAAACGACTTTGTGAAATCCTTGTCGAAAAAGAAGAAATTTCTCAAAAGGAGCATTTTTTCCTTTAGCCACAATATTTTCAACTCTTTTCGATCATAATAAATTCATTTATAAAAAAATCCATAATTTTGCCTAAATGTTTTCATCGTCATCTGCTGCAGATTTGTTGTATGTGGGAAAGGGTTAACTGTTTACCAGAATTATGAACATATTGACCTTTTCCCAAATACAACAAAGCTGCAGCAGAATACATCTTAGCTGACATATTAAAAATCTCTGTAAATGAAAGACTTATTATTAAATAGATCTAAAAATATTTTGGCAAATGGAGAAATAGCTTATGATGAGCAATATCTCTTTTTGTCGCAATGTATTCAAAAGTTGTCTGCTGCAGAAGCGTCAAAATGCGTCTGTATGAGGTCAAGGGTAAGAATTGTGTGTTTCCATCACATATGTGGAAGAGTGTGAAATCTTAACAAATATAAGAAGAATATTTTTTTTTGATAAACCTTTGTTAGAAACAAAGAGGAGCGATTATGTATCCTTTTCTCAAGATGTTTTCAAAAATCGTCTTCTGCTATGGTCTCCTATGTAAAGGGTTAGTACTTAGAAATGATCAAAACCAAAACATCATAATGAGCAATTACTCCATTTTCCACAGTGTTTTCAACACTTGTCAATATTAAAGCTTCCCTTAAAGAGGTTCCCATAATTTTGCCTAAATGTGTTCAAAGTCATCTGCTTCTGATTTGTTGTATGTAGGAAAGTGTTAAAAAAGAGTTCTATCTGATTCTCGAACCATTTGTCTTAAACTCAAAACAATATGTTGCCATAAATGTAAATACTCGTTGGATATTTTCAGTCTTCGCTTATTACAGTCAAAGACTTTCTTACATTGTGATACAATTTAGATGTACCAAATACACAACAATTTCCTTGAAATGATGATTTAACCCTTTTAATGATGAATTTGAAATGGAATTGACCAGCTTTGTATTTGAAAGATTCCATCATCAATTTCTAGGTTAAAAATGTTGATATGAGCAGCCAAGTCAGACAGAAAAGATGCATTGGCCGGCATGGATCTGGTGATATGGGCTTCACAAGCAGTCTCAAAGCGCAGAACCTAGAGGGGATCAATTTATCATCTGTTAAAATGGAAGTCTAGCTTTATACAGAGAAATAGACTGGAGTAAACCGGTCTCTCCCCACCCATATCTCACTTATAACTCAACCAAACCCTGAGACGATTCTTTTGAGTACCCACAACATAGGATTTGAATGTCAAATAAGGATTTTAGAATGTGAAATACGCCCCTTATCTCGAGTTCTGTTTATACATAAGAAAAATAGGAATTTCTAAATTTGAGCATGATCTCTTATTCACACAATGTTATCATGTTCAGTTTCATTATATTCTTGGAGATGATAAAAGTATCATTTACCTTTACTCTCATATACTGCAGCAGACTTCTTTTGAAAGCATTGTGACAAAAGGCAATATTGCCCATAATGGGCAATTTCTTCTTTTGCCACAATGCTTTCAAATCTATTCAAGTTATCCTTTCATTTACAGGGATTTTTCACTTTACATTTTCTGCATTGATATTTTCACAGTCATCTGCTGCAGATTTATTGTTTACGGGAAGGGAAATGTTAAATGGTTATCCTATGAGATAAATGGTGAAAGTATGTTGATTTAATTCAGGTAGATGATTCAGAGATCAAGACTATGGACAGAAATGTATCAGAATTAAGTGAACAATTGAGAGTAAATCTTGAAGAAGTGAAACAATTAGAAGCAGGTTTGTAAAATTTACCAATGACTTATATCCCTACTTGAAGCCTGTGCTACAGAAGACTTTTGAAAACATTGTGGCAAAAGGTGAAATTGTTAATAATGAGCAATATCTCCTTTATGAGCCATAATATGGTGTCCGGATTTTGAGTTACATCACAAACACTGTGGTGTCCTCTTTTGTAATATTTGACTTTTGTCAAATTAAATGCTATATATGTTTAGAACAATATCTAAAGCTGTTAAATTCTAAATGACAAAATAGATTTTATCTTTAAATAAAGAGAAATGTGGGTTTTAAATTGTATTGTTAGTAACACAGGACACCATGTAATAAATCAATTTTATGAAGAGTATGCCTAGTTAATTTTTTTTAGATCTAATTTACATTTTCACCATCTTTATTTGGAATTATTTCAATAAATAAATGGTTTATTTAGTGAAACAATTAATAGAATACAACTAGATAAAGAATGGTGTAACAGGACACAACATGATGTAACAGGACACAAACTGGTGTGTAACAGGACACAAAATGATGTAACTGGACACTAATTCAATTGTATTGTTAGTAACACAGGACACCATTGTAATAAATCAATTTTATGAAGAGTATGCCTAGTTAATTTTTTTTAGATCTAATTTACATTTTCACCATCTTTATTTGGAATTATTTCAATAAATAAATGGTTTATTTAGTGAAATAATTAATAGTATACAACTAGATAAAGAATGGTGTAACAGGACACAAACTGGTGTGTAACAGGACACAAAATGATGTAACTGGACACCAATTGTGCACTTCATATAAGTGTGTAATATAATAGCATAAACATTTTCAGTATAAATAATTCTCCAGTTAAATTAAAATATACTTATCATGCAAATATGTATTTATTATGTAAGCACAATGCTTATGGAGGTAGAATATGCTTTCCAGGACAGTCAACGTTACAAGGCAAAAGAGACAAAATTCGCGATTGTTTTCCCCCAGTCAAAAATAATAACAAGTTCTTCGTAGTGAATTAAATAGGTTCGCAAACATCTCTGGACAATTTAAATAACGAAATAGGAAGTTACTACGCATTGCGATACATTATAAGCAACCATTGATGACCTCAATCGGCTTGGTGCCGGCGTAACAAAATTTCAGAAGTCTGACTGTCATTTTCGAGCCGCCATTTTAAAACACTCTTGTCGTAAAACGTCTATAACTGTCGTAAATTGTTGCGATGTTTAATGTCGTAAATAGAACAGCCAAAATTTAGTTTCCTCCTAGGTGATTGACGAAGCATTTTTTAATTATAACAAAATAATAGGGCGTAACAAAAAAAGACACCATTTTGATAAACAATATTTTGACTCCCTGTCAAATAAAAGATATCTGTCCCAGAACAACATGTTTACGACATTAACAAAGAATGTAAGTGATCACGTGATTTGTATGCAATGAAAATATGGTTATCGGTCCAGGTTTCGAGTTTTGATGCTATTTAGACGTGATGTAACTGGGTGGACACATTCGTTACGCCGATGTCCAGGATTTTATATTCAAATCAAAATCGTATTAACGTCGCTCTATTAAATCTTAAAGTTATATTTACAAGTAATTTTTTAAATTATTATTTCACATATATTAGTTTCCAAACTTTAAATATAAAGAAAAACAGTATGTTTTGGTTTTCAAAAAGTCCTCCCATGCCTTTGTCGGGAAGGACACGGCGAAAATGCTCAAGAAAAGTATTAATTAAAGGAGTTTATCAGTTCTTTCAGAAATCAATAGCATATTATTTAATAGATTTAGTAGTTTCTAACAGTTTGTGACATGCTGATAAACTATAAAACACATAGTTCTTCAAATAAAGGAGAATAAATAATGACTCTGTGATGTAACACAAAATCCCGGACACCATATTATGGCTCTTATGCCATAATGCTTTCAACTCTAATATATAATAACTTTCTTTTATAAATGGAGGTGCACAATATTATGAATATTTAAGTGTCGTCTGCTTTGAAAACATCCTAGAAAAGAATTTCAACGTAAGAAAAGCTGGTAGTATACTGTATAAATAAGGTTTGTTAAATTGTGGGAAAAGGAAATTTCTTTAGCTCTTCTTTGCAGGAAGTGCTCAATGTGAGCTATTGTTATCACATTTTGTCCATCGACCGTGCGTTGATAACATTCTATAGGCCACATTTTGCATCCAATCTTCATGGAAGTTTATCAGAACATCAAAACTTGGCCAAGTTCATGTAAGGTCAAACTTTAGAGGCCTTATTTTGTTCACTTTATAATTTCAAACGTTGTCAGAATAATTGTCTTGATTATATCTAGGCTATGTTCAAATCTATGTCATGTCCGGTCATAATATAGGTCACTAGGCAAAATTGAAGGAAAATCTTTTTAACACTCTAGTGACCGCATTTTTAGCTTGTCTGTTTTTCAAAGAAAATAAGTTGGGGTATTGTGAAACCCTTGGAGACAGCATCACAAAACTTGAACCTTACCTCATAATATTTTCAAATGAAACATGGTACACATGTCTATACTAAGTCACATACATCTGGCTTTAATAATTATTCAATAATGCCTCTTTTTTACTTAGAAAAGAGAGACAAGTGTTGGCATCCACTGTCGCCGTTCTTGTTTACTCCAGCATATTTAAACTTTGCTTTGTCAGATGTTTTTCTTGATGATATCTAGGCCAAGTTCAAAAATGGGTTATGTGCGGTCAAATTGAAAGAAAATCTTCTGAACACACTGGAAGCAGCATTTTCCTCTTTAGCATGTTAAAACTTGGTCGGAATGATTGTCTCGATATCTTGACTTATTTCAAATATATAGGTCATCTCCAGTCATAAAATTGAAGGAAAACCTTGTTAACACTCTAGAGTCGCATTGCTTCAGCAGCTTGACACATTGTCAAAAAGTTTGTCTTGGTGGTATCTAGGCCAAGTTTGAATATGGGTCATGTCGGTTCAAAAAATAGGTCGCTAGGCCAAGTTGAAGGTAAATTTAATTAACACTTGAAGCCGTATTTTTTATTTGAGCATGTTGAAACTTTGTCAGAATGGGTGTTTTATTGATAATATCTTACCTGATCACTAAATGAGTTATTGTGGTTGGCAAAACTCAGGTGAGCGATCCAGGGCCATCATGGCCCTCTTGTTTATTTGACCACAGTGTTTATAAATAATATAAATGTTTTTTTACTGTAGGCATCTAGATAGGGTCTTAACCCTTTCCCTCATATAGACGCTTTTTGATGCCTCTGCAGCAGACGGTTTTTTGAAAACATTGTGACAAAAGAAGAAATTGCACAAAACGTGCAATTTCTCCTTTTGTCACAATGTTTTCCACTTTTTGTCATAGGTTATCCATTCAATTATGGAGATTTTCTATGTTTTGACAAAATACGTTCAAAGTCGTCTGCTGCAAAATTGTCGTATGAGGGAAAGGGTTAAGTGGTTATTGGTAATCATTGGGAAAGGTTCAGTTTAGAATTCAAACTACTTATACTTTACATGTACCTAATTACATGTATTTACTATATATTTCTTGTTATAATTTTAACAGTCTTGCGAAATTTCAACAGTTGTATATCTACAGAAGATGCGAAAGAACAATTTTTGGAGATATCAACACAGGTAGATAAAAACCTATGTACAAGACTAGCTCAATTTAAGATTAACTTAAGTGGATGTGAATATTACACAAGGGTTTCATGCCCTTTTATAGGCATCTTTAAAGTCTTGCAGAATTCCCAAATTTGTCATGTTAACCCTGGTTTTTTATTCACAAATAAAAAAAATGATAGCGATTACATTTCCTAAATTAAGGGCCAAATTCTTGTTCCCAAAAAGAAAAAAAAACCTGGGTTGTAGGGTTCAAACTCTTCAATGAAAACGGGAACAGTCCTTGACTTTTTCTTTGGTTCATGTTAACCTTATTTGGCCAATTTGTGGAGTTCGCTTAATAGATAAGATAATAGGATTTCAGATGTGTGATCCTCTTCTTCGCTTTACATAATGACCTAAGTTGTTGATGCCACATAAAACAACATACAATTATTCGTTCAGGTTAATCGTTATAAGACCAAACTAAGATTACTGAAGGAAGAAGGCAATGTTGTTTCTCCAGCAGAAAAAGAGCAGGTAAGTTAACCATTCACATACAGAGGACTGGATAAAGAGTAGTAAACATGTCTTGCTTCCATGAAACCTGTGGTGTGAGACTGAGACGATTTGCTTGTGTACCCACAACATATTTTATGGAGATCAAATAAAGATTTTAGATCATGCAAAACGCTCCTTATCTAGAGCTCTAAACTTAACTTTATCTGCATGTCAAATAATTACAGTTTGGTTTTCCTGTATCATCGCTCATATGACATGAAGATAAAGTTAAGTTATACCAACTCATCTATAGTAATGGTTCCACATGTACATGTATACTGTTTTCAGAGCTCTAAATAAGGGGCATTTTCCAAAATCCTTTTTTGACCTTATAACCCTATGTTGTGGGTACTCAAAAGAATCATCTCATTGAGACAATTCTTTTGAGTACCCACATCATAGGGTTTGGCTGGATGATAAGATATATATTGTGGGGAAAAGAGCTGTATATGCCTCCTTATCTGAACCTCTGCTGTTTTTCAGAAGTCTTTTGAAACCTCATAAGAATTATATGTGATCATTGTAGAGCATGACCAGACTGAGCAGACTTGGTCTTTATCTACACTCATTGCTAATGCCTGATGGTTTGTTTTCATGGAGCACATTTCTTATGTACCATGATATATGGTACAGTTCTCTACTTTGAAAGCATCTGTCAGAGGTAAAATTGATATATCTGGATAATTTTACTACCCTTTCCCACATATAGACACTTTCTGACACCTCTGTAGCAGACAACATTTGAAAACGATTGTGGCAAAGGGATAAATTGCTCATGATGAGCAATTTCTCCTTTAACCACAAAGTTTTCCACTTTCTTCAATAACTTTTTTTTTTTTTATCTAAAGAGAGTTTCCATGCTTTCAAAGAAGTCTCCCGCAAATTGTGTGTGGGACAAGGTAAAGCATAGATTTTATAGAGTTTGAAACATCTTAGGAAAAGTAGAAAATTCTCTCAATTATCGATTTTTCAAATAATGTCTCTGTTGGTATCGGATATTAAGGAACACCATTGCTTATGCACTCATGTGATATCATACAATTAATTATGTCTCCCCCTGTATACAGGGGAGATATATTGTTTTTGTCCTGGGCGTCTGTCCTTCTGTCCGTCTGTCCGAAATCGTGTCCGCTCCATATCTCCAAGACGGCTTGAAGGATTTTCATGAAACTTGTGTCAGATGTTCACCTCATGAAGGCGATGTGCAGAACCCATGTCCCGACCATACAGGTTCAATGTCAAGGTCAGACTTGAAGGTCAAAGGTTTGAGCCTTAATTTCGTGTCCGCTCCATATCTCCCAGACGGCTTGAAGGATTTTCATGAAACTTAGGTCACATGTTCACCTCATCAAGGCGACGTGCAGAACCCGCGTCTCGACAATATAGGGTCAAGGTCAAGGTCACGCTTGAAGGTCAAAGGTTTGAGGCTTTATTTCGTGTCCGCTCCATATCTCCGAGACGGCTTGAAGGATTTTCATGAAACTTAGGTCACATGTTCACCTCATCAAGGCGACGTGCAGAACCCGTGTCTCGACAATATAGGGTCAAGGTCACGCTTGAAGGTCAAAGGTTTGAGGCTTTATTTCGTGTCCGCTCCATATCTCCAAGACGGCTTGAAAGATTTTCATAAAACTTGGGTCACATGTTCACCTCATCAAGGCGATGTGTAGAACCCATGTCTCGACTGTCTGTCTGTCTGTCTGTCTGTCCGTCCGTCTGTCCGTCCCAAATCGTGTCCGCTCCATATCTCCAAGACGGCCTGAAGGATTTTCATGAAACTTGGGTCAAATGTTCACCTCATCAAGGCGATGTGCAGAACCCATGTCTCGACTGTCTGTCTGTTTGTCCCAAATTTATAGGTTGGAATGTTTTGAGAGATTTTGACAGATATTTGAGGGGAGACATCTGTTTTTTGCAAAAACAATTCTAGTTATTATTGCCTTTGAGTTTGATACCAGGAATTATCAGCGCAAAAAAAAAAAAAAAATTCTTCTCCCTTAATAGTTAATAATTGTTTTATTATATGAAACAAAGATACATAACATGTGTTTTTTGTATCCTTTTCTTCCATGATACTCTTTGTTTTTGCTTGAGAATCCCTGCATATTTACTTCCTCAAGTGAAATTACAACATTGGTTCACAAAGGAAAATACATCTCAATCTTGCATCAAAACAAAGACGTTATTTCGGACTGCATGGACGCTTTAAACTGGTTAAAAACTTTGCATGCCAGACGTAAGCATTGTTATCTCGAGCGAGGTAACATGGATTTGTTTTTATCCTGGTTTTGTCTATTCCAAGCCAACTTCAGATCATTTGATGACACAATTACAAATTATTTTATGACCCCTAAGTATTATACAACGCATGAGATTACATCCATACCTCATGTTGTTATAACTGAAATACTGTTTAAAAATGACTTTTAGTAATAAATGAACACATTAGTTTTACCTATTTTGTTGTTTTACAGGTTTATACTAACAGAAAACATTTTGTACAGGCTTGGAGAAAAAGAAAAAGAATTGTAAGTTTCCAATCTATATATTATAATTTATATTATTGCTTTATAGAAAATGGAGATACTGGGATGCTTACTCTTTCCCTGTATGTATACCAGTGCTCTAGATGACCCTTTCCCTCATACTACAATTCTGCAGCAGACGACTGAATATATTTTGTCAAAAAATAGAAAATCTCTATAATTGAATGGATAACCTATGACTAAAAGTGGAAAACATTGTGGCAAAAGGAGAATTTGCTTGTTTTGAGCAATTTCTTTTTTTGTCACTATGTTTTCAAAAAGCTGTCTGCTGCAGAGGCGTCAGAAAGTGTCTATAAGAGGGAAAGGGATAAGGGGCGTTTTCATGTTCTAAAATCCTATTGTCCCAATGAGAGGTATCTTTTGAAGAACCAGAGTTTGATTGGAAGAGAGATATTGTGGAAAAAAGAGCTGTATAACTATCCTTATCTGGACCTTTGCCTGTATACCATTAACAGTTGAGGCTTTAACAGCAGACTTTTGGAAACATTGTACATTATACCTCAACTTTTACAAGTATTCCATTGATTTCAACGCAGATAATAAATTTATGATAAAAGGTAAACTGTCAAATTTTAATTTCTGATAAAAAGTACTTGTAACTTTCAGACTAACGATATTCTAAATGCTGTATTAGAAGGATACCCCCATCCAAAGAAAAAACTTTGCGTAAGAATATTTTTTTTATGTATTTTGCTTCTCTTGTGCTACTGCCTCTGTATTGAGCGTACACCTTGAGTGTAGGAGGTTGCTGGTTTGATACCTGTGCAGGTCATACCAAATACTTTTTATACGCCCGTTTTGAAAAAACGGATCGTATTATAGTTTTACCTGCGGCAGGCAGTGTCCAGTATGTTGTCAGCTAAATAACTTGAGAAGCCTTTGTCCCATCATCATCAAAATTGGTCAGATAACTAGCCATATCGCTTTAGTCAATCAAGAATTATTGCCTTTTAATTATAGAAATTACCTAAAATTGGTCTTGTCAGCTAAATAACTTTAGAAGCCTTTGTCCCATCATCAATAAATTTAGACAGAATGTGTATTGGCATAATATCTTGGACAAGTTTGATAACTAACCATATTGCTTTAGTCAATCAAGAGTTATCACCCTTTAATTATAGAAGTTACCTAAAATTGGTCTTGTCAGCTAAATAACTTTGTCTAATCATCACCAAATTTAGTCAGAATGTGTATGGGCATAATATCTTGGACAAGTTCGATAACTAGCCATATCGCTTTAGTCAATTAAGATTTATTGCCCTTTAATATTAGAAATTACCTAAAATTGGTCTTGTCAGCTAAATAACTTTAGAAGCCTTTGTCCCATCATCACCAAATTTGCACAGAATGTGTATTGGCATAATATCTTGGCCAAGTTTGATAACTAGCCATATCGCTTCATTCACTGGAGAGTTATTGTCCCATCAATAACTTTTGAAGCTTTTATCCAATCATCACCAAATTTAGTCAGAATGTGTATGGGCATAATATCTCGGACAAGTGCTATAATTAGCTATATTGCTTTAGTCTGCTAACCACGTTATCTTAGTCACTCCACACTTATATCCCTTGAAATGGCCAAAACTATATCAACAGTGTCTGCTCTCTAAATTTGCCTGACGTACAACCAATTATCACTATACTTGGTCTAAAAAAAAATAGGACGGGCATATTTTGTGAAATTTGGCGCTCTTGTTTTAAATGTAGTTGTTCTTGAAATTGGATGCTTCAAAAAAAAAGAAACAGGAAAGCGGTACAAAAATTCTGCAAAGAAAGATTTTGGCAATATTTTCGTTGCATATTGAGTTGCCTATGTACCTGTAAGTGTCATGAAAGACGATGTATAAGCACATTTAACTAGCCTAGTACTGGTTACCTGCCTATGGTTCATGATTTATAGAGACATTCAACTTGCCTAGTACTGGTTACCTGCCCATAGTTCATGATTTATAGGAACATTCTCCTTGCCTAGTACTGGTTACCTGCCCATGGTTCTGTCGTATAATAACTCAAAACACACAACTAGTTTATAAGATATTTAATACACAGTCTGACAGGGTAGTGAGCCGACGGCCATTGCCGGTCTGGCTCAATAGTCTAACTCCTTTGTTTATATAGAGCCTTCTCTTGACAGGTGGTTACGTATATCGTAGACAGTCATTACATTAAGATGTAACCTGTCATTTAGAATACTTCATATATACGTGAACACCCCGTCCTAAATAAGAATAATCTTCATTATTCCACACCTCCCAATGTCATTTTGAAAAAAGGAGGAATATCCATCACTATGCGTAGGCTGAAAACTAACATGAAAGGTCATTAAACCTCCAATCAACAATAATATTTTAACAACAATAAAACATGATAAATAAAGAATTGACGTTAAACACACATCTCAACGTATGGTGAGACATAAACATACACATAGTCATAGTATTCAATATTAATTGACAATATAATAATAAATGAGTGTCTTTAGGTCTGTTTTTGGAATCTGTAGTGTCTGCACCTTTAAGGTGAATTAATGTTCCATAATGTGCATTCTGCTTCATGACGCAGAATTGCACAAAATCGTTGATTGATATCGCCTCAGGTTGTTTTGTTCCTGTCTTTCCTGTATCGTCCATCGTCCGATCGTGAACCATATCTTGAAAGTGCCGTAGGGGAATTTGTTTTGACATTTGACTTGAAGATTGTGTATTCCGAATGATAAATCTTTTTTTTCCATATCACTTGAACAGTTCTTAAACCAAAATGAGGTTTTGAAAAGGAATAGTAGTCACTTTTAATGCTAATAGTTGTACAGCATTGGTTGTTTAGTCGGTGGAAAACATCGCCGGTTGGCTGGAGAATAGTGGAACATTACTCCGAAGTAATCCTACAAACGTGTTAGTTGTCTGGTGCCCACGCAGTTTCGAACCTGCGCATGCGTAGTAGCTGTCTGGTACCCGTTCGATCCGTTCGATGTTCCGCTACCCTCTTAATTTTTATTTTTGTTGTTGTTGTTGTTGGAACCGAGCTCTATGAATAATTGTCATAGCGCCATTTGGTAAGGTCAAAGTTGGAAAGTTCAGATTGGCTTGCTACCCTTCTCTTTCAATGTCCATTGACACATCTGAATATAGCTGTCATCCGGATCGTGTGTGGTGATTTACTGACTTAAACAGTATTCCATAGGTCGCACATGTACAAGAGAAACAATTTAACGCAATCTAAGTTCATAAAACAGCTCTCAATTTTTGCTTTGAATCTAACTAGTCAATCAAACTATAATTGTTTTGATCTATTGAATATTTATTTGTAATACGAAGATAACTATGTGGAAGTTTTAAAACAATAACAAACATTTAAGGTATTAATTATATACCAGTATATTTTATGTACATCTATTTCTATCTCTAGAAAGTAAACCCTATAGTTTTAATTATTACTCGCAAGAGAAATCGGTTAGCACCGTCCTTGTTAACAAAACAAGGTTATGCGCCTTATCTAAGGTAAGTATATGAACCATTTACCTATTCAAATCGTATGTCCGCTTAGAAAGCGATTGTCTCTTAAGAACTTGTCCCTAATTCTTTTATCATTACTATTCAGTAAACAAATAGGTTAACACCATGTATGTTAGGAATATTAGGCTATTCACCCGTTCTAACATTACAGTAAGATCATCTCTTGATCTTGTATTTATTTCAAAACGATCCACTCGCTTTATCAAGCGATCGCAATATCATTTGAATATATGTTGATATGTTCTCAACAGTTTTGTATTATTCAAAATACACATTACTAATTAAATATACTACCAACTTCAAATCATTTGAAGTAAATGACCCTTTAAATATTGTACCTTAACAACTCTTTATGTTTTTACCTAATTCCTTCGTATAGTACCAGCTACTTTGAAATATGCTGAACTCATGAACTCTTATATATAAATCTTACTTAAATAACATTTACTTTGAATGTAATTTGACCGAATTATCTTCTCAAATGATTATGTTTAATTTGTGTATGCAAAGGGGTGTTTTATTGCTGCCGGGGAGTAAACAAATTGACTAAGGCCTGTCAATGACTAAACTATCAAACTAAAACAGATATACAAAGCTGATCGCTAGAAGTGTTGAGCTGTCAAGCAACTCATTAAAATGTCCTAATGAATTTGTTCCCTTTCAAGATTGTGTAATAGCAAAACAACTGATGGTTAATGAAATCACCTGTCATTACCAAACATATGACATTTTAAACCCTTTGCATATTAATGAAATGTACTTGTGTTGTTATAAGCCGGAGTTTAAACGTTTGAACTTACAATTGATTTTGAAATTGTGATCATTAACAACGGAAATTACTGGATTTTTTTGGCGGCATATAGCTACAGAGACTAGCATCCTCGCGAAATTTCGCATTGTATCTAGAGTATGGCGAGAACGTAGCTGATCATAGTAATTGTTCTGCCCAAGCTTGATAGAAATAACAACCGTCTGACAATCCCATATTTTACTAGCAATGCCTGCCATGCGAAATATAAAGCAAGAAATGAGCATTTCAATCATCTTTGCAATTTAAATTTAATACTTCTGTATATAAAATGGCATTTTAATTTGTGTTCGCAAACATTTTAAGGTTTAATTGCAAATAGGCAAACCTGAATATATACTATTTTGAATTTTAAGGAATAATTTTGACGAAAAAAATAGAAATTAAGGATTTAGTTAACTGATGAGTTAGATTCTGTAAAGATTGCGTAAACTGTTCTCATAGACATGACACGTCAAGAAATAACAGTTAAAAAAGTCAAGTAAATTGCACCAAACTTTGATCACTATAGTGGAAAGTACTTCTGTTGTTCATCCTGGTCACGGCACCAAAAAGACCTCTGTCGTATAATAACTCAAAACACACAACTAGTTTATAAGATATTTAATACACAGTCTGACAGGGTAGTGAGCCGACGGCCATTGCCGGTCTGGCTCAATAGTCTAACTCCTTTGTTTATATAGAGCCTTCTCTTGACAGGTGGTTACGTATATCGTAGACAGTCATTACATTAAGATGTAACCTGTCATTTAGAATACTTCATATATACGTGAACACCCCGTCCTAAATAAGAATAATCTCCATTATTCCACAGTTCATAAAGTATAGGCACATTCTCCTAGCCTAGTACTTGTTACCTGCCCATGGTTCATGATGTATATACACATTCAACTAGCCTAGTACTGGTTACCTGCACATGGTTCATGATGTATAGGCACATTCAACTAGCCTTGTACTGGTTACCTGCCCATGGTTCATTATGTATATACACATTCAACTAGCCTAGTACTGGTTACCTGCCCATGGTTCATAAAGTATAGGCACATTCTCCTAGCCTAGTACTTGTTACCTGCCCATGGTTCATGATGTATAGGCACATTCAACTAGCCTAGTACTGGTTACCTGCCCATGGTTCATGATGTATAGGCACATTCAACTAGCATTGCACTGGTTACCTGCCCATGGTTCATGATGTATAGGCACATTCTCCTAGTCTAGTACTTGTTACCTGCCCATGGTTCATGATGTATAGACACATTCAACTAGCCTAGTACTGGTTACCTGACCATGGTTCATGATGTATAGGCACATTCTCCTAGTCTAGTACTAGTTACCTGCCCATGGTTCATGATGTATAGACACATTCAACTAGCATAGTACTGGTTACCTGCCCATGGTTCATTATGTATAGGCACATTTTCCTAGTCTAGTACTGGTTACCTGCCCATGGTTCATGATGTAGGAATCCGCTGTGGTCGAGTGGTTAGCGTCGGGGATTTTGAAACCGGGTGTCCCGGGTTCGATCCCCAGTTGCGGCACTACGGTCATGGTGGAGTGCCCTTGGGCAAGGCACATTTTCTAGCCTTGTATTGGTTTGTTAACCCAGGGATCATGAATAATTAAATTTAATTTCGCGCTAAATGACCTTAGCTGTCGATGCGCCATAAAACAATATACATTCATTGGTTCATGATGTATAGACACATTCAACTAGCCTAGTACTGGTTACCTGACCATGGTTCATGATGTATAGGCACATTCTCCTAGTCTAGTACTAGTTACCTGCCCATGATTCATGATGTATAGACACATTCAACTAGCCTTGTACTGGTTACCTGCCCATGGTTCATGATGTATAGGCACATTTTCCTAGTCTAGTACTGGTTACCTGCCCATGGTTCATGATGTTTAGGCGCATTCAACTAGCCTAGTACTGGTTACCTGCCCATAGTTCATGATGTATAGGCACATTCAACTAGCCTAGTACGTGTTACCTGCCCATGGTTCATGATGTATAGACACATTCAACTAGCCTAGTACTGGTTACCTGCACATGGTTCATGATGTATAGGCACATTCAACTAGCCTAGTACTGGTTACCTGCCCATGGTTCATGATGTATAGACACATTCAACTAGCCTAGTACTGGTTACCTGCCCATAGTTCATGATGTATAGGCACATTTTCCTAGTCTAGTACTTGTTACCTGCCCATAGTTCAAAATATATAGGCTCATGCAACTAGCCTAGTGCTGGTTGCCTGCCCATGGTTCATGATGTATAGGCACATTCAACTAGCCTAGTACTGGTTACCTGCCTATGGTTCATGATGTATAGGCACAATTTCTTAGTCTAGTACTGATTACCTGCCCATGGTTCATGATGTATAGGCACCTTCAACTAGCCTAGTATTGGTTACCTGCGCATGGTTCATGATGTGTAGGCACATTCACCTAGTATAGTACTGGTTACCTGCGCATGGTTCATGATGTATAGGCACATTCAACTAGCCTTGTACCGGTTACCTGCCAATGGTTCATGATGTAAAGGCACATTCTCATAGTCTAGTACTGGTTACCTGCCCATGGTTCATGATGTATAGGCACATTCAACTAGCCTAGTAATGGTTACCTGCCCATGGTTCATGATGTATAAGTACCTTTAACTAGGCCAATACTGGTTACCTGCCCATGTTTCATAGATAAATGTACTCTTGCAATGATGTAACTGAAATAGTGTGGATTATGTTGTAACAAAACCTTTAACTCCTAATGTTACCATTTTCAACCAGAATTATAGTACTCAACAAAGTCATCTTATTGAGACGATTCTTTTAAGTACCCACGACACAGGGTTAAAGGGTCAAATAAGGATTTTAAAACATGCAAAGACGCCCTGATCTAGAGCTCTGATAAGATTTGTTTCATATTTTGATGTCTTGCAGGAAGATATAGGTATAGAGACAGATGAAGAATATGGTGTGAAGCCCCCAGAAGTGTGAACTCTTGTGTCGAATGTTTGGCTAGATCTCTATTTATCTAATGATATGTCATTTAAACCCTTTCCCACTGGTATACGCATTTTGATTTCTTTCCAGTAGAGGAATAATTTTGCAAACATTGCGGAAAAAGAGAATTTGATCATCATGAACAGTTTATCCTTTTGCCAAAATATTTTCAACTCTTTTCAATAGTTAATTTTTCCTTATAGAGATTGTCCATACTTTTGCTTAGATATTTCTAAGTCATC
Organism: Serripes groenlandicus; assembly: GCA_031761405.1. NCBI lineage: Eukaryota > Metazoa > Mollusca > Bivalvia > Cardiida > Cardiidae > Serripes > Serripes groenlandicus. The sequence goes on from JASEVX010000004.1 coordinate 137,694,495, forward strand.
TGCTGCTGATTAGTTGCATGTTGGAAAGGGTTAAAAGCCAGTCCGCAGTGAAAACAAAGTAATTGCTTGTATACCATACTGTAATAGTGGCCTAAATAAGGTGTGAAGATGAGCATCAATCATGCTATAGAAGATTAACAATAGACAACATTTGAAAATATTTTGCAATATGCTTTACTACTCATATTTGTGGATCTGTATCAAAATTGTGCTTTCAAGATATAAAGGTTATATTTTAAAATTTGGGATGTTTTCAAAGCAGCCGTCTGAACCTGTCTATACCTATAAAATAAAAGGTTTATTATTAACAATGTTATTCAAAGCTTAATTGTCTTATGCAGATCCTTAAAAATGCGACTGCATGTGGGAAAGGGTTTACACCCTGTTTTTATGTTACCTTTCATGTTACATTTATGCAATAAATACACAAATTTCACCAGAAGTTTGTACCAAGAAACATAACGCTTGATTCCTGAATTGCAGATGTAACTCCCCTTTTCATATTAACAAAACAAATATCCGGATTATATAATTGGTTGGAGTCTAGTGCTGTTTTCAACAGGATTTTCAGTAATATCACAGTTAGACCTACGTTTGACCTTCTCCGTTATGTAGTGGTTAGAATGTCCGCCTCAGAATAGGGAAACCGGGGTTCGATGTTCGATCCAGGGACATACCAAATACTTTGACATTGACAGAAATGGTTTCCTTCCTCTTCCTTGGCGCTCATGGATGCGGGGATAGCATTACGACTGGTGCATCGGTATGGGGATAAGTGATACCGGAAGTCATTTAACCAGGAAACGCGGTGATATAATTGAAATACTGTTGAAACCAGCTTAAAACACCATTCAAATCAATATATCACAAGTGTTTTCTAGCTTTCTCGGATCAGTTCTCCAAGCAACATTAACTATTTAGCCAATTGGTGGAACGTATATGACGCCAGTCACCGTCACTTTTGTCAGTTCTGGAAAAGACGGGGGACATCCGCATGAAGTTCTTGACAGATGCTTGGTCCTCGTTTCGGAGTTCCACCAGAAGCTTGCCGTACACGCCAAACTGCCGTCGCTCCCGATCCATGGTCTGACCCAGACCTTCCGCATATTTAAACATGGAAGCTTCATATAATCTCAACTATAGTAATGTGTCATAATGCTATATTCTGTAAAAATCCCTTTAATTGCAAAACACAGGTTATCATAAAGAGAAAACTAAAAAAAATGCCTCGCAAAATGACAATACATTTTCAATATTTACAATAAATAAGCATCTTAGCAATTTGAAATATTCTAGGCGAAATGTTGAAAATATATTTAAAAAGGTAGTATAACTTTGTGGCAAAAAAGAGACTCAATTGCTCATGATTAATTCTCTTTTTTCCACAATCTGTTCAGAAGTCGTCTGTTGCATGTAAGAGAGGGCTAAGAAATCAATTCATAAATGTCACGAAACGGATACTATTATGTCGCATTTAAAAAACGGACGCTTTTTATAACCTTTAAATCTCCTAAAATCAATGAACAAATCGGTATCGGGACATTTAAATATGAAGGATGTTTTTCGTAACTTTCGAATGCCGTTTTTAACCCTTTCCCACATGTAGACGCTTCTGCAACCGACGACTTTTGAAAACATTGTGGCTGAGCAATTTCTCCTGTTGCCACAATGTTTTCAAGTCTGTTAAATAATTAAATTCTCATTTATGCAGACTTTTCACGTGTTTGTCTGCCGCGGATTTATTGTACGTTGGAACGGGTTAATGGCGTTTCCAAAGTATGAATCTTGTGATTACTAGTATTTGTACATGTGTTTCAATACACTTAATTATAGCTACACGCTTGTGTATTACATAGTTTTTCTATGTACTTTTGTTGTATTTTTTCCAAGTTAAAACCTCGTTTCGCTTATGTCTGAAACATCCCTCATGCTTCGTGTTCGTACATCATGAAGGATATCAACTATTCACCTTACAATAATACGCTCTGATTTCCTGTGATCCCATTGCAAATACAAAAAAGTATTATTAATTATACATGTACGTGTTAATTACCCCTGCTGCGGACATTTTTGAAATAGACATGCTAATATGTAGCGACTCTTCAGTTGAATAATAGAAGACCTAGGCCACACTGAACCCAACAGTCGGATGTTTAAACCATTTCCCATAGTCAAACGCATCTCAAACTGACGACTTTTCACACAATGTTTTCATCTGTATACAACAATAATACTTTCATAAATACAGATTTCCCATAGTAGAGCCTAGATGTTGTCTAAGTCGTTCGCTGCGTTGTTTATGGAAAAGGTTAACAGATTAGAAGACGATTAAGATCAGAAAACATACATCCGTAGACGTTTCGCTGTTACGACCATTTTCCTGGCACTTTTATGATCGTTTCAGGTCTGATCAGAAGGGATCTTACATGGTCGTAAAAATAAGTTTCCATCCTTCCTTGAAAACTTAGGGCGGAACCTTGACTTTTTGTGTCACCCTGCATGGCATGGTAGGCACTTAGGGATTACTTTTTTTTGTCCGGCGTCTGTCTGTCTGTCCGTCACACTTTTTCGTTATACTTTCAATGAGCAGGTGCAGGTGACACACGTGCTCCGCAGAGCACTCCATTCTAGTTTAATTATGTTAAATGCATTTAAATGTTCTGGAAATTTAAAATAAAATGACGAGAACCGGAAATATCAATATATCCTAGGACTATTTTATAAGATGTGTTTTAAAGCGACTGAACTCCAGATACCCAACTGTCGAAAAAAATCTAATTTTAAGAAAATAAGTGTTATTTTTGTATTTGGGGCATTAAAATATGATAACTGACATATTACATACCCCTATAATCGGTGAGATTTTCTTGTTTTCGATACTTTTTCCATCGCAAATTCTACCCCGTCAGTAACGGGGTAAGTATTCTTAAATAGGAAACCCCTTCATCGGGACAATTAAAAACGACTCAAGTTTACTTTATTGATAAAAAAACGATACATTTTTTACCCTGGTTTTACTTGGATAACATAAAGAATAACATTTAGGGCGAATTCGAGTTTTTTTTTTCTTCTTCTTCTTTTCGTGCCATCTGGATTTCAGTCGCTTTAAAGATGAGACGACGGTGCAGACTAAGACTAGATTGCACGCAATGTGTACACAATTTAATTTTGAGTTGCGTAGGCTAAAGCAGATTTTTATCTTGTAAAGAAAAATGGAAAACTTGTGAAATTCATTTTTCCATAGGTTGGCTCATTATTATCAACATTGATATCGATATCCGGTTGAACAAACCCAACTGAATTTTAATCCGTTAACTACTATGTTTAAAAACTTCAAATCGAATACTTTTCTAGCCGTAGCTACACAACTTGATCTTTTATATTTTAAGATTACGGACGGATTTAGTCTTGATTAGAACATTTTCATATATAGTGTGTGCCACAGATTGAATTCATCAAGATGTTTAGCTCGTAACTTAACATAGACGAGAAATATTTAGTAGTGCATATGTTATTGATTATATGTATAAATTTATTTAAGTTAAAACTTCAAGACGAAGCAAGAAAATACTCTAATATTGGGTGTCGCCGATCGAATTCGCACTCCCTAATCTTCGATATGTCTTGATAAGAACTTTACATGGAGGCGGATTTGAACAAAAAGGGATTTTTACAACAACGAAGAGGTTTTAACAACAGTTATTATTTGGATTTGAATTAAAAAGGTTTACACAACAATTAAAAAGTGTTTTAACAACAACAAAAGTGGGTTTGATTCTAGAGTAACTATAACACTACATTTATATGTTCAAGTATCTATAAAAAATAGGACAAAGTACATCAACTATCAGTCTAATATGACACATTTTGATTCACAATAATGATCTTTTTTTTTAATGTTTTAATGATAACATGTTAGCTTTTTACAAACGTACACATTGAGAAAAACGAGCAAATGCAAGTAAATCAAAATATTGAACAAAGTTCAGCAAGTATTATTTAAAGATGACAAACTTGAATTTGCATTATCTTATTATTATGACATGCTGGATGTACTGTGTACAAATGACGTACGGACAATGTCCAAGTCAGCCCGTGTGTTTGTGTAGTGGGACGGTGACCGGTGAGAGAGAACGAGATTCGATACCTGTCGAAGTCAAAGATGTCCTCGATAATAATTGCAGCGGGCATTTGTTGAAGGTAAGAAAAGGGACTCATGATCTAAGATTGATAATAGGCAACTTAATGTTTAACAAATAATCTGACATTTTAACAATTTTACCAATTGCAGACGCTTCTTGATTCATTTGCAGCAGACGACGTTTGAAAACATTGTGACAACGGAGTTTGTCCACAATGAGCAATTTCTACCAGAGACATATAAACACATATATGTCTCTGTTTCTATTATGCCATAATGTTTTTGACTTGATTACAAAATATGCTTTAAATGATTCTTGATTTTACATAGATGTTTCTAAATCGACTGCTGCACATGTGTTGTATGCGTGAAACGTCTAATCTAACAATGTATGAGCTTCATAAGACGGTTATACATACGTAAATGTAGTTTCCACAACTACAATCATATCATTATCTCCCTTGACAGCCATTTTTATAGACAAATTTAATACACTTATGTTGAATAGAGAAATATCAAATATAATTAAAAATGTGCAAAAATAATTAAATCAAGAAGTCGATATAATCAGGTCATGCAAATGCATCAACGACATCGAACTCAAATTCCTTGGTGTCTCCTAATTATCACATTGTTGTGTCACCTGCGTAGTATGGTAAGCACTTAAGGATTACTTTTATGTCTGTCCGCCGTCACTTTTTCGTCACACTTTCAATGAGCACGTGCTCCGCGGAGCACTCCATTCTAGTTATTTAACTATTCTATATTAAAGCTCATCATATTTGCATATAACAATGGCCGACAAGGGGGATAATTATCGCAGTTATGGGAACTATGTATTGGTCCCATGTTACACCTGTGTAACTAACGATCGGCAAACATATGTCGATGTTCATTCCGTTGTTGAAAAAAAGGTCAATGCGACAAGCGCCATTCGTCTACCACCAATAGACTAACCAGGGGGCGTAGCTCCCGGCGATAGACATCTGCGTAATGTATCGACCAGATCAGCCTGCGCTGTCCGCGCAGACTGATCCGGCCGACACATTCCGTCTTAGGGGGATAGATGCATAGAGTAGTGATTCCTGAAACGGAAAATCCACAGGAGGCGAAAAGTGTCTATCCGGGTAGGCCTGTGTGGCATGCTTAGGCTGATCCGGATCGATACTTTACGCAGAGTCCACAATGTTGGTTTTCTCACGAGACGGCCTACACATTAATTATTGCAAAGCTACGCCCCTACTAACAGTATATGTGGAAAGACAGTCAATTTCCTGGCAAGACCGAAATATGATGCCATGTCAAGAAATCTTGTAAAATTAAGTTTTTCCTGTTTTAACCCTGTCCCACAGGCATTTTAACGTGCTAGCAGAACACGACAATAAAACTAATTGTGGCAAAGGAAGAACTTAAAAACAATTGTTATGTCGACTCTTTTGAATAACTTTATTTTCTTTTATAGAGATTTCCATAGTTTTGCATCAATAATTACAAAACTGTCTTTTGAAAATTCGTTGTACGCAGGCCCATATATTTTAAACCATTCTCGCATCCAGATGCATCTGAAGCAGACACTTATTTTGAAAACATTGTGACAAAAGAAGAGTTTGATCGTGATTAATTTATCAGCAGTTACTTCTTTTGCTACAATGTTTTCAACCCTTTTAAAAGGTACCCTTCAATTGATAGAGATTTTCATATTTGTTTCCACGCGGATTTTTTCAAGATCGTCTGCTGCAGCATTGTTGTATTTTGGAAAGGATTAACATCCGTCTATTCCAAATTTGTCTTCTTTCTCGTTAGTTCATAAGGTGTCTTTGACTGTTTATTCTCAAAGATAGACGGGAGAACAAATTTCAAAAGAACACGAAGTATACGAAATGTACAATGTATAAACGTAGTTCTGTGATGTAACATGATGTGGAATAAAAAGCCTTTCTTACATGTATCCGCATCTGCGGCAAACAACTTTTGAAAACGTTGCGGCAAAATGAGAAATGGCTTATATTGTACCATTTCATCTTTTTTTCACACTGAGTTTAATATTGTACAATTATTGTTTTGTAAACAAAGTCGTCCGCTGCAGATAATGTTATGCTGTAAGTGAGTTTTGTGTCGTTTCTACATGCAGTATTTAACCTACAACGTTATCTGCAGTACATAAGTTGATACATGTAACTAAAAATGTGTATTATAAACTCGTTTCCACATACAACAAAACAGACGACTTTTAAAATAGGAAAACATTTTAATTATTGAAAAAAAGGTTTAAAACAGTGTGATAAAAGGAGAAATTGCTCACTGTGAAGTCGATTATTTTAAAGTTTAAACAAATTAATTTGACATCGATTGCGAAACAAGCTTTCAACTTATATCAATCACGCTTGGTGTCTGCTTCCTGGCGACCTAACCCGCATTCGCACCGTTTGTGTGAAAAAAAATCCGAAATGCAGAACCCGATCATCACGGGATATAAACCAGGGACCTTTGGTTCGAGAGGCCAACGCTCTACTACTACACCAATTTCTTTTGTCGTTTGTTGCAGATGTGACAACATTTATCTGTGGAAAAGGGTTACTAAGGAGTGTAATGTCTTTGATTTCAGATATGCGTGTCCCTCGATAATATCACCTCTTCAAATGAGACTCGGAATATCACCAAGAATACAGTTCACAGAGACAATGAATTGAAATCGGGGGACAAATTATACAGGTTATTTATTTGTTTGTATGCTGCTTCACGTCAATTTCAACCATCGTTTAAGTTATATCAAGACATTGTCTGGCTGGTTAAGTTACCAGTACTACTGGTAATTTTATCTTGACACCAGCGAGTCAGTCGTTATGCTAACCCTACAAGCCTGAGCGCCAAGGAGGGAAAGGCATGATAATTTTAAAAATATTTTATATGACCTGTTCGGGGATCGAACCTGTGACCTCGTGTACCATAGGCAGACGCTCGACCAGAACACATTGATTGATTAATTGGGGCTTAACGCCATTTTCAACAATAAGTCAGTCATATCACGGTGGCCAGATCACCTACTCCTATGTTTCCTGGTTTTCTCACACCAATACTCCACACAACATAATTTCCGAGCAACTGGCTGCTTTTCCACATAGACTGTTAGCACATTGGTGAAAGACGAATGACGCTTGTCACAGTGAAGTTTGTCAATCGCCGGAAAGAATGTTGGCCGAGCTGGGGTTCGAACTCCTGTATTGACAGCTCGCGTCGCTACCGGGGCTCGACTCGACCAGAACACAACCGAGTTTGACTAATACTAGTTAGTACAATAGCTAAGTCAGCGATATGGTTTATACAAATGTGTCTCCTGGGTCAGAAATGAAGTTATTTCGAAAGCGGTGACCTAACCTTTATCTATTTTATCTCTTTCCTTCATGAAACAAATAAGACGAATTGAAAACAATCAGGAAAAATTATGCATATTATCAATTTTAAAATAGAATTGAAAACATAATGGCAAAGAAGAAAGTGCTCAATATGTTCAATTTTAACACTTTTTTACAGAATACATTATTACGGTAATGTTTCCAAATGTCTTCTGCTGCACACATTATAGACCTATATGTGCAGGACATTGTTTAAGGATTGTGACTTTAATATAAAGATGAAACAATATATCTATAATTAGCCTTTTTCCACCTATAAACGCATTCTGACGCCTCTGCTACAGAAAACCTTTGCACCCATTGTGTTAAAAGGACCCAAAATGCTCATAATGAGAATTTTCTCCTTTTGCCACAATAATTTTAACTTATTTTTTAAATATACTTTTATATATATGGATTGTTTTCCTAGGTTTTTCGTTAATGTTTTCAAAGTCGCATGCTGCTGTTTTGTTGTATGTGGGAAAGGTTTTAAAATGAAAATGGATGTTCTTGTCCATTCCAAACAGGTTAGTTGATATACACGTACTCAACATGACACAAGACGGGTCTGGTCAAACTGATGTCGCTCACAATTTAACGGTAAATGTCAGTTTAAATGTTCTTTGATATCAACGAAAGTAATTTCTTCTAACTTACTTAACTCTTTCCCTCTCATATAGACGTTTTCTGACGCCTCTGCAGCAGACGGCTTTTTGCAAACATAGTGACAAAAGAAGAAATTGCTCAAAACGAGCAATTTCTTCTTTTGCCACAATGTTTTCCACTTTCAGTCATAGGTTATCCATTCAATTAAAGAGATTTTCCATTTTTTGCCAAAATATGTTCAAAGTCGTCTGCTGCAGAATTGTCGTATGAGGAAAAGGGTTAACTCTTTCCCACCTGTAGACGTACTTTGACGCAATAGCAGCAGACGACTTTTGAAAACATCGTGGCCAAAGGAGAAATTGCTCATGATGAGCAATTACTCCACTGGCCACAATGTTTTCAACTTTATTTAACAATTTTTCTATATTTTCATAGTCGTCTGCTACATAATTGTTGTATGTGAGAAAGCGTTAAGCTAGGTAAAACAAATGAACTGAAAACGGTTCCACCTGATATTTTCTTAGATACTAGCCGCTCTTTCAAAGTACAGGACGAAATTCGATCCATTATAGGAACTAAATGGTTCTTAGCCCAATGACAACACATCGGAATATATCTTGATGATGCGATATTCGTTATTATTAACTTGGCAACAGTAAAGAACTACTTTCTTTCTAATTTAAATTCGACACTTTCAAACAGACAATAGATAATAGTAAAGTAGCAAAGAAGTATCCAGGCGACTTTGAAAAAATGTATTCGCCAAAGCTATAATTGAAAAAAAAGTATAATTATTGAAAAGCGTTGAAAACACTTTGGCAAAATGAGAAATGTCTATGATCAATTTCTCTTTTTAAAAGTCGTCTTCTGTAAATAGTCCCACTTCTGTAGCTAATTCTATGAACACTTTCACAAATGCAGTCGTATTTACTAAATACGACTGCATTTGTGAAAGTGTTCATAGAATTAGCTACAGAAGTGGGACATTTCTGTTTGGTTAGCGTAAAGACAAGAATCATGCGGATTACAAAAAGTTGGGCGGGTGGGGCGCTATATTTTATAATATTTGATAACTAAAAACGGGAAGTAAATTGTCCGTGATTGTTTAATTAAACATAGAGTGTACGCTAAGAGTCCGCATACCTTTCACTTCTTTTGTGTTTGACCACCGTTTCAGAACGTTACTTTTAAATTGTATCGGCTACTTAAAGATATTTAAACACTAAAATACAATATCTAATGTGTGTTATACCCGTTAACTAATATGTTTTTGAGTTTTATAAAAAGAAAATAAGTACTTTTCTTATATATATATATATATATTTATATGGGTATATAACTGTCAGTGAAAGTGGCGTTTCGTGAACAATTAACTGGTTCAAAGAACGGTGATTTTTTTTAGTTATTTTAATTCTATTTGGTGCACTACAACTTGGATCGTAAAATATAAATAGAATCGTTTAAATACATCGAAATGGAGGACGATTTGAAAAGTAACGCGTCCGATAGAGACTCGAAAGGAGGACCTGAACACGAAGCAGATTCAAAGAGTTCCGTTCAAGATGCGGATTCCGATTCAAAGCCTGGCATTTCAAACACTTCAAGTACCAACCCAGTGTCGGAAAGTCAATTAAAGCCCACAGGCTCCAAAAGTAAACTAGCGGATACCGTTTCATTGAGTTCAAGATCATCTCGAAAAACTGATATTTCAAGAGGTGAAGAAATGGACAACTTGTCAATTAGCTCAACATCGTCGGTTGCATCGGCTGTATCAGGCGCACCGAGTATGTCTTCTACAAGCTCGATCCTTCACGGTATTTTATGCACGCCTTGTTTCCGCGCCAACGATAAAGTCGGTGCTGTGAAGTATTGTGTCGATTGCGCGGAAAATTACTGTAAACCTTGTCTGAGAAAACACATCAAATCGAATGCAACAAAGACTCACCAGTTAGTTGGTAAAGATGAGATGCCTGACTTTACGAAATCGTCACCTGGCGACCGTAAGAGTGAAATAGAGAAATGTTCCAGACACAAGGATCTTGACCTTGATAACTTCTGTGAGCATCACCAGATTCTATGCTGTGACAAATGTGCCTATCTGGAGCATGGGTAAGTTCTTTTTAAAACACTTTGGAAAAATTACAATGGATGCATAATTGCATATCTCATAATAAGCAATTTCTATTTTTGAATTGATGTTATCAAAGTCGTCTTGTCAGAATTGGGGTAGCAGAGCCAAACTTACGAAACGTCTCCAAGTGTTCTTCTTTTTTGATGTATTCTACAATGTCTCGTATTTATAATATTATTTAGCACATGTGTGTTTCTTATGTATAGTTGGAAGAAGATAAGAATGGAAAAGTCCTTTCAAGATTGTCACAAGGTTATGCATCAAAAGGAGTTGTTGACATGATATGGTATGGCATACGTTGCAGTTAGATATTTGAATAGCAGTATTGGTGTCGCTGTTGTAAGAAAATGTATCTATCAAATTCAAGCAGTCTCTCTTCAAGTTTGTATTACTACGGAAGCTATCCGTAACCATTGTCTACACCATTATTAGCTCAAGAACCATCAGAAATAAATTGTATTTTACGTTATTTCCAAGGAAAATTCATAAACACTTTCTGCATACAGACGATTTCTGTCGCTCTTGCATCAATTGACGATTGAAAACATTATCATACTGAGCAATTTCTCCTATTGTCACAATGTTTTAAACAAAAATTAAAATCGTTATTTCATTTATAGAGAGTTTCAATATATTTGAATAAATATTGTAATAGTCGTCTGCTGCAGATGTGTTGTATCTGGGGAAAAGGCCAATAAATTGCATTTTTTGTTTTAGGTCATGTGATCATATTATTGATCTGATAACAGCCACCCGGGAAATCGATTTAATCACAGAAATAGCAAAGATGCAAGATAACGTGACGAAGTCAACGCACCAGCTTACTGTTACGAGAGCTAAGCGTCAGAAGGACCAAGTACGGACGAGGCAGAATACAGCCCAGAGTCTAAGTGTGATTCGAGAATGGAGGAAAGAGATTAACGAATACCTTGATAAGCTTACACGACAACCAGTAGATGTTATCAATAGTACGTGTCTAGAGGAAGATAATCAAGTCAATGTGGATGTTAAAGAGACGAGTGCTGTTCTTGAGCAGCTTCAGAACTGCAATAAGAAACTTAGAGCTGAGGCGTTTTCCGACATCACTAAATTTTCCATTCTTCAGAAATCTAAACAGACCGTAACAGACGCAATAAACCTAAACGAAACTCTCGCTAAACGACTTGATAAAGACCAGAATATATTTGTCATTAACAATAAGGTAGTTGTAGACATAAGAAATATAAAATCAATCGGAGATTTTACATCGTCATCGACTGGCAAAATACTGGTCGAATTTCAGGGATACTTTAATGTTTGTGGTCCTGAAGACGTGGAAGAATCTGCAGACAACAAAGGTAATGCATCGGATAGTGCTACGGGTAACACCTGCGATATTGAAGGAATAACACAACTGGCAGACGGTAAACTTGTTGTGGCTGATTATGAAAGTAAGCAACTCAGACTATTTTCAAATGATTTCACTTTCGAGAGAAACATTCATTTGGGCAGAGATTCAACAAATGTCAGTGAACCGTTTGCTGTATGTCGGACGGGAGACAACCAGATAGCCGTGACGGTGGAGAGAGATAAGGTTGTCGATGTCATAGACTTGATGGATAATCGCAAAGATACCTGTGTACATACCGAGATTGATGTTGGCGAATACTGTCGTGGGTTGGCGTATAGCTTTGTGTACGACGAACTGTTTGTGGCTTGTGGGGGCGGTTCTTACAAGGACGAGGGGCTTGGTCACGTGAGGGTGTTCGATCTGCAAGGTATATTCAAATTTGATTTCATAGCATTTATCCAATTGAGCAATTCCAAACAAGTTGTCGAAAGGAAACACTGTACTTGTTTATTCAAGGTGCTTTGGAATTTTGTATATGTTTACTGCAAAACTAAGGAGTGTTTGAATAATTATTTGTTAAAAGTGACGTTGTTCTTATAATACAATCAAAGTACTGAAAGTACTAAATGCGGGGGATGTTGGCTCTAGAGTTTTAACAAGATTTTCCTTCAATTTGACCTAGTGACCTACTTTTTGACCCAACATGACCCATGTTAGAACTTGACCTAGATATCACCAAGAAAAACATTCTGATAAGTTTCAACACGCTCAAGCTAAAAATGCAGTATCCAGAGTGTTAACAAGATTTTCCTTCAATTTGGCCTAGTGACCTAGTTTTTAAACTTGACCTAGATATCATTTAGATATAATTCTGACCAATTTTCAAGCTGCTGTAGCCAAAAAAGATGCTACTACAGAGTTAACAAGATTTTCCTTCAACTTGGCCTAGTGACCTAGTTTCAGACCCAATGTGACCCATATTCGAACTTGAACTGGATATCATTAATACAAACATTCTGAGAAAATTTCAAACTGCTGAAGCAAAAAATTGCGGCCTCTAGAGTGTTAACAAGCTTTTCCTTCAATTTGACCTATTGACCTACTTTTTGACCCATCATAACCCATGTTCCAACTTGACCTACATATCATCAAGACAAACACTCTGATTAAGTTTCAACATGCTTTAGTTGAAAATAAGGCCTCTAGAGTGTTAACAAGATTTCCATTCAATTTGGCTTAGTGACCTAGTTTTTGACCCGACTTGACCCATATTCGAACTTGGCCTAGATATCATATAGATAAACATTTTGACCAAATTTCTTCAGATGGCTCAGTTTCGAACTTGTCCAAGATTTGATGGAGATGAATGTTTTGATAAACTTTCATGAAGATCCGATGCAAAATGTAGCCTGTAGAGTGTTAACAAGGGAAAATGTTGACGATGCACGACAGCCGTATTTCCGTATTTTTCAGTGCAGGGATTTTCTCAAAAGGTTTTTGAGCTACCCGCTATCAAGCTACTCGTTTTCCATATATTTAAAAGAAACATTTAAGATCCTTATGTCTAACTTAAATTTCTAAATTATGTATACAACTTCATGGATTAAAACTTTACATTGTGTACGTTTACTTTGTATAGTGTTCATACTGTATAGCTTGTTGTGAAACGTATTTAACTGATCCCTGGACAATCAAGAAAAATTGTCCATTTTGAAAAAAAACAGAGGCCAGCACAAAACATTTACAAATTTACACTTCCTGAAAGCTGGGCATGACAATATACGGAGGTGTTCAGCATAGTTGAATCCTCCGCATAAAAAACAGTCGGTTGCACTTCGAGGTACACACAGTAATGGTATTCAACATCTAGGTTATGATTCTGGCAGCCGATATAATGGTCGCATCACGACTTGGCAAACATTTTATCGATGATTGACACGTCATTGCGACCAACGTTATTTGATGTCTTTAAAGGACAGCAGACGAATCCGCTGTACTGGAGTGGTTAGCGTCGGGGATTTGAAACCGGGAACTATCGCCATGATATAACTGAAATAATGTTGAAAACTGCGTAAAGCCCAATAAACATACAAACAAACGAACAAACATTATAAGTGGTGTGTGGTACCATATGCATCCAACATATGGGTAACTGAACTCGTCGTGATTAGAAATTCGGTTGAACACTGCATTAATTCAAACATAACTATATTTTTATATAATGTTTCCCAGCTGAAGTTCCCGATACTCTTTTATATCATGTATTCTCTATTCAGGTAACCATCTTCGATCACTGAAGAGGTCACAGAGCACTGGTAAACTACTCCTACCACAGCCTTTAAACGTCGCAGTAAGTCCGAATGGTGAAACTATCTATGTCATAGATCGCGAGAAAGGCATCGTAACACTGGATCGGCACGGTGTACACGTAACGTGTCTGAGTAGTCCAGATATACCGGAACCACGTGGTGTCTGTGTGGATTCAACCGGAAACGTGGTAATCACTTGTCAACAATCAAACAGTCTGGTGCAGGTCTTAATGGACGGCAAGGAGTTTAAGGTACTCGCAACCGGATCCGGTCTTCTTCATCGTCCTAATGCTGTCTACATAGATGAAAGGAAATCGCGCGTAATTGTTTCGATGACAGCCAATCAGATGGTAGCCGTTTTTAACATTAACTGACGTTTTTACAACTTGAGTTGGCAATTTCTTAAAGACATATTATGTGCTTTTTGACTGTAAACATGTTATATAGAATATGACTCATTTGTGCAGCAGAACTAAATTATTTTACATAGTCAGTTCTATTGTTTTCTTATCGTGTTGTATGGATTGTATACTGGTATTTGCTCAGTATGTAAATGTTTATATGTATATACTTATGTTTCTATATAACAAAAGTATGATGCAACATGGCACATATAATTCAGTCCCACGGTTAAACCAACGGCTTAGAAAAACGTTTCACTATCCACTTAAACTATCTTTGTAAATATCTTTCCCTCTTAATCTGATTTTGTTTTGTTTTGTTAAAATGACCATGGATTTATATATTTATTTTATTTAAAGATATAATTATATGTACATTTGTATACGCAATCAACTATGCCTATGTCTAAGTTATCCCCGGGATACGGTGCTGATTACAAACATTTTCCAGCTTTTTCTAAACCAAAATAATCGATTGATTGATTGTTTGGTGTTTTACGCAGCTTTCAACAATATTTCAGTTATGTCACGGCGTTTCCTACTACTACTAGTTAATTTATTATTTTACCAGCCAGTCAGTCGTAATGCTAAACCCGCATCCCTGAGCGCCAAGGAGGACAGCCATTACTACCAAGTGTTAAAGTATTTGGTATAATATGACCCGGTCGGGGATGCCCTACCACTACACCACCGAGGCGGTCCAAAACAATCGGCATTGTCTGTGTTAATTGAATTGTCGCATGATTAAAACAATACCAAAGCCGTCAGATTGGTATGCATGTATAACGAAATGCTAACGGACCTTGCTATGTATTCAAAATACGACGGTTGAACTTACACGGACAAAGTAAAGAAAACACAGCAGTATGGACTATAACATGCATCCGGTGTTTTCCACGGTATTTAAGTCACTTACGACAATTGTTCAGTTATATCACGGTGTTTTCTGTGTTAGTTACATGAAGACTGTACTACTGATCCATTTATCCTGACACATCGAGTCAGCACATACGTGCAAATGTCGTGAAATTTTCAGATATCGTGTATCAATGATTGGTTATTATGTGGATGTGTTTTGTCATCACTAGTTATAGACACAGTCCGGCTATTTCTAGATCACCCCTCGTATATTAGTATATGCACGATGTTTGGTTCATGCTCCCTGTGAGTGCATTAACCGAATCAGTATATCAGCCTTCCCACGAGAGAAAAACAACATTGTGTACTCTGCGTAAACTATCCACCCGGATCAGCCTTAGCATGTCTCGCAGGCTAACCCGGACAGACACTTTGCGCCTCCTGTGGTTTTTCTTTCCTTCATAAATCATTACTCTATACCTCTATTGTCCTGAGACTGAATGTGTCGGCCCGGACTAGCCTGCGCGGACTACGCAGGCTGATCTGGTTGATACATTACGCAGAGTCCATAATGTTGGTCCTTTCGTGGAACGGCTCATATATATAGTTTCAGTTTATTGATTGGTTGAGCTGTGCTGTGATGCGGGGATTCGCATCAGAGCGCAATTATCGTATAACTTAACTAGTATCACTAAGACTTGAATTGAATTAGTATCATTATGAGTTAAATATATCTTTTACACTATTATTATTAGTAGCTGTAATATTATAATATAACTAATATACTGAATTAGTATCATTATAAGTTAAATATATCTTTTACACTATTATTAGTAGTAGCTGTAATATTATAATATATAACTGTAATATACTGAATTAGTATCATTATGAGTTGAATATATCTTTTACAATATTATTAGTAGTAGCTGTAATATTATAATATAACTAATATACTGAATTAGTATCATTATGAGTTAAATATATCTTTTACACTATTATTAGTAGTAGCTGTAATAATATAATATAACTGTAATATACTGAATTAGTATCATTATGAGTTGAATATATCTTTTACACTATTATTAGTAGTAGCTGTAATATTATAATATAACTAATATACTGAATTAGTATCATTATGAGTTGAATATATCTTTTACACTATTATTAGTAGTAGCTGTAATATTATAATATAACTAATATACTGAATTAGTATCATTATGAGTTGAATATATATTTTACAATATTATTATTATTAGCTGTAATATTATAATATAACTGTAATATACTGAATAAGTATCAATATGAGTTGAATATATCTTTTACACTATTATTAGTAGTAGCTGTAATATTATAATATAACTAATATACTGAATTAGTATCATTATGAGTTGAATATATCTTTTACAATATTATTATTATTAGCTGTAATATTATAATATAACTGTAATATACTGAATAAGTATCATTATGAGTTGAATATATCTTTTACACTATTATTATTATTATTATTAGCTGTAATATACTGCTTTACTAAGTCACGATGATAACATAAATGTATATACACTTAGTATGTAGTTCAATGTTTACGTTACGAAATAAAGAGTTTGAAGTTTGAATCTTAGCAACGCTAAGCCCACAATGTTGAGTGACAAGGTTGATAAACCATCACTACCATTTTTAAAGTCTGTGGTATGGCACGGCCGGTGATGGAACCAGCGACCACTTGGAGCTGTGGTCAGTTAACTATGACATTATTTGTCCAACAGATATAGTTTAAACATATTGTATTGCCATATAAAATTATTTAACTGTAAACTGTATACATTATACAGGTATATCATATACTATTATAGGCAAAAAGGTCTGGCCACAAATTCTCACAACATTTATATATGTCATTTAGATATGTGTTATATATATAGGTTTATATGTTACAGTCAATCTGTGAAATCAACCATTTCATGAAATGGCTTAACTAATTAGCCTTTTCGTGAAATGACCAATTCACTCAGTCATTTCATGAAATAGCTAAATATTTCAGGCTTTTCATGATTTGGCCGAAATTTCAATGCCAATTCTTTTAGCCATTTCATGAAATGGCTGATTTCACAGATTGACTGTAACACATATATGTTATAAACTGATCTGTTACCATGTAAAATAGTCATGGCATTAATAAATAACCTTTTCAGTCTAACTTATTCTTGGTACTAGTTCTCCTGCCCTCGGTCCATCCTTACAAGCGGCATATTTTCCTGAACAAGACATAAATATAAGTGATGTGTGCGCCTTTTCGAATTTTTTTTTCAGCAATTAGTTGTACTGTCCAGAGAGTCCTGTAAACATGCTACGACCGTGCTAGGACCTGGACCAATATTCCTCGTCACGTAAGCAAAGATTGTATCCATTGATTCTAGATCCATTGATTGTGTTATGATTCTCGTTTGTGTTTCATAAGCTTGCTATACAACTAGTAGTTTATATGCAAATAAAAGAATATTTTATTTTATGAAATGTTTCCTATTGACAAGATCAATTGTGCAGCTCAGCTTTTTTTTTAAATTTCTATCCATTTCTGAGTCTACCTGTTTGCTAAACTACTTAACCCTTTCCCTCATATAAACGCTTTCGGACGCCTCTGCAGCAGACGGCTTTTTGAAAACATGGTGACAAAAGAAGAAATTGCACAAAACGTGCAATTTCTCCTTTTGCCACAATGTTTTCCACTTTTAGTCATAGGTTATCCATTCAATTATGGAGATTTTCTATGTTTTGACAAAATACGTTCAAAGTCGTCTGCTGCAGATTTGCCGTATGAGGGAAAGGGTTAAACCCGTTCGTTCCAGCTTGCAATACATCTGCAACAGAGGAGATTGTACACAATGTAGCAGAAATGTGGAAAATCTCTGGAAATAAGAGTAAAGTAATTAAAATTAGTTTCTCCTGTTCCCACAATGGTTCCAAAATACTTCTGCTGCAGATGTGTCTGCATGTTGGAAAGGATTTTACAATGCTTTTTTTTTTCTAGAAACATGAAATGTTGATTATTAACCCTTTCCCACATACAACTAATTTGCAGTATACAACTGGGAAAACATCTAGGCACTTTTGTTTGAAAATCTCTATAAATTAAAGCAAACTTTTTGAAAAGAGTTGAAAGTTTGTTACAAAAGAAGAAATGTTTTTTTAAAAGTCGTCTGCTGCAAATGCGTCAGAAAGCGTGTGTATGTCATTTTCGGATCCCTTCACGTTAATTGTATCGGCGTCAGAAAACGTCTGTATGTCATTTTGATCCCTTCAGGTTGATTGTATCGGCGTCAGTCTTCCTGATTGTATGTACCGTCACGCAAAAGATTTCCCATGAAGTGGACGAAATACAGACCAAGAGTAAAAAAATTCTTCCAAAAAATAAATGTTGTACGAAGTGTAATAAAACATGCAAGGTGGGTTGATAAAAATAAGTTGTGTACAAGGTGGGTTGATACATATAAGTTGTGTACAAGGTGGGTTGATACATATAAGTTGTGTAAAAGGTGGGT
Source organism: Serripes groenlandicus (assembly GCA_031761405.1). Taxonomy (NCBI): domain Eukaryota; kingdom Metazoa; phylum Mollusca; class Bivalvia; order Cardiida; family Cardiidae; genus Serripes; species Serripes groenlandicus. The sequence continues at coordinate 137,713,202 of JASEVX010000004.1, forward strand.
TGATAAAAATAAGTTGTGTACAAGGTGGGTTGATACATATAAGTTGTGTACAAGATGGGTTAATACATATAAGTTGTGTACACGGTGGGTTGATACATATAAGTTGTGTACAAGGTGGGTTGATACATATAAGTTGTGTACACAGTGGGTTGATACATATAAGTTGTGTACAAGGTGGGTTGATGAAAATAAGTTGTGTACAAGGTGGATTGATACATATAAGTTGTGTACAAGGTGGGTTGATACATATAAGTTGTGTACAAGGTGGTTGATAAAAATAAGTTGTGTACAAGGTGGATTGATACATATAAGTTGTGTACAAGGTGGGTTGATAAAAATAAGTTGTGTACAAGGTGGATTGATACAAATAAGTTGTGTACAAGGTGGGTTGATAAAGGGCATTAAATCTTTCCCCACGAGTACTTTTAATCTTCGGAAGACGACTTTGATAAACATATAGGAAATCATATGCGAGCCCTTTGTAAATGAAATACTATCTGTAATAGTGTTTAAAACATTAGGCAATAGGGAAAATACTCATTATTAGCAATTTCTCCCTT
>JASEVX010000004.1:138399881-138573982 GCA_031761405.1 Serripes groenlandicus
GGCGCTCTATGAAAACCAACCGTAAAGTATTTCTGACCAGAGAAGAACCAATTCAGCCAGCGCATCCGCGACGTGAATTAAACCTAGAAGGTTTCGGTAAATTTCTGTAAAGTGGTATCCATTTGGATCCTTAGCATGGATCCTCATATAGATATTATCTACACGTGTACTTATAACGCTTAGATTTGTTGGAGGACCGCTCATATTAACATACCTTCATAGCTAGGTCGTCGGTAATAAACAGTAAATTTCTTGCGCACGTTACCTCAATACGGGTCCCTTCACGGATATAAACCTCACGACTCACATTGGGGCCTTAAAAATGACAATGTGTACATGTATTCTACGTGTACTATGAATATTTGCAGTCACGTTAGTGAAACGACAGTCAACATATTATATGTCCAAGTACACTGACCTTTTTATTTTGTTCGTATGCCGTATAATTGCATACTCTAGTGCAAAGGAAGATACACCAAGAGAAGTCAATATATTTAATATAACAAACGTACATTGCTTTACCCCATTAAAGCATATATAATCCGTTAAACAGATTTTTCGCAAAGTTAACATTAAAAGCGTCTTTCTCACGAGCATAATTAAGTTGTTGGTGTTCACGAATAGAAATATATCCGAATGTGCATGTTTAAAAAACGATATTGTGTTTTTCTTTATATTTTTTACTTGATACATGACAAGTTGGGACACCTGTGCATAATATCGGTTCTAAAATTGATAAATTAATAAAAGGAAGCAATCTAAATAAATAACAGGATATTTATTAACAATATGAACGGTGTTACTCTCAAAAGAGTTTTCAGACAAAGTCTTACTTACATTCTTATTGTAATAGTTATAAAAAATGTCCTGTACTTTAGGATCATCCCTCGATTGCTTACCGATACCGTAACCTATAGTGAGTAAATATTCCAGTGTCGACTCAACCTCTTCACTGCGTACGCATTGTATAATTCCAGAGGAAGGATCAGTCTGGTTTTGCTTAATAATAAGCCTTGCTGGTGTATATGTTGTACGTGCATATACAGCGATAGCCACGTCTAAAGCCATCTGACATGGTTCTTCTTGAGACAGTCTTACTTCTACAATACTGAAAATGTTAAAAATCCTTAATGTTTAATATATAGTGGGCTCACTATTACTCGATCATTCGATAACTCGAACCATTTCCTGGAACAAATCTGTCTTTTGAAATATAGTGTCCAAGTAACTGCCGAGTAAATAAATCATTGATGCTATCAAGAAAATACGACGAAAGCTTCACGGAGATTGTAATAGTTCATTATATTCCAATCAAAAGTTAGCCTTGTCATTATTAGAATATATAAAAGTTCCAGTGTGGGTTTCGTCCCTTTTGACGAGGTTATTTAAAACTGTTTGGAACATATTACCTAGCTCTGCTTGATATAGACATGATACGGGCCTTATTTTGAAATGTAATTTTTAATATATCAGGGAAAGCTGTAAGATTCATATTCCGTTGGCAATTGTAGCGGTAAAGGTACGTTAAAGTTATATATTTTAAAAATTATAGCTATGCGATCTTTTAAAGATATACATGTACTCTTATTTATACGTAAATGCTAGTGTTTGAGATATATATGAACGACATATAGATAAAGGAATGCGCTTTGAATTTAATCAGTAACTGAAATTCATTATTGAATACCGTGCGTGAGAAAACATACACGTTGGTATTTATGATCATTCACGGTCTGTTCAAGATCTACACTGTTAACATAATACTATATAAGTTTAGCTTCTTTCAACATGTGTAGGTTTTGATAAGGCGGAACAGATGTACAGACTGGACTGAACCTTCATTTTTCAGAATGCTTACTTATTCCTTTTCCCATGGACTGGCTCATTTCAAAGTGTGGTATAACGGGTATGCCTACCTTAATATAGAACGATGCATAACTAATGTATCTCAACTTCAGTGTGTTAAAGGGAGTTTTATTTTAATTCGCTTACAGTGAATACTCGGGGGAATGAGGAGGAATATTAACTCACAGCTTACGTACCAGAATTTTTGTTTCTGCATAGGTAATTTTACAGATGTAGTTTGGCCACAGGTGTTTGTGTCAGCAAACTTCCATTGGTTGTTATCCTCTTTGACAAGAGTATATGATGTGACAGCTGGATTTTCTATATCTATATTGAATAGATGAGAGGGACTTTCGATCTGATAGTGGTCAATACTAGCATTTTTACACACCCAGATGTATTTTGACGCATTTGCAGCCGATGACTTGGATTTTGATTAGAGGTTAAATGGCTCGTCATGAGCATTTTTCGTTTGTCATAATGCTTTTAACTCTATTCAATAAATGTATTTTTTATTGATAAAGATATTTTAAAAAAATTCAAAGCATTTTCTCGAAGTCGTCTTCTATGCCTTGTATGTGGAAAAGGAGTGTATGTTGTGTTAACTTTATTTGAACATTATTTCACTAAAACATATTCACATATTCATAATGTATCTAAAAGGGCTCCGCATATTTCAGTATCTTCATTTATCTAAAAATACAATAACGTGAGACAAGATATGAAATTAAAGCTATATTTCAAAGGTAATTTACATTGAAGCTATGATATAAACAAATAACATAGACCAAATGTTACGGTCAGGCAATTAATAGGGAAATAAAATCGAAGAAAAAAATGTGCTTATCTGTAGTTTCAGAAAAGTTTTTCACTCAGTTTTCATAAACATTCCTTGACAATGATTTAGATAATATTTTGCTTTAATGCGCAAACTTGCTTCAAAAACGCAGCATGCATGAAACGAATACCTTTTTGATTTGTGATGTCAACTGTCAACGGTTTGGCAGGTGGTTGTGCACAATGAACGTATATAACAGAACTGGCAGAACACGATCGTTTGTTCATTGATTCCATTATATCGTCGTTCACAGGAACGACCTACAAGAATAAGTTATTAAAGTAATTTGAATACAACTACAAAGAAATAAATGGAAATGACTAGAAACGATGACTCTTAATTCAATATTGTTTTTTATTTCTACTTAAACGAGAAGAGGGTACTTTGTGTGCCGTTAGAAAATTCACATTTACAAGCCTAGTACTAGTTACTTACCAACGGTAAAGTATACTGTCGTTGTGATAGAACTGAAAAGCGATTTAAACAGCGTTTACCTGAATAACTATAATAAGATTCGTTTAATATATAGACTTAAATATAGAAGCATAGTCTACGTCTTATATATCCCATTTACCTTCGTCCTTACGAAAGATGTCCTCCCCGTCAGCTTTTGTTGGGGGTGCGCGCGGGGTCGGGGGCTCGCATGAGCAAGTGTACAGGGAACATAGCTGCGAAATCCATCAGGCGGCTGGTTGGTGGGACTAGATATGACAAGGGAGCCCACTCATCAATAAGCACCAGTGTTGCAATCAAGTCAAATTTTTTTAAATTACGTAAATATTTTATTCTACAGGGCTGGCACAGTGTGTGATTTATGTATATCGCACTAGTTTTAATGGGTCCTCAAGGGTCGTTTTTGCTGGTTGGTGCGCGAGGTATTTTTTAAGCCATATGTTTTAACCACACTGTGCCACTACGCTGTAGCATTTGTTCTATGTTATTTTTCATTTATATTTTGTCTTAAAAAAAGAAAACAAATCATTCTTAGTTCTTCTTTTTTTTAAGTGATTATTTATTTTAACAAGTTCGCCCTTTGCCCACAACGGGGCCGGTGATTGGCTGCGAGCTAGATATGGTCGACTCGTCCTTCAACATAGAATTATGAGTGAAGGTCGAGCTCGGCCAGAAAGGCGGATTGAAATTCGGCCAATCGGGGACACCGTTGTGGAGGAGGGTTCGGGAGTGCTTTTTTTTTTTTGGCACATCTTTTTGTTTTTCTACATATTTTTTGTTTTACATTTTTTCATCTTAATACTTTACTTCTAAATAATAGTAAAAAAAGAAAAGATTTTTCTCTTTAAATTTTGTTATCCTTATGTGTAATTTTAAAAAATATTTATATATTCGCCCTTTGCCCATCTAAATCGGCTAAAGGGTAAAACAGTTACCTGCACAACGGGGCCTGTGATTGGCTGGACGCTAAATCTGGTCAAGTCGTCTGTCACCATAGATTTGTGTGTGAAAGTCGAGCTTGGCCAGAAAAGCGGATTGAAATTCGGCCAATCAGGGGCGCCGTTGTGGAGGTCTGTTAGGTAGTGGTTTTTTTTGCACTTTTTCTTTTAAATTTTTAATTTTTTTTTTTTTTTTTTCTCTTTTATCAATTGTTTAAAACAAAATCTTATAAACACACACACCTATATACCCACATACAATAATGAACCTATAAACAGAAAGCGGGATATGCAACAATGAAATATAAGCAGTCAGTGTCAAAAGTCATATATATTATAATAAAAACATTGAAAAAAAAAACATATATAGTCTACCCCCATTAATAAAAAAAAAAATTGGAGAGAGAATAATGGCTGCTCGCCAAATGGCTTTATGCCGATAGGCGAGGGTAAACAACCACATAAGAAGAAGAATTAGCATCAGATGATTCCGTTAATATAACAGTTCTTTCTGGATCATTTGATCGCGAAACAGTCGTAAGGACGAAGGTAAATGGGATATATAAGACGTAGACTATGCTTCTATATTTAAGTCTATATATTAAACGAATCTTATTATAGTTATTCAGGTAAACGCTGTTTAAATCGCTTTTCAGTTCTATCACAACGACAGTATACTTTACCGTTGGTAAGTAACTAGTACTAGGCTTGTAAATGTGAATTTTCTAACGGCACACAAAGTACCCTCTTCTCGTTTAAGTAGAAATAAAAAACAATATTGAATTAAGAGTCATCGTTTCTAGTCATTTCCATTTATTTCTTTGTAGTTGTATTCAAATTACTTTAATAACTTATTCTTGTAGGTCGTTCCTGTGAACGACGATATAATGGAATCAATGAACAAACGATCGTGTTCTGCCAGTTCTGTTATATACGTTCATTGTGCACAACCACCTGCCAAACCGTTGACAGTTGACATCACAAATCAAAAAGGTATTCGTTTCATGCATGCTGCGTTTTTGAAGCAAGTTTGCGCATTAAAGCAAAATATTATCTAAATCATTGTCAAGGAATGTTTATGAAAACTGAGTGAAAAACTTTTCTGAAACTACAGATAAGCACATTTTTTTCTTCGATTTTATTTCCCTATTAATTGCCTGACCGTAACATTTGGTCTATGTTATTTGTTTATATCATAGCTTCAATGTAAATTACCTTTGAAATATAGCTTTAATTTCATATCTTGTCTCACGTTATTGTATTTTTAGATAAATGAAGATACTGAAATATGCGGAGCCCTTTTAGATACATTATGAATATGTGAATATGTTTTAGTGAAATAATGTTCAAATAAAGTTAACACAACATACACTCCTTTTCCACATACAAGGCATAGAAGACGACTTCGAGAAAATGCTTTGAATTTTTTTAAAATATCTTTATCAATAAAAAATACATTTATTGAATAGAGTTAAAAGCATTATGACAAACGAAAAATGCTCATGACGAGCCATTTAACCTCTAATCAAAATCCAAGTCATCGGCTGCAAATGCGTCAAAATACATCTGGGTGTGTAAAAATGCTAGTATTGACCACTATCAGATCGAAAGTCCCTCTCATCTATTCAATATAGATATAGAAAATCCAGCTGTCACATCATATACTCTTGTCAAAGAGGATAACAACCAATGGAAGTTTGCTGACACAAACACCTGTGGCCAAACTACATCTGTAAAATTACCTATGCAGAAACAAAAATTCTGGTACGTAAGCTGTGAGTTAATATTCCTCCTCATTCCCCCGAGTATTCACTGTAAGCGAATTAAAATAAAACTCCCTTTAACACACTGAAGTTGAGATACATTAGTTATGCATCGTTCTATATTAAGGTAGGCATACCCGTTATACCACACTTTGAAATGAGCCAGTCCATGGGAAAAGGAATAAGTTAGCATTCTGAAAAATGAAGGTTCAGTCCAGTCTGTACATCTGTTCCGCCTTATCAAAACCTACACATGTTGAAAGAAGCTAAACTTATATAGTATTATGTTAACAGTGTAGATCTTGAACAGACCGTGAATGATCATAAATACCAACGTGTATGTTTTCTCACGCACGGTATTCAATAATGAATTTCAGTTACTGATTAAATTCAAAGCGCATTCCTTTATCTATATGTCGTTCATATATATCTCAAACACTAGCATTTACGTATAAATAAGAGTACATGTATATCTTTAAAAGATCGCATAGCTATAATTTTTAAAATATATAACTTTAACGTACCTTTACCGCTACAATTGCCAACGGAATATGAATCTTACAGCTTTCCCTGATATATTAAAAATTACATTTCAAAATAAGGCCCGTATCATGTCTATATCAAGCAGAGCTAGGTAATATGTTCCAAACAGTTTTAAATAACCTCGTCAAAAGGGACGAAACCCACACTGGAACTTTTATATATTCTAATAATGACAAGGCTAACTTTTGATTGGAATATAATGAACTATTACAATCTCCGTGAAGCTTTCGTCGTATTTTCTTGATAGCATCAATGATTTATTTACTCGGCAGTTACTTGGACACTATATTTCAAAAGACAGATTTGTTCCAGGAAATGGTTCGAGTTATCGAATGATCGAGTAATAGTGAGCCCACTATATATTAAACATTAAGGATTTTTAACATTTTCAGTATTGTAGAAGTAAGACTGTCTCAAGAAGAACCATGTCAGATGGCTTTAGACGTGGCTATCGCTGTATATGCACGTACAACATATACACCAGCAAGGCTTATTATTAAGCAAAACCAGACTGATCCTTCCTCTGGAATTATACAATGCGTACGCAGTGAAGAGGTTGAGTCGACACTGGAATATTTACTCACTATAGGTTACGGTATCGGTAAGCAATCGAGGGATGATCCTAAAGTACAGGACATTTTTTATAACTATTACAATAAGAATGTAAGTAAGACTTTGTCTGAAAACTCTTTTGAGAGTAACACCGTTCATATTGTTAATAAATATCCTGTTATTTATTTAGATTGCTTCCTTTTATTAATTTATCAATTTTAGAACCGATATTATGCACAGGTGTCCCAACTTGTCATGTATCAAGTAAAAAATATAAAGAAAAACACAATATCGTTTTTTAAACATGCACATTCGGATATATTTCTATTCGTGAACACCAACAACTTAATTATGCTCGTGAGAAAGACGCTTTTAATGTTAACTTTGCGAAAAATCTGTTTAACGGATTATATATGCTTTAATGGGGTAAAGCAATGTACGTTTGTTATATTAAATATATTGACTTCTCTTGGTGTATCTTCCTTTGCACTAGAGTATGCAATTATACGGCATACGAACAAAATAAAAAGGTCAGTGTACTTGGACATATAATATGTTGACTGTCGTTTCACTAACGTGACTGCAAATATTCATAGTACACGTAGAATACATGTACACATTGTCATTTTTAAGGCCCCAATGTGAGTCGTGAGGTTTATATCCGTGAAGGGACCCGTATTGAGGTAACGTGCGCAAGAAATTTACTGTTTATTACCGACGACCTAGCTATGAAGGTATGTTAATATGAGCGGTCCTCCAACAAATCTAAGCGTTATAAGTACACGTGTAGATAATATCTATATGAGGATCCATGCTAAGGATCCAAATGGATACCACTTTACAGAAATTTACCGAAACCTTCTAGGTTTAATTCACGTCGCGGATGCGCTGGCTGAATTGGTTCTTCTCTGGTCAGAAATACTTTACGGTTGGTTTTCATAGAGCGCCGAGCAACTGTTCTTGCGTTTTGAAACGTTTTTTTATCGTCAGATAACGGATGTATTCCCATACACAGTCCAATAATACAATAATACAATATACTCTATTGTAAAAAAAGCTGCAAAATGTATAACAAGTTTCAATCTCAATAAAATCAGACATAAATTTGCTCGCTCGTTCATAGATAAGATGAATGTCCCATACAGGGCGACTCAGATTTTCATTTGTGTCAATCAAATTATTGCTTATAAAATCGTTCGGTATACAAAAAAAATAATACAGCCCATAAACGAGGTAGTGAATATGTGAGTGGCGAGTGTTCAAATATTATAGAACAGAGCATTGGTTTTATCGTGCGATTGAATTGGATTAAAACACCTAGCACTTAGTCATGAGTATTAACGTGCATTCGATAAGAACTTTTATGTGTTGTAGTACGATCTGATATTCGTACAGCAAAGTCTTTTGGCATGATCTCAATGAAATTGAGCAAGATCAAAGATCAAAAACAAAACTCATGACAGAAGACAATGGCTTCTCCGAAAACACTTCTGTTAATACAATCGGAAATGGAAAAGAAAATATTAAATTTGATAAGTACTGGTACGAGGGGCAAAGGAAACGCAATTTCGGTGAGTGAAATAGCAGAAGTGAGACAACTGAAATACTTTCGAACGAACTTTAAACAAAATTCAAAGAAACTAATTAATACTAAATATACAAAACTTGGTCATATATATTAATTACAAATAAAAGAACAGTGAAGTCTTAACCGAGATTTTACGTATGAAAAGTGTCGCAAGTCTTCACGTTTCGAACATACAAAACGACCACAAATCGCTCGGCATTGATCATACAGAAAACCTATGAAACTTTATTTATAGACTTGGACATGCATGTATTTGATTCATCGTCAACATAATTACAATATATATAGCATATTACAAGAAAAAACATTAAGAAAAGACATATAATATAACATATAGTACTATAAAGAATAAACATTGTAATTCATTAAAGACGGAAACATTATACAATCAAAATGAATATATGCAGAATTTAGTACATTTTTTTAGCATGAATTATACCTCACATACTCAGCAATGACTGACCGTAATATTAAGTACACGATTAATAGTTACTTCATTTAGTATATATCGCGGGCTCATACAAAACGGTTATTAGAACATATATTTACAAAACGAAGTTACAACAACCTTTGAACGTTAAGACATCGATGTGTTCTTGAAATATTCCTATTAATGTAATGCATTAATCATGTTTCCTTCATATAATAAAAGAACCTTCATATATATTTCAGAATACCATTTGTTTCTACGCTCACTGGGGATGTACCAAAGCCGTTTCATTTGGGATTAAAAGCAAATACTTTCAAAGGGACTATTCCTGTTTCAGTGGTGACGTGATCAGCACCTTCCACGGGACATGTGACACGAACAACCCATCAGATGGTGATCTAACAATAACACAAACTATAACCTTACCAAAGGTAAAGACGATAAGAGCTTATGCATGTAAAAGGGTACAATTTTGCATTTCCGAACAGAGCTTGTTCAAATCAGGCTGTCCATCTGCTTTGTCTTATTATACTATATACAAGTTGATAACAGTTTCTAACATGTTTGTGTTAATAATATGTGAACTTTATAGATATTGATCATACTGATCTATATATACATTGTTCACTCAAGCCAACTTATACCTTCTCCCATGCATGGGCTCATTTTCGCTTTTGTTTACATTATCAAACGTGAAAATAAACAATGACTTTCAATCACGCGTGAACTGTTAACTCAAAATTAACAGATGGAAAGAGTACAACTCAAAATTATCATTTCAAGAAACTTGGTATAGATCGCGTTTGTTCTATACGGATGTTAATGACTTTGATTGTATTGTCGAATATATCTACCAATTGCATTATATTTTAATATTCAACAGCAAAATCGGCTGTTTTTGAAAGTTAACATCTGGTAAGTCATGTGTATGTACTATTAAATATCATCAGTCAAATTAAGCGTCATGTTGAGCTAGTAGCTCAAGTAAATCGATCAAATGCGATCTGTTATTCTAATAGATATCTCCTTTGCACATTTCATTATTTGATGTCTCTCTTGAATGTGTTTATACGTTCGAATTACCGATCTTATGCTCGACCAAAAGTATAAGCATCACTTACAGGCACTAAACTTATATACATACTACATGATTTTTTTATGTTTCGAATAATTTAAATTTAAATGTAAATTACTGTTTGAAAGATCGTTACTTTTGATGAAACATGGCTGTTTGAGCATAACTTTTTAAATTATGTTACTGCGTACGTATGATTCAATGTCGGATATGTTACTGTGCTGCATTTATGATCGTACACATTAATAGTTGTGCGCCCATTACTCATTGTTTTACTCATTACTTTGTTCGACGGATTGTCGTCGTTTATATCAATCACATTAACACCGGACATTCATTGCTTGAATATAGAAATGATGATCGCCTCAACCTGTCACAGCTTGACCGTTGTGTAAGCCATTCAAATGTGTCGCCTACAATATCGTTAGGTATAACACAAAGGAGATATTCCATATAAATATACGAAATAGAGATGAGGTTATTGTTAATTGTTCCGGTTGTATAGAACCAAGGGCTGGTTGTATCGTGCGATTTCATTGGACAAAACAAACAAGCTTCTGTTCGTGACTATTTTAGTGTAAAGAGTTTACTCAAGACGACCTTGTATGTAGACCCAATATATACACAGTGACGTATTTTGGTCTCAATAAAATGTAAACATAACCTTGACCTCATCTTTTATCTACATAGCCTATGCATTTTTCAGGATGGCTCGACCCCGAGACGGGCTTTCGGTAACATATCACCTGAAAGTAAGTCGTTTATTCACTATCTTGTAAGAAAACGATTTCAATAAAAGTTTATTTGACACTGTCAAAATAAATACAAGTGAATGCAATCCGTGAATGTATGATAGCGGAGGTTACTTAACCATTTCCCATATACAATACAAATATGAAAACATCTATACAAAAACATGGAGGACATCTACAAATGAAAACATAATTATTGTGGCAAAATGAGAACTTGCTTTCTTATTATATGCAATGTATGCTTCTTACACACTGTTTTCAAGAGTCGTCTTGGTCCCTTACTTGATGACGTAATAGTCGAACAACATTAGGTATCATGAAATATAAAGTCTGCAAAAATAATGAATAAAATAATGGTCGTTGTAAGTTTTCTATTTCGTGTTCTCCTCTACACAATAAAACACGATTAATAAACACTAATTGTGTTTGTTCTTATAAGATCAAGTTATATTTTTACAAGTAATATGTTTACAAGGAATAATATCTCTATATGGCTGGATATACACGGTTTCTATAAGGCTATTATGCCTCGTACAATGAAGATGAGCAATTGATTGTAGAAGTTCAAGGAACGTACATGTAAGTATTCAGCCAGAGGGCAGAAAAACTTATATGGCATGAATAAAACACGTAAGAAACAGGTTGACTAAAAACGGGCATGCCACATTTATTAATGCCATAAAGCATTTAGCATGGTTACATAACTCATGAATTTAGTGGCAAGTGGTATGTAGAGACCGGATAAAGACGAGATTAATAGTGACATGGTTTCAAAGTGTGAGTTTATCTGAATCTTATCAATTGTTATTTTCAATTATTCACCGAAAGCAAGTAATAAATACATTTCACTTTCACTAACGCTCGAGATTGTTTCTCACCTATAAGTTTGTTATAACGAAACCTATTGTATTATTTGTATAAAAGTTCATTCTTTTCAGTGATTGCTTTGACTAACTGCGTGTCGTTTCTGCTTATCAATAAATGTTCCAATCACTGGCAAGTGATATTGAGTAACCTTTGTGGAGGTTCCAAATTAAGAACAGTCACACGCGAAGCTGAGAAGGAAAGTGGGAGCCAGTCATTGGACCATCAGCATATGTGTAAACTCGTCATAAGTGATTGGATAAAGTCGAAGAATGTTCACTTTAACAAGGTATAATTCGATGAAATTGACCTAATCCTGACGTTTGTACAATTGTACTTATATGTATGTTCGCTCGGTTGAACTGAATACAATATATCTACTACCGTGATTGTGTTTTTACAAAAAACAAGATAGAATATTGATACAACACATGCATGTATTAATAATAATAAAGATAGTTGATGATCAGGCTAATATTATTCGGCTAAAGTTCTGGTCAAATGGCTAATCAATATCTTTTTTAGTCATGAATTTCACTCTTTAAGTCTTTTCCACTTAAGAAGTCTGTTGGTGCATCTGATGTAGAAAACTTTTGAAACAAACTTGGACAAAAGGAGAATTTACCCATCATGGACAATCTTTTGAATATTTTGCCAGGATGTTTTCAATTCAAATAAATCTTTCCTTTTTAATTCATACACATATTCAGCATTTGTGTCCAGTTGCTTGCCAAGTCATCTGCTGCAGATATTTTGTTCGTGGTAAAGGATTAAACATGCCTCTTTGGTATACAACCTGATTTTATTTCTTTGTTTTTAAATTATTCTTTTATTCTTTTCTTTCCACATTTGATAATCCGTATTTACTTATTTCTCAATGTTTATATATTGATAGCTGATTGATTCTTGAATTGTAAATTAAAAGCCAATAGTGTGTAAATACACTACTTTACTAAGTCAACATATATACTTTCAGTTTGCAGCGGTAAAATATGTCTTAGAAAGCTCTGGCTATTCAACACTAGTAGAACCTTTCACAGTATACATGGACTTATTCAAAGGTTAAACTTTTCTTTTAAGTTCCGCTTAAGGCTGAATTTAATTTTTTAAATATTCTTTTATCATTTGTAGCTACGAGTTCCCGTACAATATCTCAAAATAATATTATTCCTTCAAAACCTTATCGCGTAAAACTATTATTGAACCAATTCGTGTGACCTAGGCTTAACATTGCAATTCTTCAGAGATGAGGACATTTTTTCAAAAGTTGAACACATTGTTGCCAAAAGGACTAATACTTATAACAAGCAGTTCTCCTTCTACTGCACTATTTTAATTAGTTCTTTGCTGCAGATGCGTCAAATTGCATCTTTGTTTGTGAAGATATTGAACTATTAGTATACGTTTGTGAGGAAATATTTTTGTAACTTTTAAATGAATTGTCGCTCGACGCTCAAGTTAATTTCTCCGTAAAAGGACGCATACATTTTTTTAAAAAAACATGACTAAGGTATGGTTTATCTTTTCGGAATTTTCATTTGTTTCATCTAAGATTTAATATTTTGATGAATTAAACATTTCCACATTTCATAATATATTTATATCGATACACCAACGTAGTTTTTGTTTACTTATCTAGAACAAATGTCCGACGAAGTTATAAAGGTCCTTGCAGCAGGCATAGCAAAAGACGTTTCCGACGTTGCTGATGACCTCCAAATCTCTGACGCTGAGATAAATGAATTCTTTGATGAGTTCCACGACGATACTCGGGGTCAGATAGAAGCTTTGATTTACGGATGGAGGTTTACGAATACCGCCATAGAAGCTGGGGCAAATGCTTTGGACCTACTAAAACAGGTTCTCGGATTGTAGAGTTGAAGCACATATAACCTTTAGAGACAAACTGTTAGTTTGAATAACAATTAAACAGAAAAAAGTACATTTATATGGCATATACATTCAGGTTTACGTTTCTGTGTGTTGCCTGTTAATGTTTTTTTATAATTATTCAGTTCTTTCCACTGTATATTCTTACCCGAGAGTGCCAAGGAAGGCAGTAACTACTACCATTTTTAAAGTACTTGGTATAACCTGGCCGGTGATCGAACGCGGCACCTCCAACACCCGAGGCGGACACTCTACCACTACACCACCGGTAGACACTTCGATGACCTAGACGTTAGTTACGATAAATGTAGATCGAGTAGAAGTTATCGATTTTGAGTACCGTACTGTTGTCAGAAAGTCTTATTAAACAATTTTCAACCATTTCCTTCACACAGAGGAGGCCACTCTGCAGCAGACGACTTTTGAAAACATTGTGACAAAAGAAGAAATTTCTCATAATGAGAAAATTCCCCTTAGTCACAATGTTTTCAACTCTTTTAAGGCTATGATAAATTTCGTTAAATGTCTGTTTAATAAAATGCTTTTGAATGTTTTCATCAAGATGTGTTTCTATAAAACATATAATGTCGAAATCAGAAAAAATGCTCTTATATATAATCAACATTGCTACGAATACTACGTATGTTTAATTGCATTATTGGAATATATCTATTAACATATAGCTGAGGACCTGGAATGGTTTTGACATCTTCACAGATTACTAATAGCAAAACATATATCCATCTAATGACCTGGGTAAAACAGTATATGTTTAGAGATACTATGAGTAAATATAAAAATGTCAACATCTGATAAGAAAGTTCGAACATCTCCTGTAAGGATTAACCGTAAAGCAGCTATTTATGCTGCAGCCATGTGTACATGCATGAAACAAGTCAATAGCTCCGCGCCAAGCACCACAGCCTACGGTGTGTAAATATCTTCACAAAACGCCTGCGCACAGATACTGTTTAAAATTAATCTCAACAATTGACGCTTCCCCACCTCAAAAACCCAGCCGACATAACACAATTTGAAACATAAGGCAAAAAATAAAAATAAAAGATATTAAACAATCAGATGCATATAGTTCTAGAAAAGAATAATAAAATGAAGATGAATTCAGATATATACAGTTTAGTTAAATAGGTACTTGATAAGTTGGAATAAATATAGAAGTGTATTGTACAGATCGAGTCTCTTCCTTAGAGTAGTATGAATAGGACAAGAAAGGTCGTATGAACATGTTTCAATACGATCGAAGATGCTTATAGGTAGTTTTATAAACACAGTAGTATCTGCATAATACAATATACCACAATAACATCAAATGTAACAATTCTGAACAAACTATCATAAATTTGCTACATTCACACAACCATTTTTCTAGTGTGAAAGGTATACGTATACACACATGCACAACAACCTACACTGTATATACAAATGGTAATTTACACACACATTTGTACATGTGTATTAGGACAATGATACACATATAAGCAGTTTACATAATCAGTTGTTGCAAAATTCAACAGTAAATGGTTTAACATATATATTGACCAGTACCGGTTCAGACAAAACCGCAATTCGCGCCGTCCAATCAGTCACAGCACTGTTAAAGATAAGAAACATACTTTTGAATTATTTGTAACATGAGACATGTGAAAAAAACAATTTGTGAAAGGAGAAGCATATCTCTTTCATATCATACAAATCATACATTTTTATTCATTTTTTTTAAATCATACATTTTTTATTTATTGGTTCTAAGTAAAATATTTAAATTAAGGTGAAAGAGAGTTAAATAGTACTTTTCATATATATGATGTATACATAAACAGAAACCTTTGATAAGAAATGAAATAAGTGTCTTGTGCATGAAGACTTCAAGCATTCAGCATTGTCTGTATTGAAATATAACAAACTATCATAGAGAAGGCCTATCGTACGGTTCATGATAAGCACCTTACCTCAATATAATCTTATTCTCTGTAAATCACAATTTATTTATTTGTTCAATTATACAAACAAATTAAATGTGTTTTTAATACGATGGACGTCGTTTGAAACCGGTTGACACGTAACGCTATTAGACCTTATAATAAAAATTATAACTGAAATCGGGAGCCAGTCTGTGTATACTGTATATAAAAAATCAAAGCGCCGATGGCACAATAGTGGCGATCGTGTAGAAAATCCTGCAAAGTAACAAGCAGTATCTCGGTGTAGGCCTTGCGATTTTTAATATATATAGGCATACAGTTAAGAACATCATGAAATTGACAATCTGAGCGGAACGTGATTGGATCGTGAGCGTGATTGGAACGAAGTTGGAACGCTTTATGAGCGGAACGAAATTTTGCGCTCTAAACGAAACAATCATAATGATTGCAAATATCCAATCATTCGCTCATTGAACGGTTGCAACAACTATCCGATAATTATTTTACGAAACTATTTTATTAAAAGTCATATTTGTATACTAAACTTTTGTTTTATAAGACACTCAAGTATCCGATTGAATTAGAATGTAACACATATGATTAATATGATCATTTTCGTGATACGATTTGCTGCTAACGATTGTGTTGAAAAAACTCTAGATCGTTTGTTGATATTAAGGGTTAAGTAAAAAAAAATATAAACGAAACGAAATTAATTTAAGCTAATCAAATCGTTGAACGGATTTTGATGAGTGAGCGTAAAAAAGCGCTCAATCTGAGCGGAACGGAAAAAAGCAATCACAATGTTATCAATGAGTGAATGCTTTGAGAGCGGATTGGAACGTGAGCGGAGCGGAACGTAACGGAACAGGACGGAACGGAACGAAGCGGAGCGTGAACGTTAAATTTGTCAATTTCAAGATGTTCTTAACTGTATACGATAATGCTCGATCTCGAACTAATTCGGCTACACTTTCAGCATTGATTGTCAATTGACGCTAGAACGTACAGACGGGTCTAATTTGTACACAGCATGATATCGTGTCATTTAAACCTTTTCAAACCAGTCTTATCATCTAGACGCTTTTATATATTGCAACAACTACAAAATAAAGCGTTTATAATATTGAGATTTAAGAACAAACGATAGCCAGTCTTATGAGCTTTTTATAGAACCTTTTGGAATTCCCAGACGCCTAATAGAACGCGCAATGATATTTATTATCTGCCCAAACATGAAGAAAGATAATGTTTGTATAATTTAACTCTATCAATAAATCTAAAATCTAAGTATCAATCCGGTACCAAAGTAGCACTGACATGAATATAAATAATCGTGTCTCTGCATCATATATTTGGCGGTTTAACGTATGTAGGTTAGTTGGTTTGCAGTAAGGAATAAAAAGTCAACGGGCTGTTAAAAATGTTAAAAACTGACTATTTAAATGTTTTCGTTGTTGCTGTTTCTGATTGTCAATCCAATCGGCACAAAAGCTAGTCAGTATAAACTTGCAACAAGCAGATCGAGATCATTCTGTTTCTCATCTTTTACCAGAATAACACCATCTGTAGGCCATGCTCATTCTAGCTTTTTATCTTTTACAAGGATCCTTGCCAGTTAAAACACCTTTTTACGGATAAAAGTTAGATCCTCATTAAGAAATACTGTTTTATGATTAAATTGTTTAAGCTTGGCCTTATTCCTCATCATTTTCTGTCTTGCACGAATTTTATTATAATGTCTCTGGTTTTGTTCTTGAGTGTTGTGGTTTTCCTACCCGATGTGTGCTGTCGATTTCATCATCCTGTATTCCATACAAACGGAGACAATTATGTCTGTTATATTGTTCGGCTCTATCCACCTTAGACTCGAGGGCTTCCACTTTACATTTGAGTTATATTCTCCTTTTCTAGGATGTGTATTCGATTTTTAGTCCACCAACAACACCATCAACAATATTGGACACCATTTTAGCCATTTGTTGCTCAAATGTATCTTTCAATACCAGAGTCATCTGATCTATCTGATCCTGAGTCAAAGTTACATTCATAGTAGTAGTGTTTTCTGCTTTATCACTCATTGTTGTATCTTCAGTAACTCCTACATCAACCACAGGCTTGATTTTTAAGCTCGAGCTCGTCTGCTGGAGATGAAACCACCGTCTTTTTAGAACCTGGTGGTACCTCTTAGGAGTTGAGTTGATAGGGATGGTGCTCATAGCCTTAACAATTTTGACCAGTATACTTTATTATTGATTTAGCGTGACGTCTTGAAAGTAAACACCGATCACCCTGTACACCCTTCACTCTGACCGTTACAGTAAAGTGTCCCTTTGTCCTACGCTTAATAAAAACTATTACAAGAACATATCAAAGCGATTTGAAAATCATCAGTTTGTCTACAAAAAACCTTTATCAAGCTACATATGTTTCGATTAAAAGAAATCGAAAATATAATAACACCAAATCAACTTGGAGATAAGTCAAAACAAAAAAGTTATAGTAATTGTTCCATCGCTTTTCTCCTTGTCATCTACATGCTCCCGAAATGTGATTGAACCAATATAACAGTGATGGAGTAACCCTCCGAACACAGTAAAATACGCGTAGGCATTACAAAATGAACACGAGTGTTCCACAGAAAACCAAGTTTGAATTTGAAGCTGAGACAATGAATGGAAAATGATGATAATTCCACTAAAGCAGGGTTATTTTCAGACAGTCTGGGATATACAGAAATTTCCTTGGAACTATGGCAATAGATGGATAGTCAATCTCATGTTTTTTCCACCACTGAAGAGGGTCACTATCAGGGTCCATTTTCTCGCGTAAATAGCATACTAACTCGTCACGGTTGTTCTTCTCTGGAGAACTATATACAAGAAAGTCTAGTTTTCATCGTTTGGGAGAAGGTTCGATGCTGGTTTTACTTTAATTCACCTTGAGGGGTAGTTCGTCTATATGGCTCTCAAGTTGTTCTTCTGCGACTTTTCGTTGTTCGGTAGTAAGGAAAGGCAGTCGTTTATAGCGAGGGTCTAACAGGGCGGCAATCACTGTAACTGATGCAGACGGTTTGAAGCGCTATGAAAGCTCACCTCAGATGGTGTCTTTAACCTTAACTATTAGACCACTATCACACAGATCAATCACTCATTATCCCTCAACAACATCACTGAGTCACGTTTATTGGTCACAGTCGTATCTCAACATAATGTAGGTAATAACATATAGTATTCGAATATTCGACCGTATGATCGAATATTCGTTGCCGTCCCTATTTGCTACCGTTTTTCTGATTACATGTGTTGCCATATTGGAACGAATCTGCCGAACAGAAACAAAGTGTTTACCAATTTATACAAAATGTAACGTAAATATGGAAATACGGGGGAGAAACAGACTTAAAGATAGCTAGACGACGGAGAGGTGATCCATATAGGCCTCCCAGCTTACACGCAAACGTCACAAAAGTAATGATTATTGCCAACAGTATACTAGTTACGATGCGTCAAAATACGTCTGATAACGTGTTAAAGTACTGGTTGTGTAATTGTTCTCACACATTAGCAAATGTTAGCGATTTAGGGCTTAATTGAATCTCTGTAACATGATGTCATAGAGTAAATTATCGAAAAACTTACGGAGGCTGCAGTTCTAAATGATTTGTCAAAATAATCAACAATTTACGCACATGCGAATACGGCGAGACCTGTATAGCTAGATACTGTTCATATGTAAATGAAACACCCGTTTATATTCTCAAATTGACTAATCTCTAAATAGAAAAGTGACTTTTTCTTTCCAAGTTGGATCGATATACGGGCAGATATACACACATATAATAAAGGAAAAACTATATCATCCATCATGATAATATTCATTATTCAATCGAGCCTGTGATTATTCTTTCATGGCATTTATTCAAAATGGAACCCTCGCTATATAGAGGTCTACAGTGATATTGGTTATAAAGTCCTCTGTTTACGTTAACCCTTTCCCACGGCTTTTTGAAAACATAGTAAAAAAAGAAGAAATGGCTCAAAACGAGCAATTTCTCCTTTTGACACAATGTTTTTTCATAGGTTATCAATTCAATTATAGAGATCTTCTTTATTTTGACAAAATATGTTCAAAGTCGTCTGCTGCAGAATTATCGTATGAGGAAAAGGGTTAATGTATGCTATGTGTACAGTATGCTGAACCCCTGATCAGAACTTTGAAAAGGTCCCGGACAATAATTGGATAATCTGTAATCATGGAAGTATGAGTAGGCCTATTGACTATTGAAGAAAACATTTTGACAAAGGGAGAACTTGCTGATCATCGTTCATCTGTTGCAGGTTAGTCGAAAAAGGTTCCGAAAGTGGGAAAGGGTAAAATAATATAATAAGAAAACGTTTTCAAAATCAAGAATTTCGATATGATTTAATTGTATTAGTTTGGAAAACATTGTGTAAAAAATGAACGAATTGATATTTTTCACAAATTGGTCCATTTCCTACAACATTTTCAAAATTCGTGTGTTACAGTAGCTACCATGGACAGGGTTTAATCCATTTCCGGTAACAGATTCTTTATTTACGCATGTGTAGCAGACGATATTTCAAATCATCGTCATAAAGGGAGAAATAATTATTTTACTTGAACAATATCTCCGTTTGCCACAATGGTTCCAACTTTTGTCAATAATAATACTATCATTTTTGGTTTATTGTCATAAATTGCTCAATTCACAATATTTTCAAAATTCGTCTGTTATAGAATAAATCACGGAAAGGGTCGAACCCTTTACCTTTACAGAGGCTTTATGACGCATTTACAGCAGACGATATTTGAAAACATCGTGATATGAAGGAATAATAGCTTAGTTCAATAATTCAAATTTCGTTTCAATTGTGTTCCCTATATGTATTCAAAGTCGTCTGTTGTAGAGTTGTTGTGGTCAAAGACTGATCGATGTTTTTTACATACACGACTGGCATTGAGGGCAAACAAAGTTCAGAGTGCATTGGCTAAAACTTGTGAGAACTATTTTAACTCTTTAAGGAAAATGGATTTACTTTGCGTTATTCGCACCAACCAATGAAATCAGTCTTACGCAGATGGCAGCCAATGAAATACTAGTTTGTCATAGATATGTTCAAATGTTAAACTCGTTTGCAACCGAAAGTTGAATTTTCAAAAATCATGCTAGGAATGGGATAGGAGCGAAAAGTCCCTTTTCCAATGATATTTGACCAGTTAGGGTATATTTGTGTATCTTTAATGACTTTATAGCCTGTGATATTGGAAACCGAACCTTAGCGAACATGTTTTTGCTTGAATAACTGTTGTGTGGAGTACTCAAGAGGTAGAAAGCCGAGAAACACATGGATATATGAACTGGCCACCGTGCATTGATTGAATCTTTTTTTTATAAAAAAAGGTTGTAAAACTCTAATCAATCAAGCTTAGCGAACTTGCGATAAGTGTAGATAAAGTTATATCCATGCATGCATACTGTCGTATCGAAATGTATACCATATAAAGCAGAATAATTTTCTATGACTCTTTTTCGAATAATGCAGATCCTGATCAGACTGGTTGTATATCGATCGCAATAACATGTACCACACAATTGGTTGTCCAGGAGCGCTTCTAAGATTATATTTTATCAAAGAGATGTTTAACGAAATTTATAACTGGTTAAGTACTCTGCAAAAAATATGGTATTTTAGATACTCCATTTATTAGCACTTTGAATATATCTAGGAAAAAGTGAAATAAATCTATTAAATGTTGATCACTGAAAAGAGTTCAAAACATTATGGCAATCGGGGAAATTGTTCATTACAAAAGGGTTTCTTCTTTTGCCACAATGTTTTCAAACCTCGTCTTCTGCCGAGGCAATAAAAAGCATATAAATGAAGGAAATTGTTGAATAACAGTTTCTGATAGCAATAGGGTACTCAACATCGATTACTTCTACTCGATCTACATCTATCGTAACAAACGTCTATATCATCGAAAAGTTTATCGAACACTTTAAATGTCATGGCATGTACAATGTTGTATCCAATACAACGAATACAGTTATATTCTGTTTAAAAAATACAATATTAAGTTCAATAAAACAGCATATTTTATTAAATCCCTTATGTAAGAGATTACTCATAAATAAGTATATTAATGTTTATTTTTACTTGTAATGTCGTTTACACATTCGCACCTGGTTTTGTATACTTTATATTGTGTTCTGATTAATTGATATCCAATCTGATAATTAACGCTAAAAGTTCGAGTTTCTTCAACTCTACAATCCAAGAAAACGTTTTAGAAGGTCCAAAGCATTTGCTCCAGCCTCTATGGCGGTATTTGTAAACCTCCATCCGTAAATCAAAGCTTCTGTCTGACCCCGAGTATCGTCGTGGAACTCATCAAAGAATTCATTTATCTCATCGTCAGAGATTTGGAGGTTATCAGCAACGATGGAAACGTCTTTTGTTATGCCAGCTGCAAGGACCTTTATTACTTCGTCGGACATTTGTTCTAGAAAATGAAGATACTACATTGGTGTAACGATATAAAATACGTTTATTTTGGGAATGCTAGATCCCTCAAAAGTTTACATATAGGATGAAATAAATAACAAGAGGGCCATGATGGCCCTATATCGCTATCCTGATTTAATAGAACTTCAATAGTTTTCAAAGTTTTTACTATATACATATAAGGAAAACAAACAACCCCATGGTGATCGGAAATATTTGAACAATCTTGGTAAAGGGTGCCCCAAGGAACATTTGTGCAAAGTAATTTTCAAATCGGGCCAGTACTTTTGGACAAGAAGATTTTTAAAGTTTTAACAATGAACATATAAGGAAAACAAGCTCCGCCCCCTGGCAGCCATGTTTTTCAACGGATGGGAAATATTTGAACAATCTTGGTAAGTGGTGCCCCAAGAAACATTTGTGCAAACTAATTTTCAAATCGGGCCAGTCCTTTTGGACAGGAAGATTTTTCAAAGTTTTAACAATGCACATATAAGGAAAACAAGCTGCGGCCCCTGGCGGCCATGTTTTTGAACGGATTGGAAATATTTGAACAATCTTGATAAAAGATGCCCCAAGGATCATTTGTGCAAATTAATTTTCAAATCGGGCCAGTACTTTTGGACAAGAAGATTTTTAAAGTTCCAATAATGCACATATAAGGAAAATAAGCTCCGCCCCCTGGCGGCCAAGTTTTTCAACGGATCGGAAATATTTGAACAATCTTGGTAGAGGGTACCCTAAGAAACATTTGTTTAAAATAATTTTCAAATCGGGCCAGTACTTTTGGACAAGAAGATTTGTTAAGATTTTGTAATTTTCCCCTTTTCTGATGCCGCAGCAACCAAAGTTCTACTTGGAATTAATTTCTTTGAACAACTTTGAAAGAGGACCACCTAAGTACCATTCCTGTGAAGTTATTTTGAAATCTGTCCATTGATTTAATAGGAGAAGTCATTTGTAGGAAATTGTTAACAGACGCCGTCGACGACGACGACGACGACGACGACGGCGACGACGCAGACGACGGCGACGACGACGACGGACGCCGGACGGTGGTAGATCACAACAGCTCACCTTGCACTTCGTGTTTAAGTGAGCTAAAAATCTAGACGAATGAAGTATATCTTTAGGCATAGTTTAGGAATAAAAGCTACACTTCTTTTATAATATGACCTGTAAATAAAGTATTGACGATAACGATTACATTAACTTGAACCTAGAGAGACACGTT
Source organism: Serripes groenlandicus (assembly GCA_031761405.1). NCBI lineage: Eukaryota > Metazoa > Mollusca > Bivalvia > Cardiida > Cardiidae > Serripes > Serripes groenlandicus. Next base: position 138,423,120 of record JASEVX010000004.1, read on the forward strand.
ACATAAGTTACAAGTGTCATTCATCATCAACCGATATTTAGTAGGGAATGTTCATTTTGAAACAATGATTTTAACTCTTCCATAAGTATGTCCTCTTCTATAAAAACTTGCTGTGTTTTAACCTAGGTCACACATATGTTCTCAAGATGTGTTATATACGGGAAAATGCTGGTTTGAGATATTGTACAGGAAGTCATAGAAACACATGATGAAAGATCATTTTAGATTTATATCCAGAGTAAAAGGGACTTAATAAGAAACTCTCACCTTTGAATAAGTCAATGTATACTAATAAAGGTTCTACTAGTGTTGAATAGCCAGAGCTTTCGAAAACATATTTTACCGCTGCAAACTGAAAGTATATATCTTGTAAAAAACTTTATAAATCAGTATAATGGTTTACCCTTTACCATATACAGTATATATACGAAACAACTGAATCTCAAGACAGTGAAAGCATATGGACAATCGTTACGAAAAATCTGTATAATCAAAAAGAAGATTTAATTTAATTGAAAAAAAGGGGGAAAAGGTTAAAGGTTGAAATTACGTGACTCAAATATGAGTGCTATTATTAACCTTATACTCAATTACAGTGTTTTTGTAAATATGACCAAGTATCTATATATATTACTACATGCGTGTGTTTTATCAAAAATATTCAGTGATTAATGCAAATACACAACCACGGTGGTGTACATATGGCATTCAGTAAAAACTGAACGGAAATACGTATGCATAGAAATTATTAGTACACTTGCACAAATGTCAGGAAGATATCAACTTCGTCAAATTATACCTTGTTAAAGTGAACAGGCTTCGACTTTATCCAATCACTTATGATGAGTTTACACAGATGCTGAGAGTCCAATGACAGGTTCCCACTTTCCCTCTCAGCTTCTCGTGTGACTGTTCTTAATTTGGAACCTCCACAAAGGTTATTCAATATCACTTGCCAGTGCTTGGAACAGTCATTTATTAACAGAAAAGATACGCAGTTAGTCAAGGCAATCACTGAAAAGAATGGAGAAAATTATTCTACAAGTAATAAAAATAGGTTTCGTAATAACACAATTATAGGAACAATCTAAAGCGTGCGTGAAAGTGAAATATATTTATTAAATGCCTTCGGTGAATAATTGAAAATAACAATTGATTATATCCAGATAAACACACTGTTTCAAACATTGATTTTATAAAGGTACACGTTTCAGTAATAATCGCGTATTTATCCGGTCTCAACAAGTTATCAGTCATTAAAAGCATGATTTCTGTCACCATGAATAAATGCCAATTTTCAGTCAACCTCATTCCTTTGTTTTTTATTCGTGACATAAAAGTCATACTGTCCTTGGTTTGAATAATCATTTGTACGTTCCATGAACATCTACAATTAATTGCCCATCATCCATGGACGAGGAATAAAAGCATCACATAAACAGAACAACTGTTTATAACCAGGCATATACACCAAAAAAGCTTTGATCGCTCGAGGCACACCCAACATAAACATAAACATGTTGTAAAAATATAACTTGATCTTACAAGAACAAACACAATTATTAACAGTAAATCGAGTTTTAGTGTGTAGATATGCGAAATAGTAATAGAAAACTTACAATTCAAGACGTTATGATCAACACATTGTACTGTTGGCATCAAGTAACCCTTTCCTATTTGCAGATGCATTTTTAATTATCTGCAGCAAACGACTATTGAAAACATTGTGGCAAAAGCACTAATTGCATATAATGTGCTCTTCTCCTTTTTCCACAATGTATTTAACTTTTTTATATAATTATACTTTTGTTTGAAGAGGTTTTCCATATTTGTGTCTAGATTTTTCCAAAGTCGACTGGCGCAGACTTGTATTTGGGGAATGGTTAAGTTACCTCCGCAATCATACAGTCACAGGTTGCATTCACTTGTACTTATTTTGACAGAGTGTCAAAAGAATTTACTAGATATTGAATAAATGACCTACTTTCAGGTGACATGTTACCGAAAGCCCGTTTCGGGGTCGAGCCATCCTGAAAAATGCATATAGATAAAAAATATAACCAGAATCAGTAGCGTATGCCTAAGTTGTACTTGGAAAATAAGCGACACTTAATCATACACATGCAGTAACATAATTTTAATAGTTATACTCAACAGCAACGCATTTCAAAGTAACGGACTTTAAAAAAGAAATTTACATTCAAATTTTGATTTTTCGAAACATGAAAAAGTAATGTATTATACGAAAAAAAAACATGAATGGGTTTTTTCGCTTAAAGTTAACGGGCGTGAGATTTTTTTTTTTTTTCAATAACCCATGAAGCTTTCTGAAATGAAACTGAAAAAAATCCATGGGGGCCGCCATTTTGGATATGTATAAAAAGCAGACGTAAAACACAGATTGAAAATTATTGTCGGCTTTTTAATAATTTTTTTTAAAATCGGTATTTTGGGTATGTATAAAATGAGCAGAAAAACACGGATTGAAAATTATTGTCGTCTTTTTAATCATTTTTTTTAAAATCGATATTTAAGATCATAAAAGTGCTGGAATTAACATTTGTACGAAAAGTTAAAAATAAATGGAAATCTATAAGAAATATGTCAAAAAACGACAGCATTAGCCTTCTACGCCCGAAACTATATTTTGACTGTATCGTAGCCAAAGAAGGACGTGACGTCATTTCCGTTACACTTCATCTTGGCGTAACGTCAATGGAGCGACGTCGTTTCCCGCAAAAAAGTGGTACATGAAGACCCCAAATTCCTATACATGAGCTATTGACTCAATCATTCAAAGTATAATTATTTATCAAACATTGTGGCAAAAGGATAACTTTCTCATAAGGAGCAATTGTTCTTGTTGCGACAATCTTTTCCTAAATCATAGGCCTCAGAAACCGTCTCTAATAGGGAAAGGGTTTAGCAGAAATGTGACCCCTTACGTAATTTGTTCCAGTCATATTGACTGCTTGAAAAAGGCAGTCGCCAGGTGGCATCAGAAAAGGGCTGATCTATTTGCTTCTTTACCATAATGCAGGTGATCGATTAAGGATCACCTTGGCCCTCATGTTTTAACCTCGTTCATTATAAATGTATTCCTTGATTTTCTAAAAGTCTTTACTTTATTATTTTCTGTTCGTAATAATAGACGACAGCAATACTTGATAATGCAAGACACATGACATTAACATTATTATTGTCTAGTCAATTACGTATAAATCCTTTTTTATGGCCAAAGTATGCTCTTTAATTTTTGTTTATAATTATCTTGCGTTTTTTTCGTAAATAGGTAGCACCTATAGATATATTAAATATATTAGTTAAGTGTCATTATTATATGATTATACGTTTGGTCCATCATACGTATAAATGGATTCAAGCAAGACGCCAACTACTGAAATGTAAAAAGGAATAACATTTCGCATTTGATCGATTTACTCGAGTAACTAGATCGACCGACACTTAATTTGACTGGTGATGTTGAATAGTACATACCTATGACTTACACAATGTTAACTCTTTGCAACAGCTTTTTTTGCTGTTGAATTGTCAGATATAGTGCAATCATATTATTGGTAGTAATATAATCTAAGTCATTAACCTCATCTACAGTTTTCACATATTACTAACACATACATGTTACAAACTTATATCAACTGGTGTAGGTTCTGATAATACAAAGCAGATAAACAGCCTGATCTGGACCAACAGTGTTCTGAAATGCCAACTTGTACCTTTTCACATGCGTTTGCTCTTATTGTATTTACCTTTGGTAATGTTATTGTGTGTGTGATTGTTAGATCACCATCCGATAGGTTGTTTGTGTCACAAGTACCATGGAAGGTGCTAATGACATCACCACCGAAACAGGAATAGTCCCGTTGAAAGTATTTGCTTTTAATTCCAAATGAAACTTCTTTGGTACATCCCCAGTGAGCGTAGAAACAAATGGTTTTCTGAAATATATATGATGGTTCTATTGTTCTATAAAGGACACATGATTTAAACAATATTCAGTTGAAAGAAGTTTAAGCATTATTTGAAATGTGTCAAGAACACATTGGTGTCATCACGTACAATAGTTGAACCATTTTGCATGGCCCGCGATATATACTAAATGTAGTACCTGTTTCATATTAAGGTCAGTTGTTGCTCAGTCAATGAGTTATACATATTGCTAAAAGATTGAATCTGAATTTTGCATATATTCATTCATTAGTATTATGTTTCCGCCTTGAATGAAGTGCAACGTTTATTTTATCTAGTTATATGTTATATTGTTTGTCTATTCTTAACGTGTGTACTTATATATTTTAACTATGTTATCGATGAACACATGTATGTTAAAGTCTATTAATAAATCTTCACTTATGTTCTGTATGACCAATGCCAAGCGATCTGTGTTCGTTTTGTATGTTCGAAAAGTGACGACTCGGACGACACTTTTCATCCGCAAAATCTCAAAGACTTCACTGGTAAAAAAATACATGGTACCTCCGCTCTATAGCATCTTGTCAATAGACAAGAACCAACAACTTCTAAATTAAAATAAATTTCGAATGTTTTGCACCTGTATCAATATGGTCCACATTTGGATCAACCATCATTTTATGATGTTTAATTCAACTATTTTGAGGGTGTAGGAAACATTTCGAACGAAATTAATGCACTCTTCCGGTTTATTGAATCATAACAATTCGTTGTTAAAAGATGCAAACCATGTTAAAACAATAAATACTAAGATAGAACAATATGCATTTCAGTCTACGACAGGGACTCAATTTTAAATAAACCATATGACATAATTCAGTTAATAAGCGATCAAGATTATTGAGATCTCTTTAAATGGAAATTCGCGGCAAATCAATTTCGTATTCTTCCTATAAGTGGGAAAATCTAGAGAAGAGGGAATTAAAAATAACTGAAAACAGTGTTCTGTGACCAGAGAAGAACCATTTCAGCTAGCGCATCCGCGAAGCCGGATCAGGCTCTGCAGTGTTCGTGAATTAGACCTGGAACGTTTCGGTAAGTTTCTGTAAAGCGGTATCCATTTGGATCCTTAGCATTGATCCGCATATAGGTATTATCCAGACGTGTAAAAATAACGCTTAGGTTTGTTGGAAGAGCGCTCATATTTACATACCTTCATAGCTAGGTCGTCGGTAACGAACAGTACATTTCTTGTGCACGTTACCTCAATATGGGTCCCTTCACGGATATAAACCTCACGACTGACATTGGGGCCTTAAAACGACAATGTGTAATGTTATATGAAATGCAGTTACGTTACAGCCCGTAAATTATTTACCAATATTCTAGAGTATTTAATCTATCAATTTAACAACCAACAGAAAATTGCAAATTACCGCCAATAAAGCATATAAAAAAAAAAAAAAGAAAGATCCTATGTACAGGAATATCAAGCATCTATTTCGATCCCACGATTTCATTATCCACATTCTGTGACGCGATACCCATACGACAATTCGAATCACGAAATTTTAATACATTTGATAAGTTAAATGCTATAAATGGTAAAAATAACAAACTGAATGAAAATATAAAGCAGGCTTCATAGTCAAGAATTGTTTGGATATATGTTCACAGAGTGAACATCAAAAGTGTCTTGCTCACGAGTGATAAAAGGTGTTATAACTCTATATAACATTTTGTATGTCTAAAATATATGTTGTGATTGTTTATATTTAACTTGACATTTGAAATGTTTGATTTTTTGGGATACCTATGCATTATATTGTTCAAAAATGTAAAAAGTCATAAATTCAAACCCGCACTTTCGGATCATCTCTCGATTGCCTTACCGATGCCGTAACCTTTAGAGAGTAAATATTCCAGTGTTGAGTCCACCTCTTCACTGCGTACGCATTGTATAATTCCAGAGGAAGGATCAGCCTGGTTTTGCTTAATAATAAGCCTTGCTGGTGTATATGTTGTACGTGCATGTGCAGCAAAAGCCACGTCTAAAGCAATCTGACATGGTTCTTCTTGAGACAGCCTTACTTCTATAATACTGAAAATGTTAAAAATCCTTGATGTTCAATATGTAGTGGGGCTCGCTATTGCTTGATCATTCGATAACTCGAACCATTTCCTGGAACAAATCTGGCTTTGAAAAACAGTTTATTAGTTCCTGCGGAGTGAATAAACTATTAACACTACTAAAGAAAATACGACAAGCTTCTTGATGATTTTGATAGAGTAATTTATTATATTTTTATTTCTATCAATGGTTATTTATGGTGGCATAGTATGTTTTGTACAAAAATAACAGGTAATCCAGTTAAGGTTTGCGAATTAAACTTAATGAGTAACATAATAACTGGTTAACTAGTAAATATTCGTGTTACCACTTAGTTAATACGTAAGACTAATAAATACTTTAAAGTTCCCAGAACTGCCACATGTTACCTTTTCATTCTGTACTGTACAACACTAATAGGTTATCTAGTTATGGTTTGCGAATTAGATAATAATTGGTAATAAGTTACATAATAACTGGTTAACTAGATAAGAATTGTGTTACCAGATATTCAGTTATATAAATCAACAGGTTGCAACACGAATATTAGACTTTTCAATATTTACTCACAGCTTACTTACCAGAATCTTTGTCTATGCATAGGTAATTTCACAGACGTTGTTTGGCCACAGGTGTTGGTGTCGGCAAACTTCCATTGGTTGTTATCCTCCTTGACAAGGGTATACGATGTGATACTCGGATTTTCCATATCTATATTGAATAGATTGGAGAGACTGTCTATCTTTTTAAGGTAAAGTTTTTAAAACATGCATACGTATTTGAAGCAGATGCCTTTATAAAACATATTGATGAAAAGGAAAACGGCTAGTCATGAGCATCAATGCTTTTAACTCTATTCAACAACTGTATTTTCATCCATAATGTTCAAAGATATTTTTTCAAAGTCGACTTCTGATGACATACATGTTAAAAATGATCAAACATCATGTATTACAGGTCGCCCTTATATTGAATATTAGTTCAGATAAAAGAATAAAATTTTATATTTTGATTGGCATCAAGTTCGTGTTGTTTCATATAGTTTTAATTTTATTATAATCGTTATTTCTCTGTAAGTCAAACGTGTTGACGTATTGATAATATCGATCTCCTCCGCATATTTCAGTATCTTCATTAAATTAAATAACCTGAGATAAGATACTAAATTGAGACTATATTTAAAAGGTAACTTAAATCGAACCTACGTTATATACCAATAAATAAACCAAACATTTAATGGGGAAACGAAATCGAAGAAAGACTATGCTTATCTCTAGTTGCAGAACGGTCTTTAACTCAGTTGCTATATACACTTCTTGATAACGCTTTAAATAATATTTGGCTTTTTGCCCATGCTGGCTTCAAAAAAGCAGCACGCATGAAACCAGTACCTTTTAGCCTTGTGATGTCAACTGTTAACGGTTTGGTAGGTGGTTGTGCACAATTAACGTAAATAACAGAACTGGCAGAACTCGATCCTTTGTTCATTGAATCCATTATATCGTCGTTCACAGGAACGGCCTACAAAAATAACAATAGAAAAACAACATTCAGACAACACACAATTATACTTTAAAAAATAGCAAAGCTCGTCAAAAGATCACTATTGTAACATAAGTAGCATAAATACAGGGTGATAAGGAACATAAATATTCTGCAGTATACATTTTAGCATAGTAAAGGTAGGTCGACATTTCCTTATTAAACACCATGGTACATAATTCGGCGTACCAATGAGGTCGGTAATCGATTGGCCGTTCGTGGCGTAGCGAGGGAGATAACAACGTACATGTTTATAGTAACATCTAGTTTCACATAATTTTTGCTTTGTTACTCCATGTTCCCGCCATTTCGTGAAATGTTTGTAACCTATACATGTATAATGGGGTGCCGGCTATACACGTGTTACGCTGCTGTCTACGTCTGGCTACACAAATAATTGCCTGTAGCATATCTGCATGTGTTTGAAAGATATCAAAGCTGATGGAATGCAACTATATAGGAGTTACTGGAAATGATTAGAAACAATCACTATTAAGTAAAAAATATATATTTCTACTACAACATCAAGATTAGTTCAATCCCGAGCGTGTCAGTGCTTTGGATCGTCACATTTACAAGCCTAGAAGTGGTTAATTAGCAAAGGAAAAGTATACTGTCGCCGTGAAATAATTGAAAAAACGATTGAAACGGCGTTAACCTGAATAACTCAAAAACATTCATTTAACATATAGACTTAAATATAGAAGCATTATGTACCATCTGACAGATCTCATTTACCTGCGTTCTTACGACTGTTTCGCGATCAAATGATCCAGGAGGAACTGTTATACTAATGGTTTCATCTGAGGATAATCCAATTCTACCGCCAATCTCGCCCATAGTAAACTTCTCTAGCTTTGGTCTGGAAACTGCCACTAGTTTTGCGGTTTTGAAAGAATTCAGTTTCTTCCCAGCAAGCCTAGACATCTGTGTATTAGCATAAATCAAGTAAATAAAACGTTTAAGTTAACTAAAACAGATTCAAACATTTTACAAATGAACGATGCTGGTGGACCTATATCGCTCGCTCAGCTAACTAAACATAAATTTAACTTCACAAGATGAAAGACAAGTTCTACTGTAAAACGTAAGTTTCATATTTATCTAGATCAGTAAAGTAATTTGAGATATTGTGTGAATCAGGATGGTAATTATGACATTTACTTTTAACAGGGATTATCTGTAGAAATCTGTTAAATATATGGTGCACGGTCTGATTTTTTTTACCACAGGGATATAACTTGACTAGTAGTTATAGAGCATCAATCAGTACAGCTATATAACAAATAACAGCTCTAGGACTTTCAGTTTTTAATGAGATTAGTTTTACTTTTAGTGTTTACTATATGCATATGTGGGAAGCAAAGCTTCAAATGGATCATTAGCATTAGTTTGTGACAAAAGGATTTTTTAATTTTATCGCTTTAGAATTATCATCGAATATGCCCAATCTAATAGCGGCCATGCTTTTGACGAATCAGAATATTTTGAACAATATTTGTCAAGATTCACGCAATGAATCTTTTACAGTTTTCATTCTGCTGCATTGACAACAGAGTTAAATATGAGAATTTCGATTATTGAAAAAAAAATGAAAGATGACTACCCATAATCAGTCCTGGGAACTCATTTGACGGACGGCGACGGACTGTTGGTGATCACTATAGCTCACACGAACAGTACGTGCTACTGAAAGCTAAAGGTGGAACCTGAATCATACTCTGATAAAAACCTTCCTCGATTTTTCCTAAATTATCAGACTTCCAAATCATAACTTTTTTCACATATAAATTTTGATTTTTCCGACCACACATTGACAGTTTTTTCGAGCAGCGATAGCTAAGTCGGTAAAGACGAGGGCTATCAATGCATGGGCCATTGCTTCGAACCATTCATTCGACCCATGCTTGATGAAAGCCACTGTGACAAGTACAATTCGTCTTCAGCCAATTGGTTAAATAAACTATGTTGGCGGATAGCTGGTCCGAGAAAGCCAGAAAAAACACGTTAGGTGAACTGGCCGCCGTGATATAACTGAAATACCATCGAAAACGGCGTTAAATTCAATCAATCATTTAATGTGTGCATGGTTTTTTCAGTGAGAGGTTGAACATTTCGGATGATCGAGGCAAGCAGCAGCCTGTTAAACGGACGTTATACAAGATATTGCTTCGTCAAATGAAAAGTAGCACAGTGCAATGCGGTTTAGATTGCTGATCATTCTATTTTCGAGTGTGTGTGTTTTTCAAAGCGCGAAAATAATCATTAAACGATATCAAGTTATAACCTATGGCTCTGTATTGCCATCCGCTCTTCACACATCGGATCCCCTGTAAAGTAACCAATAAATTATGTGAAAAGTAATTAAAACAAGTCGGCCTGTAAATTGTGTCTGAAGTAATATATTATACAACGTTAATACTCAACATTATTTACCTGACCCTTACCTTAGTGGCGTTTGAAAAAAAGATATGAGCCACTCTTTGTCGATTTGGGTTTTTTAACACATCTGAGTACAGTGCGGACTCAGGCGAGCCCGCGCACACATACAGTCTCACTAATCCGCAAATATAGCGCATATGTAGCTAAATGTACATAAATGTACCTATAAACCTGACACTATAGTTCCAATAGTTTGATGTCAATATTTCTTTAAATGGTGACAACGCGGAGTGTCAAGGAGACCCAAAATAGCTAGACAAGGGTCGTATATTCTATAGGAAAAGTATGGTGTACAATAAGTTATGTTAACAGAGTCAGCAAAAAAGGAGTCTAGTTGTAAATATACCGTTCGATATCACTAGAAAATGTATGTGCTCATACAAATTTGGCTAACTTGTTATTTTAGACATGTATCTTATTCATCACCTGTTTCGCATCCAGTCCTTGAATTGGTTTTGCAGGACTTGTGGGTGTGTCCTCAATCCAAGGTCCTCCGTCTATCGAACTTTTTATAACAACTTCATCTCTTTCCTCGTCAATATCGACATGTGGGAGGAAGACCTGCACTGGTGCCTGAAGCAAAGATTTAACTACATACATATCGATATGAAAGTTTGTTTCTGGGTTTGAGTTATAGAGCAATATCCAGTAAATTATTCTATACAAATATGTGGAAGGAATACCTTTCCATGGACGTGCACTAATTAATTGATTTTGACTATGGCGCAGGTGTAGCTGCATTGAATGAATAGGAAATTAAGGCCCTACATGAAAGAGTAATTCCAGTTATGACTTCTCTTAGCAATGTTGTACCTGACAATGTTAATGAAAGGTTGTTGTGTGACGTAATCAAATGGTGGTACTTTGGTGACAACAAATAATAAATGTTAAGACCTGGGTATAAATGCAATATGTTTTATCGGCATATACTAACTAGGAAATTCGTTCGTTTTCGTTGTGTTTTGGTGTTTTATCAACACCAAAACGAGAATCATTTTGACATGATTTGACTCATTTCTAACGTCCTTGAAAATTCAAATTATAACTCCTTTCTATACTACAGTCTACTTGTCTTAGAGAGCTACACAGGGGAGAGTAAACAAGTGGCTGCTGAAGACAAGACGCTTCTTAATACAAGATAGATAAAGAAGAAAATGTTGTTTTGGTTAGTCTTCAAGTGGCTGCTTAGTATAAGGGTACCGCTAACATACATGTGACTGTATTTCGAAACGTTCAGATATTGTTAATTCTTGCTGAGCATATGATAATAATGAATTAACAAAATAAAATCATACCTCTAAATTTACCATACCATTTACACTATCCACAGTGACCATAGAACTTGCTATTCTTTCGTCGTCTTCTGTGATATCGTCACTGGAATTATCAACGTCCTGAGCAATACTGCAATTCAAATCTCTACTTTCAATACCACCATCTTGTGCCGAAACTACACAACACACTCCCCCGTGATGGTTCTTGTTATCGTCGACCGCATCAGGTTCAGTTGGATATCTATTAATGTAGTAAGGAAGAAACTCTCTTAAAGACTTCTCGATTTCTGCATGTCGTCGTAAGGGATCGGTATTTTTCGTGCATGTGGTCATTTCGACCAGAAATGACCGACTAGGTCACGCACAATACCGATGTCTTTTGATTTCGGAAGGAAATCGCCGAGTCTTTAAACTATTAATAAATTACTGATACAGAAATTCTCTAGCCCTATAGGGGTGTTCGACGTTAAAACCACTTTGAGGATAACTTGAATCGACAGTCCGTAGACTGGATATAGATATGTGTTGCGGGGCAATAATGTTTTTCAACCTTTCCCTTATAACTGGTTTAACTACTTATACTATGTGTGTCTGGTACTTGTGTGTCAGTGCTTTATTTGTTCCTAAGCAGCTGCAGACAAGGTACTGTCTGTGATGTTGATCCACAGTCTGTATATACATGTGTATACAATTGTATAATACATAACACAAACCGAATAAATCTACTTACACCTGAAACCTCCAATTCATCGGATCTAGTCTGCGTTGACGTTCCTCTTCCATCAGCTGTCTGTGTCTCTCTTCTTTTTGCCTTCTCTGAAGTTCTTCTTTATTCTTTTTTTCCTCTTCTTCTTGAATTCTCCTTCGCTCTGCCTCACGCTGCATTTTCTGTTCTTCTTCTTTCCTTTGTTTCTCTTCTTCTTGCATTTGCCTTCGTTCTGCCTCATGCTTCAATCGCTCTTCTTCTTCTTGCTTTCTCTTAAGTTCTGCCTCACGCTTCAATATTTCTTCTTTTTCTTTCATTCTTTTCTCTTCTTCTTCAATTCTCTTTTGTTCTGCCTCATGTTTTAATCTCTCTTCTTCTTCTTCTTCTTGCTTTCTCCTAAGTTCTGCCTCACGCTTCAATCTCTCTTCTTCTTCTTGTTTTCTCTTACGTTCTGCCTCACGCTTCAATATCTCATCTTCTTCTTTCCTTTTTTTCTCTTCTTCTTGAATTCTCTTTTTTTCTGTCTCACGCTGCAATCGCTCTTCTCCTAAATCTGTAACAGGTTGCTTTTCGGGCTGCTCTGCATTCGCTCGTTTTTGTCTGTTTTCTTCTTCTTTTCTTTCCATTTCTTCTATTTCCTTTTCGCCTTTAAAAGTATTTTCTGTTTGTCTTTTCCAATCTTCAAGATGCTCTATAAAGTATAATAAAACATATGGCCTCAAAGTGAAAACAGCGATGGATTAAATTCGGCCAATATCCTTCTGAAAGTACATGTAGTTCATTTTCGTGCCATGGAATATATCTTATGAATATAACCATGCAAATTAGACTTGATCTGCTCATTTTATGGTATACATGATTGAACGTGCTTTAAAGTTGAAAGTTTATATAAATAAATATGATAAACCACTATTTCCACTTTCGCCCCTGCTTCATGTGATATGTACTGGTAAGATGTAAAGAAAATGAATTTCTTTGTAAGTAGGAAATTCCATAGTTATTCTGATTCATTTATATAGTATTCTACAATAAAAAATATCTTTAAAAATAGCATCTGGCTGCCTTTCAGCTTCGACTATTAAGCCCATTGGTTGCGGACGAATGACGAACACTTACTTTTGTCGATCACCTGAAAAAATGTATTATAATCCCCTGGATACGAAAAACTCACGACCCCTGTATTGATAGCCCTAATCATTACCAAATGAGCTTAATTGGGTCGACATGGCATGAGTTAAATATTATAAGTTACCTTCCAATTTCTCTATGTCACTCACTGTGAAATTTGTATCAAAACACGTGTTGCTTTGAGCGATGAACTCTTGAAGAAGTCCGTTTTGTTTTGCAATATTCTGTAGCAATTGTAGCTGCTTGATGTCATCTTGTTTTGTCTGTGGTTTATTCAAAGAACCGTTTGATCCTCTAATACCAGACCCTCGACCCATGATATAGGGCTGATCAGTTGTGTTGAGTCGATTTGCTGGTGTAATCGCTCGATCGTCACTTGTACCTAGTATAATTGCTCGATTGTCACGTCTTGATTCTATATAAAAACATTACTTATTTGGTTTATAAAACGATGGATCAGTAGAATGTTGTTTGTCTTTGAAGTAGTTACGGTAAATATTTTTTATCAATGGAGATTTTGAATTCGATGCGTGTTATGGGTGGTATGATTACCAAGGCAACGTTTGCTTTGCGGGAGCGGGTGCATACAGGCATCTGGAGACAGTATCACAATAAAAACAATAGCCTACATTTATTGTATCATATCAAAAGATCACACCTCAAGTACCCTCAGTTGGTCATATTAAGTGCTTTTCATCGCCAGTTCATCACCAGTGGCCTCTGATATAGCTCTGTCAATCAAGGGGATGTGAGTTCGAAACCCAGGTCGACCAACATGTTTCCGATGTTTGACAAAAATCAATGCGACAAGCGTCAATCGTCTTCCATCAATGGATTTACAGTCTATGTGGAGAAGCTACTTGTCGCTTAGAAAGACCGTGTGTGTGGTTTGAAAACTGATTTAAGAAGTCAGGAAACAAATAGAAAGCTGAATTGGCAACCATGGTATAACTGGAAAAAAATGTTGAAAACGGGTGATTAAAATGACGAACATTCTCATTCGGGTTTCAAAATCAGCTATGCAGATATACAACTCACGTTTATCTTTTAAGCGTTTTAATGCTTTTGCTACCGCCTCTTGGAGCATTTTACAATAGTCATTGAGAATTGTGATAAGCTCATTTAGCTTATCTTTGACAGTCTGCATATAAGTAGTTATTCTTGTTGTCGTGACTTTAGTTGAGTCTAAAATCTGTAATTGATAGAATATGTCAATATACCGTGATGTCACAAAATATTTACTTTTGAAATACGTTATTACGAGAACATTTTTAAGGCAATCAATTCCTACATTTTGTAGATGTAATAATTATGTAAAATGTTTTGCAAGTAACAGGCGGTGTATGTCTATCTGGGTGATATCACGGCTGCCTTAGTTACATCATACTCGTTTGAATAAGGTTTGAAAGAGTTATCATTGTATTAAAGTCGTGTACAAAATACAGCGTCCAAAAACATAACAACAAATTTCTCCCTTCGCCGCCACTATGTTTTCAACTTTATTCACAAATTAGACTTTCATTTGTTAAGATTTCTGTATCTAAACCTAGATGTTTTCAAGGTCATCTGCTGTCGCTTTGTTGTATGTCTGAAGGGGTTAACTGAGCATCCGAAATGACAGAGTGGTCATTAAAACAATGAAACGATTCTGTTAATAGAAATGGTAGCACAACACTTCAACAAACACCTCAGTAAGGTAAGTATTGATATATTTTTAGCACCATTTAAATCACATGTATGCGTAAAGGAAACCAGTTATCAGGCTTGATAATACTCCTCGCTACCGAATGAACTATCCCCGTTCGACGCGCCGCCAGTAAATCTTCACAGTACATCAAGAACGCTTTACATTTAATACAACGATCTCGGAAAAAATATTATAGCTGTTGACATCTTTTGTTTTTATTTTCAATTCAGACTTTGTTTTTGAAGTGCATGCATTTGTCTACCCTTTCTCTGTGTGTTGGGGTATATGTTCTTATACATGAATGTGAAACATCGAATTATAATTCGTGAGATTTACCTTAGCACATCGTTTCACGTAGGTCTCTGTAACATTCAGTGTGTAATCATCTGGCGGAGAAGGAATCTTTTTCAATTCCTTTATTGAATCCAAAATTAATTGTATTGCCTTTGTATCTGCCATGATTGTCCTTTAAGTGGTGTATATATGTACACCGTTACTCACTATATCCAAGTTAAAACAGTTAAAGTTACATATGTATGAACCTGTCATACAAACAAAATTGAAACAACCACCATTTGTCATTAGTAAAACGAAGGAATGACAGCAACAAACATTGACATGACTGAAATGCTTTCGAACACAATATGCATCCATTTTCTTTAACAAACATAAACTGCATCAATTCCCGTTTTATTAAATTGCAATTAAATATATGTATACATTATTCAAAACAAATCATATACAAACTACAACAGACTGTATCAAATTCTGAAACACTTTCGGATACAAACATTTTCATTTTCAATTTCTGAAATAATCTCAGATGAAAACTGTATCCCATTCTCTTTCTGAAACTCTTGTGGGTGTAATTAAACTGTTTCATTTTAAAAACATTAATACAAACTGAAAACCTTCACGAAATACTCAGATAAAAACTGCTTTAATTTAAGAATATTTATACAAACTGAAAACCTTACGAAATACTCAGATAAAAACTGCTTTAATTTTAAAAAAACACTTTAAAAAAATCTGTTACATTTCACTAAACACTCGGATATATCTGTGTCATTTTCTGAAACACCTAGCTACAAGCAATATTTATTTCAAAATTACCCAGATACAAAACTCTATATCGATTCCTGAAGCACTCTAGAATATAAACTAGTCGGAAACTTGGAGGAATATAAGTGGCCCTACAAGAAATCGCTGTGAATCCGTTTTCATAGGTATTACAAGACACCAATGACCTTCATCTTGACCTTTGAGAGGCTGTTTATTATTGTGAGGTACACAAATATTCATCAAGTCTGTGCTTTATTTTATGTAAATACACTAGGTGAGATAAATGAAGTATAGTTTATATGACATTAAAATAGATGTAAGCCATAATTTATATTTCTTTGCATAGAGGTCATGATCAGGTCGATTTTGTTATGTGTTAAATCAAACTTCCTTGTAGATAAAGGTTAACAAATAAACCACTTTAGACGTCAATGGTATTGATATATGTTTTTGTTAATTTGAGTTTTATTCAACACTTACTCCAGATATAGAAACACTAGGGAGCAGATAACTTACGCAAAACATTATGAGAAAATAGAATATTTAGAAGGCATAGGTTGAACTACTTCTGCAAGGTTTAACAAAAGAACCGGATACATTGTCAAAGATCTCATCAAAATATGAAGGCAGTGTAAAATAGGTAACAGAAAACAGGATGGTTGTTGGTAATAAGTGTTTAAATCGATATTCAATATATGAGCCGCTCCACCAACAGTGTAGACTCTGCGTAAAGTATCGACCCGGATCAGCAGAAGCATGCCCCACAGACTAACCTGGATAGACATTGTTCGCCTCCTACGGATTTTCTGTTTCAGGAATCAATTCTCTATACATCTATCCCCCCGAGACGGAATGTGTCGGCTCGGATTAGCCTGCGCGGACTAGGTCGATACATTTCGCAGAGTCTATAATTAAGTTTTTCTCCCGGAACGGCTCATATCTCGTATTTTATAACCATTTTGATTGAATGTTGCCTTTATTTGTTCACCTGCTTTAATTAAAGTGTTATCCTTTAATGGATCAATGTAGTGCACAAATGTGACCAATGTAGAGTTATAGCTGTCAGCATATACGTATAGAATTAACTTCTAAATAGGCCTAAATTCCCACAAATGCCAATAATAGCCAAGTCTTTGTAGTTGATCAATTGATATAGGGGTTTATACAGAATGTCCTTACAGAAATGTCTAGCCGCGTTCACGGAAAAGGAATTATACCATGTACACCCTTTGACGTTATACACAAGTTGAATGGACACGAAACAGTTCTCTTGTTTTACTTGACGAATCAAAGTGTTAATAAAAGTCCGATTAGAATATAATCAACAGACAGATTCATAAAACATGCCGAATTAAATACTACCCGGTCCCATGAGCCCAACAGTCGCTGAAAAGCATACACGTGTATTCTTTAAAGAGAGTCGACAATGGGTGCATAATCAAAATATATGCCTTCCGTTCAAAACGACGTTAACTAGAATATTGGAATCGATGTATATCGTTGTTCTTGGTTTTCCCTGTCAAATTGTAACGATAATCCTGAATGGCCACTTTACCAACGTCGCTATTAAAGCCGGCTTCTACAGTGTTGTATTTCCACCTATACCCCATTCCCGTTACATTTCTCCTTCTTTTCTCTTGACTTCGACCCGAGGTCACACCATTGCACATTAGCAGTAGTCCAAGCAGAGCCTGCACCGGGCTCAGGGGATGATGGGAATGTTACAACAAAATCCTACCCATCGCGTGTCACCCATCCAGGCAATAACCGCGATGTACGTTGTCTATTTTGTGCAACCACTTTACCAACGTCGCTATCAAATCCAGCTTCTACGGAAAGGTTGAAAACGTGGTATATGTACATAGACCCCATAACAGTATTAAATGTATCATTTTCTAAATTTCAAGTACAGACTGCAATAATTTCCAACACATTCAGGTATAAACTAATGTATAGAAACACTCATATTCAAACTTTAACACTTCACGTAACATCGGATACTACTGTGTCATATTCTTAAAAACCCAGATACAAACAGTATCAATTTCAGAATAACTCAAATACAAATACTGTCGATCCTAAAGCAAACTATAAAACGAACAAGTTTGAAATGTCGCGTATAAAGACTGTACCGATAAGAAATCGCTGTATAACTATCATCATAAGAATGCCGTTTTCATAGGTATACCAAGACACAATTTACCTAAATTTACCTTTGTAAACGAGTGTTTATTATTATGACCTGCACAAATTCATCAAGTCTGCACTTTATTTTATCTAAATACACTGAGTGAGATAAATAGTTTATATGACATAAAAATAGACGTAAGCCATAATTCATATTTCTTCACACAAAGGTCATGATCATATTGATTTTGTTGTGTGGTAAATCGAACTTCCTTGTAGATAGCAGTCGACAAACAAACCACTTTTAACGTCAATAGTTTTATGAATGTTATTGTGAATTTGATTTTTCTCCAACACTTTCTCCAGATATAAAGATATAGATACAGAACTATCTGGTAGCAGACAAATTACGCAAAATATTGTGAGAAAATGGAAGATTTAGTATCATGGGAATTTTATACTGCGAAGCTTTTCAAAATGACCCAACACTTTGTAAAGGAGCTCTTCGAAATACAAAGGCGGGCTGAAGTATGTTACAGAAAACAAAACGGGTCTTCATGATAAGTGTTAAAATCGATACTCACTTAAAAAGATCTATTGTATTTTATAATCGTTAAGATTTTATGATTTTTAAATATGTACACCTGTTTTCGTTTAACTTTTATGCTATTATTTGCCAATATAGCTCACAAATATGACAAATGTAGATCGCAAATATGGCAATTGAAAATCACAAGTATAAAAAATGTAAATCACAATTGTGACTAATGTGGAACGAGACGTGTACATAATTGTTGTATTTTTTTGCGCTTTATTTATTTTCCTTTTATGTCATTTCAATCAAGAAAGCGATCAAGACATTTCTCGCTAAACTATTTGTACCAAAGCTAATCAGCGAGCGAGCTGCTATCACCCGTCGCGTCCGTGTGTGGAATATTCCAATCGACGAAGTTCCTTTGTTTATCGAGCCTAACCACCACAACCCTTTCCTCCACCATTTTTCTAGATATAATTCCCTTTCTTTCACACTTAATTTGACATAGCGGTCGCGCTATCTGATTCGTAATTGGCTTATTATTCAATTGTTAAACTTGCTCAAATTGCTACAATTCTTCTATTGTTGTTTTTTGATAAAATTGCTTGAATTGGTTTTCAGTCAGGCATGTTTTTGTCATGCACCCAAAATAGAAAGAAAATAACAATTTCAGCTTATATGTATGTAGTTATTGTTAAGAAGTTGAAAGATCATATCAAAAATAGTAAATATTATGAAACTGGCAATTAGAAAACAGGAGGACCTTGTTGAGCCTATATCGCTCTCCTGATTGCAAGAGCTCTCACGTATACAAATTACAGACATTAAGAATCCAATGAAAATTTGACAGCAGGTTTAGGCATAAACATTTTGAAGTTTTGCCTTATTATATTGGGAAATATTTCAATGATAAATTAACTTCCATCAAGTAGTTTATGTGTGTTTAACAACTTTCACCCTCTCGAGCAAACTTGGTGGAGGTTCAGAGAGGTTCAGTCAAGGAACATTTCAGAGAAACTATTTTGAAATCAGGCTGGGTCAGTAGCTTCTGACAAGAAGATTCTTTTTCCTTTTGTCGCCATGGCAAAAGTTGTCCACTGAATGAAATTATGTGAACAACTGTAATAGTGGGGGCCATGTAAGGAACATACATGCCAAGTTTCTTGCAGCCAATGGTTTTTGAGGAGAGCTATGGACAGTGAGTGCGTCAAATAGATCATCTAGAGCCTCTGGCTCAGGTGATCTAAAAAAATCTTAGGTTACAGGACCACAAAAAAACTAGTATATTGAATACATCATTTCTTATTTAAGGATGACCACAGATGTGGTCGAAACTGATAAGTGTAATTTAGTGTAGTATTGGGTAAACAAGAAAATATGTATGACATTGGATCCAGCATACATTATAACTTACAACTTGTTACAGAACAAGGTGAATGAATGAAAAATAAGAAGTTTGAAGAAAATGACCTAGTTTGAGCAAATAGGACAGTTTGAATGAGGCCTAAAGTACATGAGAAGCGAATAGTATGCCAAAGTTTCAAGATGATTAAATAGAAACTTTAAATTCTGCACCTATGCAATAAACTGAACTGGTAATGATGTTGGAAAAAAAAGGTTTGAAAGAAAATAATTCTCTAAACCATGGACTAGACTAGGAGAACGTGTTTGATCAAGGCAAACTGAACTTAAACACTCATTGATAACAATTAACAGCACATAGTGAATGAATTAATACCATAGAAGCACATGAAAAGCACACTAGCATACACTTGCAAATAAACATAAAAAATCATTTAAATAAGAAAAAGGAACCATGCTTGGACCCCCTGCAAATAGCAACTGCTAGAACATACTCGACTGGGGGTCAAACAAAGGAACATTTGTGCCAACTTTTATTGAAAGCAGTACCTGTTTTCAGACAAGGAGATTTATCTATAGCATTGGAAGAAACCAGGCCCTACTCCACAGTACTGTTTTTGGAGGATTTGCACCAGCTTGAGCAAACTTGTTAGATGAACAAAGAAGGAACATTTCGGCAAAATTTACAATGCACCAGTAGTTTCCGAAAAAACATTTTTCATTTTGTTTGCGATATTTCCCATAGCAACAAAGTTATGTATTTAATACAATTCGACTCTTGGCATACATTTGAAAGGATTGTATCCAAGGAACAATATCGATATATGGAAACAGTCCTGACAGTGTCATGTTTTAATGAATCTCAACAGATTAAGCAACCTGTGAAAATGTTTCAAAACTGGGCAAGTAGTTTCTGACAAGAACAGTTTCAAAGGTTTTCCCTGTTTGTTGCCATGGCAGAACTGTATTGAATGGACATGATTTGGAAAACCTATATCGGGACCATGCAAGGAACATCATTGTTGTTTGAAACAAAAAGTTATCATTGGACAATGACAGATTGTGTTTCAAATAGATCACCTTGAGCCTAAAAATAAGCAATACCCTGCGTTATTACTAATGAGATCAACAATCAACAAAAATCAATATATAACAGAACAAATTATCTCTGCACATATTTCCCTTCGACTAGATCATCCAAAAATGTTGTTGTTTTTGCTTATGTAACAAAGCAGACACTTACATTAACAACTATTTACAGCACAGTATGAATTGATGAAAATTAAATGGTGCATTACTACGAGAAAGTGATAGTAACCCTTTGCTCCACAATACTGCATTTCTCTGCCAATGAGAACATGCATTTGAAAACAGTGTAGGAAGATTTCAGATTGCTCGTATTGAGCAATCTAAAATCTTCCGTAAATATGAGCGTAATTAACGCATTACTTGTAAGTGGGGAATAAATACTTTCACTTTGGAAGAGTCCAAAAAAATGCTTATGGAGCAAAGAGTTAAACACTTTGCTTCACAAGCATTTTCCTACCCTTACAAATTCAAAGAATTAAGTGACATTAATTCATCACATATCAGTTATGGGCGAATTAGGCCATTGTTTACAGTCTGGAAAATAGTGCATGGACATATCATATGGCTCATTATGAGCATTCTGAACTCTGCCTTTCCCGTGTTGTAATGACTTTCTGTTTTGGGTGCATGACATGTGTATTACTATGCTGTGTGCATGTGACCTTGTTTTGACACATATGACAACTATTTAACCCTTTGCTCCATAAACGTTTTCCCGGACTCAACCAAATGAAAGCAGTAATTCACCGCTTATCAGTAATACTTGAATCGTGGTTCCATTTACTGACAAAGTGAATAACATTGCATGAACGAGCAGTCTGAACATTTCCTACAATGCTATACAGCTCGTCCACTGTTTTCAAATGCCTGCTTTATTTGGCTAGACAAATCCACTCATGACTTCTTTGTTTACCATTTATTTTTCGTCGCAATTTCCCGGGAATATTCGCAAACTTATATTTTTGTTTGTAAAATATATTGTGGAATATGAAATTACAGAATTTACAGAACATAAAAAGAATGTAAAATGCAAAACATAAAGGTAAAATCAGATATGTTGATTTGTTTCACAATGGCAAATTTCTTCATTTAAACTGAATGGTACAATCTCCGTAAATACTCGAACATAGTCTTACTTTTCCGTTCAACTTCGCGAAGATGATAATAAGCTTCCATATTTGACCTCTCGGGGCATTGATTTCTAAGCATTTGTTAAACTTATATTGGAGTACTCAAGCCTTAAGTTGTACACTGATGTTCCAACAACATTACAGCAATTTGCAGCAAACTCCGAACACAATGGTATTTCTCCTATGACCAAGGGCTAAAGCCCCAGGACAAAAGGGATATAACATTTTGTCTACCTGGCATTACAAAATAAAATGCCTTTTCAATTCACTTCTGTGTTATGTAATCATTTTCCCCATACTGAGTGAAATGTAGTGTTTGGATCCGAGGAAACCGCAATGCTACATAAAAAATACATATCGAATTAAATAATACCCAATAACAAAAAATCGCTTTTATGCATCTACATGTTACGACTCTGAACATCGAATTTTTCAACAACAAAAAAATGTTTAAAAAAGTCAACTAAGGGTGCATAATCAAAGTATATGCATCGTACAAAACGGCGAAACATTAATGTTGGAATCAGTTGAGAAGATATTCCTGAATTATATTTAAGTATAATGATAAAATGATATGAAGCCCCAGTTGTCATTGGCTGTCATTTCAGATCGGCCAACAATCTTTCAGATGTTTGACAAAAATCACTGCTATACGCGACACCCGTCTTCAACCAATGGGCCAACATTGTATATGAGGAAAATCAGCCAGTTGCTTGGATGAACTGTTTTGTTGGGATAGGGGCGTTTCGCCACTATCTCATAGCGAAGCTGCTTTCGAAAAGTCGGATTAAAAGCTGCAACCGCAGTCCACATGTGTATACCTACACCGAAATCGAGTTTTGATTGGTTATAATCTGCCTTTTCAACGATTTCATTGGTTCGACCGAATCACAAAACCCTCCGCTTGCATAAATTTATAAGACAAAATAGTTTCTATGAATGAAACTCACTCTGAACTATGGTTGACCTCAATGTCAGTAGTGTGAGGTAACGTCGACCGTTCTGTGACCCCATTAGTTTACAACAGTCGACTTATAGAGAAATGTGCAAAGCACTGTAAATACAATTATTGAAAGGAGTTGAAACCATTGTGGCAAAAGTAGAAATTGCCTACGAAAAGCAATTTCCCCTTTTGTCACAATGTTTTCGATTGTCGTCTGCTGCACATGCGTCTGTAAGCGTCTGTAGGCGGAAAATGGTTACATCCTTCCCATGGAAGTGAAACCCTTTCCGTGATACTATAACAGTTCGAATATTTAAAAAATATTGTTGAAAATGGAGCTATTGCTGACAATGAGCAATTCCTCCTTTTCACACAATGCTTTCAAACACGTTTCAAATTAATTCTTTTCATATTTAAACGTTTTTTTTTACTATGGACGTTCTTTCCCTCTTTCTCCCTTCCGGACACATTTTGAATAACATGCTAGAGATGAATGATTACGAGCAATTTTGCCTTACATCAATGGGAAAAATATATAGTTGAAACCTTTGTGGAAAAAGAGGAAATGGGTCATGATAAACAATTCTGCAGCCGTCTGCTGCACATGCGTCAAAAAGCGACTGTAAGCGGGAAAGGGTTGAACCGTTCCCGTTATAGCTACTTAGTTACAAACAAATGTTGAAAGTATATTTGCAAACGGAGCAATTGCTGACAATGAGCAATTCCTCCTTTTCAAACAATGCTTTGAAACATGAATCAATTTGTTTCTATAACCTAGATAACGAAAACATTTGTCTACAGTTATTATTTTAACCTTTGCCCCTTTTAGACACATTTGACTAACCTTAACAGATGAATGATAATCAACAAGTTTGTCTTTTTCCACAATGTTTTCATCACTATTCAAAATCATACTTTTATTAATTCAGGTCAATAGTTATGCCTTAGTTCAATGTTGTTTGCTGTATATTTAGTCTATGTGGTCAAGGTTAAGGAATACTGTAAACAAACTTGTTACAACATAATTCGTCCAAAGAGAGAGGTCCTACTGTGTATACATGCCATGAAATAATGTTACAAACGGTCTCACCGCTACTGGGGAATTGTTGGTAAAACAGGTCGCGTTTTGTGTTGAATATTCTCATGTGTCGCTGTATGTAGACCCTACTAGGAAATAGAAATTAAATCTACAAATTATAGATAAGTTAATTTCAACATTGATTGATTGGGATTTAACGCCGTTTTTAACATTTCTTCAGTCATATCACGGCGGCCAGTTCACCTACAAATGTATTTCCTGGTTTTCTCAAACCAGTACTCCTCACAACAATCTTCCCAAGCAACTGGCTGCGTTTCCACATAGACTTAGCCATTGGTGAAAGACGAATGACGCATGTCGCATTGACTTTTGTCAAACGTCGGAAAGAAATTTGGCCGAATTTGTCAACACATCCGAGTTATAACCGCAAGGTCATTATTTATTTTATTATTGAGAAGCTTCTAGCGATTTTGGGACTAAAATTATAATGTATATGCATTTGCGTTAATTTAAGACTCAACGTTCATCAACGTGTAATATAGTCCTAGATGTATCTGTTGACAAATAAACTAGAAATGTAGTCTAAATAGGTTTTTGAAAATTAACCTTGACGGTCCGGTCCCGTTTCGGAGATACAATTAAATTGCAAATACTTTACAAATACCATAATCTATGCTGACGTGTTTTGACGCATCGAACCAGTCTTCTGTAATCAATACTTGAGTTGTCTCCGTCTGTAAAGCTTGGAGGTATAATGTTCTCCCTTATTATATGCAACACATGCGTTCCGTGAAATTCCCTTTTTCGTTAATGAGTGCTTCCCCAAGATTTGTACTTCGTCAAATCTAATCTGTTTTTTAGGTGTAAACTCAATTTTTTCATTTCTTCGGTTATTGTCTCAATATATGTCCAATATATCAATTTAAGACTTGGTGTATAGGAAACTCAGAGCTGCAATTGTGCAGTGCAAAAGAAACATAACTCTATCATGCTTTCGATCGTCTTTCATTTATCAGCATGATTACAATATGCATTGTGGATCTTTAGTGATTTCTGAACTAGAAATATTTTAATTAAGGGTAGCTGCTCGGGTTTTTTTTGTCAATATTTTGTCCTTCGATATTTTGTTTAAACAAGAAAAGGGTAAAACTTTGACAAATGAGGTATATGTTATTGGCAGGCAATATGTGTTGCTTCAAACATTTTTGGTTTGGTTTGTTTAAAGGTCATTGTTTCATTGTTTCAACAATGTTTGTCCATATGATCTATGCCATATGTTTTCAATTTACATATGCCCCCTATACCATCAGCGCTTTCAGCGCTTTGATTGAGTATTGGTGTGAGAAAGCCAAGAGACACATGGGTGATAAACTGGTCGCCATGATATGGCTAGAAATTAGTTGAAACGACTATAAACTCCCATCAATTAAAACCTTAATGACAGTACAATGCTGATTTACATTACATTAGTTATTCTCCTGTTTTGTACGGCAGGCAGAGCTTTTGGTAACGCAATGAATATAAACGTTTAGATGTACAATTATACAACTAAAACTTGATACGGACATCATATTTCATATGGTTTTCACCAAGTATAGCATGGTAAATAATAATGCCTGCTTATTTGTAAAAAAATATTAAGTAAAGCGATACACAAACGAGAGTTAAGTCTTACCTAGATACCGATAATTTCCTTTTCTATGATTTTATATCGTCCTTACATGATGTGTCATTCAAAGGTTAACACATCTGTTAAAATATTGACCTTATTTTTGAAAATATCAACTATAAGAAACTGAAAAATTCGTCTACCATTAAATAACGTACAATTTAATTAAAGGCATTGTTGGTCGACGACGTGCTGGTTTAAACGATTGTAAATAGACTGACAGATCAATGTTCAAGTGTGTAAAGGACTATATGTGGTGGTTATAGTTTGCATTCTTGGCTCCTGTGAATTAGGCAAATAAACTTTGAAATTGAAATTGAGAAGTTTAGATGTTTCTTCCCTAATATATATATATATATACATATACTCAGTGTGACGGAGAATCGTTGTCTATCAGTTTCTTATCTTCACAATGACGCTTTCTATTGTTTCTTGAGAAATCAGGAAATTACTAGTGGCATCATTTAATCATAAACAGCTTGCTCATTGTATATAGTTTACCAATAAGTCGCTGTTAAGGCCACACCAATTTGATGTCTTGGTCTTTGGATTTTTTTTTAAAAATTAGGGGCGAGCGAACGAAAGTTTTATTTTTATTCTTTTTAATGTTTGATCTTCGGATTGATCGTTTTAAAAACTGAGGCGATAAATTTTTTCTTTCTTATCAGTTATTATAATGAAAACTTTAACTTGTTGGTTTCAAGGTCTATTTATCTTACTATAAACAGTTTAAAACTTATTACACTATATGTTTAACTAATTAATTAGCACTAAAACTGTAACACTCTATTTATTATTGATGTAATCCACTTGGAATATTACGTTTTATTCATATTCATTGGTTGTTCTGGGTCGTAGATAGTAGCTCTACCATTCAAAACACATAGCTAATTGGTTGATCTGGGTCGTAGATCGTAGCTCAGCAACTGACAAAACAGAGAAAAATTGGTTGATCCGGGTCGTAGAGAGTAGCTCAGCCACTGAGAAAACATTGCGAATTAGTCCATCTAGGTCGTAGATTGTAGATAAGCCAATGAAGAAACATAGCGAATTGGTTGATCCGGGTCGTAGAGAGTAGCTCAGCAACTGAAAAAACATGGTGAATTGGTTTATCTGGGTCGTAGATCGTAGCTCAGCCACTGCACAAAACATTGCGAAATGGTTGATCTGGGTCGTAAATCGTAGCTCTGCCAATGAAAATACATAGAAAATTGGTCGATCTGGGTCGCAAAAAGTAGCTCAGCAATTGAAAAAAAATATCGAATTGGTTGCTCTGGGACGTAGATCGTAGGTGAGCCAATATAAAAACATAGCGAGTTGATTAATCTGGGTCGTCGTTCAGAGGCTCAGCCACTGAAAAAAACATTGCGTATTGGATGATCTGGGTCGTAGATCGTAGCTAAACCACTCAAAACACATAGCGAGTTGGTTGATCTGAGTCGACGATCGTAGCTCAGCCAATGAAAAAACATAGCGAATTGGCTGATCTTGGTCGTAGATCCATGGTTGAAAAAGAGTCTTCAAAGCAGTAATCGATTTATATATAGCTAAAAAAGGTGTTATTACGACTTTATTCACAGGCGTCCGAATTTTCTATTACAGCAAAAAATGCGAAAAATCACACAATACCTCGTTAGAATACTAAAGAAGTCTCTCTATATTGTCTATACGCATCATAATGATCACAATGGTAATTTGGGGAATCCCGCACGTGTTACTATAAATAGCCCCTCTATACGTCCATATAGTGTAGTAATAATGACAAGGTGTGCAACGGCATTTTACCCCCTTGCTCGATTCGGGCAATAATTTCCGCAGAAAAACGTCTAAAACGACCTGGTCTAAGGTAGAGACAGGTTCATAAATGATTTTTCTCATGATCCACCACATCAATATTTGCCAACCGACCAATACGCCGGCGATTTTAAGCTTAATGTTCATTATATTTGGAAATTTGTAGTTGTCCTGACCGCCATTCGCTGACGTCACAATAATCACGTTCCGTAGCGAATATTTGACGCGAAATGACGCGCTTTTTTAGAATATTGTACTTTAGCAATGTTTGTTGGGGTTGTCATTTAATCATTTTACTTCCAAAAATAATATTATTTATAAAAAATACGGTATTTATTTGTATGTTTTCGAAAGAAGTATAAACAATATTTTTTAGACCATGTTTTAAATCGTTGTTTGATTAATCTGTCACTGCGGAATGTTGCAAATTTTGACGTCAGCGCATGGCAGTCAGCATGATGAAGGATTACGGAATTACCCGAGAATTTCCGATTGAGATATTGAGACACCTGTGCTTTATTTCGCGTTATTACGCCTTTTTCCCGCGTTATTACGACTTTATTTTCGCGTAACTACGCCTTTCTTTCGCATAATAACGCCTTTTATTAGCATTAATACGCCTTTGTTCAGCGTTATTACGCCTTTATTTCGCGTTATTACGACTTTATTTTCGCATTACTACGTCTTTCCTTAGCGTAATAATGCCTTTTATTAGCGTTAATTCTCCTTTGTTTAGTGTAATTACGCCTTTATTGCGCGTTATTACGCCTTTATTTCGCAATTCCGCGTTACTACGCCTTTCTTCGCATTATTACGCATTAACTTTGCGTTATTATGCCTTGTTTCGCGTTACTTCGACTTGTTTCGCGTTACTTCGCCTTATTTCGCACTATAATGCCTTTTTTCGCGTTATTACGACTTTACAATATATTTTTTTTCTCAGATGGTCCTAATACGCTTTCGTACAAATGTAATGGCATTCCAGTTTAATTAAGATCCAATATCTCAACATATGCATTTTAAATAACTAAGTTGACAACAAGTTATTTAAAATACATATTATATAGGGATATTGAATCTTAAACTGGAATACCATTACATTTACTAGGCATAGTCTATACCATTATGCCATTAATGGAGGATGACTCAAAACATGGATAATACACAAGCTAGGTTGGCACCATGGTAATGCGAGAACCACAAACATCCACAAGCCAACCTGAAATGATGCTCGAACCAACATCAGTCACCTACAGTTAAAGATTTTAACCACTCATAGTCCAGTCAGGGGAAATGGGCTCAATATCAAACTAATTGCAACAGAAATGATATTATTGTTTTTTTGATAGTTTGTTACCTATAACATCACTGGTAAAACATCTACAAAACTCTACAGAGGGGAAATTGGTATATTTCCCTTATATATATGATAACCCAAAAGGTAGAAAACACCAGAGACATATAATATGTGTTTATAAATATGTATCTGAAAACACCAATTGTTTTCAACATTGTTTCTAAGTATCTATGCAAGGAACAAATTTAAGCGGACATTGTTCCTTAGTTTTAACTTATTTCTAACACAAATGTAATCTGAATATAAAATGTACTTATAAAAATGATTTTACCAACTTTGTATCAATTTATAGACATTTGTGAGCATACTTCGAGGTATATATTACCCCACCCACTTGCGCAAGCAGGCATACACATAACACTAAACAGTGCCATAAAGTAACTTAGATACACAAGCAATCAATCAATGTGAGCAAAGGCTTGTGCAGAAGACTTCTTCAACAGACAGGCCGACTAATGCACACCTGAAGACAAATATTAAAAACATTGTAGAAAAAGAGGGCATTGCTCTTACAAAGCATACAGTTTCAACACTGTTTAACATTTTGTTCCGGATTTTAATTATTTTGCTTACTCAATAGCTTTTAAAGGATTGGTTTAAATGTCTCCGAAATGTATATGTTTTTAATCCCGTAATTGAAAAAAAGAAAGAAAAAAGGAGCAATCTCCAAATATTACATTTTGCTTCATAATGTAATGAAAGATAATAAATCAGCATATCGGGGAAAGACAGTATAATGCAAGATTTAGGACACAGTTATACGTAAGAACGTACAAACTAATCTATAATATTAGTACAATAGTTTTGTTTAAACTGATTTATTTTATATCGATTACGAAACAAGCCTTTGGCTTAGATTCATCACTGCTTCCTGGAGACTTAACCAGTACTCGCGCCGTATGGAAAAATCCCAAAGTCAGGGCCCGCTCATCACGGGACTCGAACCAAGGACCTTTGATACGATAGGCCGACGCTCTACCTCTGCACCACTGTCTTCCACAATGATAGATATGTGGGAAATGCTTAAAACTTGTGCCATTAAGTCTAAATATGAATTTTGTTTGTGCCCTACAATGGGGATTTAAAGGAGATAGCATTATCTATATTTATGTATTAAAGGCATTCCGTTTTTTTTCTTGAGGTGAAGTTAGTTATGTTTTAGCCCTATCATGGCAAAAGGGGTCTTGTTGCTTCTGTATTGTATTGTAATTTGGTATCACATCAAGGTAAAAGAGCTGAAGAGAAGAGCACCTCATATTTGTCATAGAAACAGCTCGTTTTGAGCAATTCCTCCTTTTGTCATAATGTTTTCAAAAGTCATCTGCTGCAGAGGCGTCAGAAAGCGTTTTAATGTATGAAAAGGGTTAAAGATGATCAGCCGTTCTAAATAGGTGTTGCTCTTAAGAGATGTAAACATTCTCCGAATAGAATCACTTTTCGAGTCATCTGAATGCTGACAATTTAGGAAAACATTATGGGAAATGGAGAAATTGCTAATGTCTTCTTTTCGTGCAATGTTTTCCACTCTATTCCCCCAAAATAACCTGACTTTTCTTAATATTTACTGTTTGCTTTTTGATAGAATATGGAGAACTTGGTTCTAAAGAGGTTGCTATTTGCTCCACAGAGGTGACATTTTGAGAGACTACTTTGGTGAGCTTATAATTGCTCATCTTGATGTAGCAGAACAGGGAGGACTCGGATGAAACTATGAACATGTATTGTCCATCCTATCAGAGCTCTAGATAACGCTTGTACAATATATTTCACTCTCCAACCTCCTTTGACGACCCTCAAACCCTATGTTGTGGGTATTAAAAGAAATCGTCTCACTAAGATAATTATTTTGAGTACCCACGACATAGGGTTATGTATGTTAAGCCAAAACAATGATATTCTTGCAAAAAGACCTGTTTACTCCTCCTTAACCTTTTCCCACATATATACAGACTCTGACGCCTCTGCAGCAGAAGACGACTTTTAAAAACATTGTGGCAAAAGAAGAAATTTAAGAAAAGAATTTAAATGGGAATAACCTTGTCAGTTGAATAAAAATCGATGCCCCTGTATACATATATATGGAAAAAAAGGTTATGCAATGTTAACATATAAATAACCAATAAACTTATCAATCAAAGAAAGGACAATGCTCGAAAAATGTTAACCCTTTCCCACTAAGAGCATATCTGCAGCAGACGACTCTGAAAAAATATTCGCAAAAGTATGGAAACTGTCTATAAATGAAAGTATAGTTATCTAACAGAGTTGAAAACAAAGTGGCGAAAGGAGAAATTACTTGTTTTGAGCAATTTATTCTATTGTGACAGTGTTTTCAAATGTCGTCTGTTGCAGCGCTAGGTGTCAGAAAGCATTTATATGTAAGAAATTTAAGTGTTAACTTGATACATTTCTAAGTACACGTAATGTTGTTTAGAAAAGATGGGTCAAATAGTAACTGTTATCATTTCCCACATCTCAACAAATCTGTAACAGACACCTATGAAAACATCTGGATATAAAATTGAAAATTGTCTTCTTTTTTAACAATGTATTCAAAACTCGTATTTCAACTATTAAATTATTTGTACTTTCATGATTAAATTAATTAGATAGAGAATTTTCGATTTTTTTTTGCATAGCTGTGTTCAAAGTTGTCTGCTGCAAATTTGGTGTACGTGGGAATGGGTTAACTTTAGGGACTGATTCCTGTCTATCCTCTTTGCAGCATAGTCTTGTGGGTAAACATAACATAAGCACTCGGGGATCAAGGTCAGGATGACGTTTTCGGTGAATTACGAAGGCAGCGACACGCTGTGAACTTCAAATACTGTTGATATAAAAATAAAAGCGTTTAATAAAAAAAGTTGCCTTCTTCGGTTTTAACCTTTTCACACGTCAACAAATCTGTAGCAGAAGACTAAAGGATAAAAAAGGAATGACTGGAAATTTGTGGACAGCATAATCCTTTACCTGCTAGGATATAGATATTTCTGCTTTGACAACAAATGAGGAAAATAGTTAACATCCAAAACATAACATGTTTTGCTAAAACAGACAGTTAAAAATGACAAATTGCTATCTTTGAACAATATCTGATATACATGTATTCATATTATTTTGTCAAAACCCGATGCTTTCACTTCAGAGGTGAATGCTCTTACCACTACCCACAGACAGATGGACAAACAGACAGATACACAACATATTAATTATTTTCAAATTTTATTCTGGCAAGGCAGATTATGCAACAATAGGTTACATGTGTGGTGTAACGGTACAGTGTATGCACAAGGTACAGGACGCGCCGGTTCAATCCCCGGCCGTGTCATACCAAATACTTTATAAATGGTAAGGATGACTTTCCCTCCTTGGCACTCAGGGTTGTGAGCTAAGTATTAGGAATGATCGTTGGAAGTGGCGTAAACCACCTTAACAAACAAATAAATACCCTTATTTTCAAGTTGAGAACAAATCACGGAACAACGATATCCAACATGTGTGATAACAAAAACACGTCATACACGCGACTACTGATGACGTCATTTTGACCTTTATCTTTATTATGTTTATTGTTAAGTTGTTAAATTTTACACATTGAAAAATGCAATAATACGTTATTTTGAATAAATAACGAGTCTTAATTGTTTAAAACGTTGTTGTTTTTTTTCTTCTTATTCAAAAATGATGAGGATTACTTTTTTATGCGGTGAATCACAAGTTCTTATGAAGAATATGTTATTCGGTCTTTGTTTTGATGTTGTCAATATTTTTCATTAAAAAACACTGTTTAGGTGATAAAAAGAATCCATCACTCGTTCTACTTTGGAGAAGATTTCTTAAATTCGTCTCTAAAAAGAGAGTTATTAACCTCGCCAAGAGGCTCGGTTAATAACCGTCTTTTTCTGGACTCATTTAAAAAATCTTGATCTCTAAAGAAAACTCATGATGGATCCTATATATATATTGAGATTAGTAATTTTACTATGAATGTTCTTCGCACATGAGCATACATATATATGTTTTTTGTGTGTTTTAGAGACATTTTATAACTGTTATAAAACTATACAGATAAACATTAAATAGCATTAATATGTAATAACACAGTTAAGAGTGTAACAGTATTCATGGAAACCCATTGAATACTCCAATAATATAACCACATACGATACTTTTAAAAGTATCCAATGTACCATTGACAAGAATATTAATATTTCCTCCAGCAATTACTGTGAAACCATCTGTTACAATTTGTTTTGCAGACTAATCCATCTTGGGTTATCAAGACGCTTGCATCAAAGTGTTGAAAGTCATACCTACCCCTCTGATTTTAATCATTTCTAAAGGTATACTGCTATATTTGAAGTATTAAAATGCTGCGTTGATGTTATTACAACAAAAGCTATTGATTATGAGATCCTTTAAAACAAAAAATTATTTTAATGATTCATTTTGCAATTCTCATGAATTTGATACATTAAAAATCATTTAAGAGCTTGGTGTATAGATCAAAGTACGGTGAGTACCCAATATGAGCACATATTCATATTTCTTCAAAGTCATTTATTTCAGTTATGGCTGCGTAGCTTTTTGTAGATTTTTAATATGTTGTTATATATTCTTTAACCTTCAATTTATTTAATAAACCATTTCTGTTGCAATTAGTTTGATGTTCAAGTATGTTCTGACTGGACTATCAGCAATGAAGGCCCCTAAAATGGCATTGATTTTTTTTTTAAGTTTTCACAAATTCTATGCTCTAGAACAGAATAACAGATCACCAAGTGCTAAATAACTGTCTGCCAGCTTAATATTTATGTAATGCCCTGAATGGAATAGATAGTTGAACCAGACCTGACTGGAAAATGATTTTAAAGGTTTACAAGTTCAGTACACAATGTAAATATTGCCATTTATCGACCGCAGTCTGAACTTTCATATCGGTGAAAGAAATACAAACTGGTTCAGCGGATGCATTTTCTCGAATGTAAACATGTTTTATGGATGCATCCGTTAAAGTCTTATCTGTAATGTGTGATAATTTATCAAATGCTTGTGAAAGGCAATCACTTAGCTGCAATTGAAGCCTTCCCTCAACATTTTGGTAAAATATGATAACTTAAGTGAAAGTTTCAGTTGTTTCATTGGAGCACCACAGGGGGACTGTATGTAACCATTTATTTTTGCAATGTATGTAAATGACTTAGAGGACTACATGTCTCTAAATGAATTTGACGGCGTGGATATGGGCATGTTGAAATTGTTTTTACTACTATACGCGGACGATATAGTTTTATTTGCAGAAAGCGAGTGCAGTTTACAAAATGGTCTTGAAATACGTTTTAGTTTCCCTTGTTTATAGTATAATTTACGAAGAAATCGTGCTTATAGATTTGAGAGGCATTCAGCTTTGGGGATCCGATGTGTTCAGTACGAATGGATTATTCGCCTGACCACGAGGTTGTAGAACAATTTACTTAATTAGATTTGAATAATGAAAGTAAACAGCAACGTTTGGACGTGCAAACATTGAGAGATGAAGAGAAGGGTGCAAATGACAGCGTCGCCAGCGAGGGTAAAACTTAAAGGTGTGTTCCCACTTTCCCAACCTTTAATTATACCTATAGAATTTGAAGTAGGTAGATAGATAGATAGATATTTCTTTATTTCCTCCATAAATGAAGAGTAAATACATACATACATAATACGACAAATAAAAGAAATAACAGTAAATGTAACACAATGAGGGTAGAGGTATAGAGGTATACATGTGAGATATTAGATCCATGAGGGTATAACTATATACGGGATATCACGTGTATACGGCGCCAGCCCTGTAGTATATAAATGTATGTTTTTGAGGGAGCGGGGAGAGAGATTTGCATAGATAGAGAGACATGCAGAGATAAGGAGGAGACGTATGGGCTCTCTGGGGAGAGTCAGAGAATGATAGTTAGGCCTTAGAGAGAGAGAGAGTCATGAGACTCTAGTTTACCTATTTAAATAAATAAATGTATCACTATACGATCTCGTTTATTTACCTGTGTTTTCCTCGTGGACAATTTGATGTAGCTGGCCAGAGTGCTACATAAACAGTCCACATATTAGTTATTTACAGGTTGCTATAAGAGACATACAAGTAACATCGAACATACGCAATTTAAGCATGTGTGTATATGCGTCTTGGAGGGATTTGTTTGGTAGTTGTGGATGCAATAATGGAAAAGGATCATGATGAGGGTGCAGGTTAATCATTTAATGCACGCATGCTACGCGACTATATCTGTATGTAAAAAAGTTGATGCTTATCCTTAACGAAACGAAACTCAAGGAACAGCAGCATTTCAAATGTGTTGTATGTTGAATATCCATCAGCAATTCTTTTCGCAAAAGAATTACCAGAGGATGTGGTAGCCTATATTATATTGGATGCTAGAATGTGTCACATAAATATCATGTTATTGTCTGGTTATAGTGGTATTTCGACATTACAATATACAATTTTATATAAACAAACACGCTTGCTCGCGCGCACGCAAACACGGACATATGCACTTACGCACGAACACATGCATGCACACAGCCCACAATGTATGAGCAAATAATGGTAAATACAGAAATTATAGAATAATATTTATACACATATATACACACATAAACACACACACACACACACACACACACATACATATATACATACATTTAGATGTATATATATACCTATATGTACATATACACATATCCGCATCGAGCATACCCGATATATATATATATATATATATGTATATATATATATATATACCTTTAAGAAATAGATATACACACAATATTCTTACTCAAGTAATGTACATATTTTAGGCACTGTTTAAAACATGCGACTCGGGAGTTATCACCGAGAACAAATGACATACAGCCAGATAACAGTTCAATGATTTGCTCGTCGGGTTTCATACAAATAAATGTGTTGAAATTGGTTTCTCCTAAGGAAGAGAAAAGCTGTACCCAAAGCTTCTCTCGCACTGGTTCGTTTACAGAACAAAATAGTAGTAGGTGTGTAGCTACACATAAAACAGGACTATTTACAGTTTGGACAGTATGTATTATACTTTTTAGAAAACAACCTAGAAATTACATGTATTACCGTATAGCAGTATTTCAAATGACTCCTATATAGTCTGCTGAAGTACCATATATTGCATGATGAAAAGTCATAGTGCAGAAGTTTAAAACTATGTAAAGCCTGGTTGTTTTCTATTGTGGTTATTATTTTGTTTTTCATGTAAGCATTCAAAGACTGATTAACTACTTTCTTCCATGAAAAGGGGTTGGGAAAGTATGAACTTGACAAATATTCCGTTAGTATATTTGTCAAACCGTACTTTCCCAACACTCGGTAGATGTCGGGCATAAAGCCTTTTGCTTTGCTTGGTTTCTGCATGAAGCATTGAAGTCTGTAGTTAAACATATCTTTGATCCGCTTATCAGCATACAATTTACATAATTGACCAAAAAGAACTAGCTTTCTCTTGTCTATATAATTTTCTAAGGACATGATACCTAAACAGCTCAAGGCGATCACAGTAGGTGTTGAACGCGGCATGCCCTGCATATGTTTAATACACTGCTTATGTGCTCGTTCCAGAGACTGAATATGTGTCACAGTGAGGCCGTTCCACAAATCACTACCATAAAGCGCCTTCGATAGAACAACTGTTTCATAGATACGCTTTAGGGACAGTGGGTGCATGCTATTTCGGCTGATTCCAGAATTGTTCAAACTGAAGTGCGTTCTTCTAAGTTTAGAGCAACACTCCTGCACACTATCATCTAGGTTCATATTTTTTTCGTTGTGGATACCTAAGTGAAGGTAACTAGTTCCTTCATCAACACTGTTTGGACCGAGATTCCATTCACGATTTGTGTTTTTATATTCATAAGCGCTTTCGTTATAAACTATAACTTTACACTTTGTGTGATTATACGTATAGTTATTGTGTATTGAGTTACTGTAACAAAGGTCCATAAGTCTCTGTAAGCCGTTTTTAGTAAATGAATTTAATAACATATCGTCTGCTACAGTAGGACAGCCGTATTTGATAGTATTCAACTTGAAGCAGTCTTCACTGGCGTCTAATGAGTCCATTAAGTCATTGATGTAGAATAAGTACATAATTGCACTTATTATTTGACCTTGCCTTGCTTCATGATTGGGAACCAGTCTGACTTTAAGCCATTAGATCGCACACAGTTGTATATATATGTCAGTAAACTTTTAACGATCTTGATGAAATTCACATTTATACCGTTCCTATATAATTTTGATAAAAGTAGCTTATGATTTACGTGATCAAAAGCCTGCTTTACGTCTAAATAGCATGTATATATTTTTGAGTTATTCTCAATAGCACTGTAGATTGATTCCCGTACCATAAATGATGTTAAACTACAACTTAAGTTCTTCTGGAAACCGCCCTGTATAGTATTGAGTTTGGATTCATAGTCTATTTTATTTAATATAACCTTTTCATACAACTTTAGTATCGTTGAGCATAGCGATATGGCGCGATACGAATCAGGGTTCAATTTGTCTTTTTTACCTCCCTTGAAAAGAGTAATAATTACTCCCCTTTTCAAATGCAATGGACAGTACGCTAAATCCTTCATCGCGTTGAATAGATGAGTTAGGACGTACGTTAGGGAAGTTCCGCCGAAAATAAGATTTTCATAATATATTTCGTCGTGTCCACATGCTTTGTTCCTTTTACATGTTGTAACAAAGTAGCAACTCAATAATACATTATAGCTTGTTTATTACGAGAAGTACAATATCCCAAAACCCCTAGTTGTTGCTCTTCCAGCAACATGACTGCTCAGCTAAGTGTCACCAGAGTGACTGAATTGGAATCAAATCAGTCCTATATTTATACAATCTCCCAACTGCCTTAGGGAAGTTAGTCTATTAACTATTGGTCAGATGTCAACCCTGTAGACTGATCAATTGCGCCTGTCAAAAGGAACAATGAACTTATAGAAGGATAACCGAGTCACAGAGAAAGATGGTTGATTGAGCTAACCGTGTCACAGATAAAGATGGTTGATTACATCTTTACACCTTCCAATGTTGATATATAAAGAATTTTACATAGGTATTCTTTAAAAAGATCTAAGACCTTAATTGCAGTGACGACCAATCCTTAATAAAACATATACAAGTATTTGGAATTAATAAATGGTTATGTAGATAACTGAAAACATTATAGTCATTCATTAATTCAAGTTAATTGAATATTTGCAATTTAAAAGAAACAATTACATGAACACTGTATTAACATAGTTGTACTGAATAAGTAGGAAATGGTATTGTAGAAATGAACGTGAAATAGTCAATACAACAAGGTAACAATATAAATATTTCTCCAAACAGTACGATGATTATTATCGATCCAACAGTCTTGTATTTCTTAGCACTTCGTAGTATCCAGAGTAGTTTGAACTCATATTGAATTATTGTTATTTACGACGAATCATCAGTAGAAGTTGTAGCATCAGTAGTGGTCATGGAATGGATTACTAGATTAGTAGAAGTAGCATCAGTTGTAGTTGTAGTATCAGAAGCAGTTGTAGTTGTACTATCAGAAACAGTTGTAGTTGTAGTCCTTTTATGACGAAGTCCACACAATATGTTTATCATAGGGTTGATTGAAATGTTGTTATCCATTCCGTAGATTAGTAGTAATAACAGTTGAATAGGTAGTATCACAGTATAAGTCCAGCATATAAGGAGTTAAAAATATCGTCATTTTCTCAAAGTTGAAAATGAGATCCTTATGGTTGAAATTATGTAATTCTTCAGTGGCATATGTTCATCTGTGTAGTAGCGCCTTTGAATACATGTGTATAATGGAAACATCATGGAATGGATCACTAGATTAGATGAGGTCTTCCGACTAAAGAGGAATTTCTCCGGAACAATCGTAATGGCTGCTTCATTTGCCTTCTGCGAGGTGGCAGTGAATCTTACACTAGAATCAATGCTCTTAGCTGACTCTTAGCAAGATGTAATAGCATGTCTTATTCTTGAATTAACAGAATGAATTAATAGTGATGCCTTAGCAATGTGTAAAAGAACAAATATGAGTGTCAATTGATACTAGTAGTTAGCAATTTGTCATTAACGGATGCAATTAAATATGATATATTAATAATAACACGCTTAAACCAATAACAAACTTGAAAACGATAAAAATGGCCATTATATTATATATACAGGTATACCTTTCCTACATTATAATTGTAATTCGATTCCCTCTCATATTAGAGACGTTTGGAATTTTCTTCCATATGCTAGATTAAGTCGAATTCTTACATTAGCATTTAATTTTCTTGGAACCATTATAGGAAGGAATACATTTATTTATTTACGCATAATTTTAACTTTTAAGTCCTGTTATAAAAACCGCGTTTCTATTTTACGTGTGAATAACCATCACAATATTATATATTAGCTAGTCGCTTATAATATTTATCTTCTAATTAGCTTATTTAATTAATAGGTATAAACCTAAATCACGCTCAAATCTTCTCACAATATTATATAATTAGCTAGTACGCTTATAATATGAACTCCTAATTAAGTAACTGATTTACCTTAATTTTTGCTTAAATCTTAATTAACATCTGTCAATCTCCATGTCACTTAACGGAGCTGACAAAGACTCGTCATCAAACATAGACAATTGATCGGGAATATTTGATTGGATTGTTTGATCACTAACAGCTGACATCTCACTCTCATTGTGTCTGTCTGTACCGTGAATACGCTCGTATTCTAAACGCCTAAGACGTGCTTGTAACTTACTTAGTGGAATATTATCTTCACTTTCTTAACTGGTTGAGGACTCAGAACTATTATTATGTTTGTTAATTACCTTTGTCATTTTAACTTTACGTTTTGGAATTAAATCTTGATTATCTGAATCTGTATTATCATCAGAGCTCTCTGAAACAATTTCAGGAGGAATAACATATCTGCAATTTCGAATAGGTCTTGGATTTATAGTTTTAGTGGAAGGAAGAGTCCACTCGTCAATTTCTGCCTTTCTAACTTGATCAACATTGCATTTGATTATCTTGTTATCTAATTGATTTTTAAGTATTAATTGCTTTGAACCATCAAATTCGATTACTCGGTAGTATGGAATCCATTGAGGAGATGTCTTAGAAGTGCGTTGGAAATTTTTGTAATAGACCGGGTCATTTACATTGAATTCTACTTGTTGGGCTTTCCTATTGGCATATTTGTTACGCCTTCTTCTTGATTTAGTGATTTGCTTGAATACATCACAGTAAATTTCGTGATTTCTTTGTAGTAATTCTTTATGGAATTCGTTGCCAACATAAGGTAACCTTTTTCCTAACAGTGAATCAATAGGTAGTACTGGGTCTCGACCAAATACTATGAAAAATGGGCTATGTCCAGCCGATTCTGATGGATTAAACCTGATGCCAGCAAGGGCTTGTTCCAGTACAATATCGAAGTCCATCGGATTATCCCTTGTAAGCTTACATAGAATGGCATTTAAACTTTTATGCGAACGTTCATTTTTTCCATTAGCCTGGGGGTTGTACGTAACAGTTCTACGATGTTTGATATTTAATTCCTGCATAACATCTTTGAACATTTTAGAGGTGAAAACGGACCCGTTGTCTGTCAGTATTGATAAAGGAGAGCCATATTTCCAGAATATCTTTTCGAAAAATGCGTTAACAACGTCTTCTGTAGTTGCCGTTGCTGACGCAACTATTTCAGGATAACCAGAAAGTTCATCCATAAATACTATCATATATTTGCTATTTGAAGCTGTGGGAGCCATCGGTCCGACGATATCACATGAAATGTCAGAAAAAGGGTAGCTTGGTATTATCTGATCTTGTAAAGGCGATTTTATGGTTTTAAGATTGACAGTTTGACAGGCTATGCATGTCTTTACAAATGTGTAAATATCCTTGAAAAGATTGGGCCAGTAGTATGCTTTTCGTACGGCATTAAACATCCTATTCACACCAGGGTGTCCTATATTATGATATGCAACTAAAACCATTTCTTTTAATTGACTAGGAACATATATTCTTGGGCAAGGGTAAATATCCTTATCTGACAAGTAATGTAAAATGTCCTGTATCATAACAAATCTCCTATTTTCAGCTTTAGTTAAAGAGTTCGTCTGCACTCGTTTTATTAATTTCTTGAGATCTAAATCTAATTCCTGTTCTTTTTTCATATCTATAGTAACTAAATTTTCTGGGGTAGTAATTGGTATAGTTTCTGGTGCTTCATATGATTTTGTTAATTCATCATGATTAATTGCTTGGCTATTAATAACATTAATCGTAGTTCCTTTATTATGTTCTGTCATAATATCAGTGTCTGAATCAAAAGTCGATCCTTTAACTTGTCTTGATAAAAAGTCAGCTACTACATTAGTTTTTCCAGGTACGTATTCAATTGAACAGTCATAACATGAAATTTCTAATGCAAATCTTTGTAGAAGTTTATTATCGAAATTTGAGGATAACAAATAAGTTAGTGGTTTGTGGTCTGTTTTAATTACGAATTTTGATCCCTGCAAGTAACAATCAAGTCTTTTTAGGCTATAGGTAATTGCAAGAGTTTCCTTCAAAATTGTGGAATATTTCCTTTGCGTTCTCGATAAAGCATGACTAAGGAAGAATATCGGTAGTTCATCTCCTTTTTTTCCTGTTAAATTTTGCATCAAGACGGCGCCTATGGCATAATCACTTGCGTCTGTATATAATATGTAAGGTTTATTTATGTCTGGGTGACGTAACAGTGGTAATTTTTCTAATTGAGTGATTAAATCCTCAAAACTGTTTTGACATTCAATAGACCAGTCGAATTTAACATTCTTTTTAGTTAATCTTACCAATGGGACGCTAATTTCAGCAAAGTTTTGAATGAATTTCCTATAAAATCCGACAAAACCTAAAAATGATCGTACATCCTTAACATTCTGTGGAGTTTTAATTTGTCTAAGAGCTTTAATTTTATCAGCCTTAGGTCGAATACCTTCTGCTGATATTTCATGTCCAAGGTAATTGCTTTTATCTTTAACAAATTCGCACTTTTTAAGTTTAAGCTTAAGACAATTAGCTCTCAGTCGCCTAAATATTTCTTCTATGTGACGGAAATGTTCTTCAAGAGTCTTAGAGTATATAAGGAAATCGTCTAAATAAACGAAAGCAAATTCTTCACATCCTTTAATAACAGAGGACATGATTGATTGGAACTTTCCAGCTGAAATATTTAAACCTTGTGGTAAAACTGTCCACTCAAAAAATCCAAATGGAGTGGAAAATGCAGTTTTTTCCTGATCTGATTCTTTAATTGGTATTTGGTGATACGAATTCGAAAGATCTAGACAAGTAAAATATTTTGCTCCATTTAAGGACGCTAAGATGTCTTCGATACGAGGCAGTGGATAAGCCGTAGTCTTAATAATCTGGTTTGTTTTTCTGAAATCAATTACAAGACGCTTGGTGCCGTCTTTTTTGTTCACCAGAATACAAGGATTATTAAATTCTGAGTGTGAATGACGTATGATATTTGCCTTAAGCATTTTATTAATTTTTTGTTTAAAATTTTCTCTTTCGCTGAATGGAATTCGATAAGGTTTTTGCCTAATCACTTGATCTGTTTTGGTCTCTATAGCAACAGAGCCATATGGATACCTTCCTAGATCAAATTCATTTTTTGAAAATACATCATCATAACTTGAAATTAATGTATTTAACCTGTCTTTATGTATATTTGGAACATTAACATTTTCATTAACCGACTCGACTGAAGAGATATTATGCGATGAACTCGGCGGTACTTGCGGCCGATCTATTAATGAGATGTCAT
Organism: Serripes groenlandicus; assembly: GCA_031761405.1. Lineage (NCBI taxonomy): Eukaryota > Metazoa > Mollusca > Bivalvia > Cardiida > Cardiidae > Serripes > Serripes groenlandicus. Next base: position 138,465,970 of record JASEVX010000004.1, read on the forward strand.
GATCCTTATCTATTTGATGTAATATACCCACAACGCATCCGCGATGAAGTGATATAGTCTTGTTTGACAGGTTTGATATTATAATTGGTACCCTACGGTAATTAGAAAGTGTCACTAAAACATTTGAAAGCTTTAGATGTGGTTCTGTATCAAGGTAACAATTTTCTATACTTGAAACTTCATAAGTTCCTTCATTAGAAATACTGGGATTTTGTTTTAGTTTTCCTGGCAATTTGTATGTAGTCATAGGTTTTAATTGTACTGTTTTGGTTAGTCGCACAATAGAGGCTATACAACGATCGTCTTGCATAGAGACATAAGTATCTTTAATTTTTATGCAATTTAAATCAAAATATATTCGACAGGAATTTGCCGATAAGAAATCTTTGCCTATAATTGCATTTCTAGAAAGATTATCAACTATAATGAATGTATGGTTGATCATTAGTGAATTAATTTTGACATCTAAATTGGCAGTTCCTAACAGCCGTATTGCATCGCCAGAGGCAGATTGTAGTGAAATTGAAGATTTTTCTAAGTTAACTGATTTGAAAGTTTTAAAAATGCGTTTGTGAATTAGAGAGAAGGATGCTCCTGTATCGATTAAAAATCTCAGAGGGGTATTACCTATCTTGAAAACACATGAATTTGGTATTTCTTTATTATCTAAATGAGAATTAAACACATTATTTCCTATTTTTCTTGTGTCAGAAGCTCCGAGGCAAACACGAGGTTTCCGATATTTTGGAACAAAGGGTTGTAAAGGGTTTAAACGTAAATATTCTACACATATTGCGCGTATATGACCGACACGCCCACAAAACCAACATTGAATTTGTGTGTTTTGCCTTTTATAGTTTAAACTAGTATGTTGCCTATCAAATTTGTATTTTACTGAATTTATTTGTCCACGCCTTTTCCTACAATAATTATATTCATGTCCTGAAATCTTACAACAAGTACGAAAGCTTGCGCGGCGTAAATGGTCAATTTCCACATTTCTATGTTCATTATTAGAATTACGCGAAGACTCACTCAGAAAAACCCTATTTCTAAGTTCACAGCGTTTTTGAATTGATATCTCATTTGCAGCTAATTTTACGGCTTGCTGAAATTTAATTGGATTAGCTCTGATCAAAGTCTGTCTCAAATTTTCATTATATAAACCGTTAATGAAAATACCAACAGTTTGGTGGTCAATTAAAGACGTACATTGTTCAAAACCTTTATAAGATTCGTCACACAAACTCAAAATTCTTTCTGCAAATGTATGTATGTTTTCTGATTCGAATTGCGTAATATTGCTTAACTTTGAAAACTGAATATGACTGTCTGTTATCTCTGAAAACCGTTCACATAGTGCTGTCTTTAATTGCTGCCAATTAGGTTTAGGAGTTATAGTCAAAAGTCTCAAAATGTAATCAGAAACGTAACCTGTACTATATTTAAATGCCAAAAGTGGTGTCTTAGTTTCATTTAAGTTATTTATTAAAGCGCATTTTTCAATTGATTTGACCCATATCTTAAATTTTGAAGTATCTCCATCGAAAACTAGTATATCATTTGACAATTTATTTAAACTATAATTTGTTAGTTGTTCTGTTAAATTTAGAAAAGACAATGCTAATTCACCATCTGCCATATGTCAGCCTGAAACAAATTTCAAAGTGTATAAATGATTCACTCACCCGTTGCCTCATAATGTATAGTGGTAGTAGTTCTCCAGATCCTTAGGTCTCGGCGCCAATTAAATGTTATGTAACAAAGTAGCAACTCAATAATACATTATAGCTTGTTTATTACGAGAAGTACAATATCCCAAAACCCCTAGTTGTTGCTCTTCCAGCAACATGACTGCTCAGCTAAGTGTCACCAGAGTGACTGAATTGGAATCAAATCAGTCCTATATTTATACAATCTCCCAACTGCCTTAGGGAAGTTAGTCTATTAACTATTGGTCAGATGTCAACCCTGTAGACTGATCAATTGCGCCTGTCAAAAGGAACAATGAACTTATAGAAGGATAACCGAGTCACAGAGAAAGATGGTTGATTGAGCTAACCGTGTCACAGATAAAGATGGTTGATTACATCTTTACAATGTTTTTAATGCCTTTTTTACATCGTCTACTGAGATTTGTAAGTTGACGCTCTGGCTATTAGCGTGCTCACTGCTGTTGCATATTAAATTCATGGTATTTTCAGCGGAATTCGTAATATCGTTATCATCGCAAAAATAAAGGTCTTTAAAATATACAGCCCAACCATTGTTGATTTCTTCCTGTGAATAACACCGATTACCATTAAACGTCATTTCAAAAGTTGGTTGCGATTTAGATTTTCGTCTTTTGTTCACTATTTTCCAGAAAGCACAACTATCTGTCTCTGCAGTTCCATCAATTTCTTCTTCTAGTTTATTGATATGTTTTTGCACTTTCTGCCTGTGAATTTTGCGGAAATCGCGTTTTGCAGATTTGTATAGAATATATCGAGGGCTTGGCGTGAAACGGTTGTAACTAAAATTGGTATTTTTTTACCAAGGTTATTTTCCTCGCCATAAAGTCTTTATAAGCGTTAAATCATATTTCTTGGTAAACAATAGAAATTTAGGTACCATTGCTCGTTCTGAGCAATGGCACCTAAATTTGCATTGTTTACAAAGGTGTCAAAATTGCCCCTAAACCAGGGTTTTCAAAATAGGTTTTTAGTTACAACTGTTTCACGCCAAGCCCTCGATATGATATATGCTCACCACGTGGTTTGTTTTTACTAATCCACTGCGCACGCTTATCTTTAACTGTGTTATGCAGCAAACTTAAATCCTTATCCCAATATGGTTTAATAAAGGGTTTAAAAACTGACCTAGGAATGCACTTTGCTTCAGTGTTTTTTATCATTGTTACAAGATTTTCATATACTTGATCGATATCCTTTTCACTTGAAATTTGAAATTCAGCAATATTACGAATAGGAATGCTCATTTCAATGTGATCAGTATATAATACAATATGTCTCTGTTTGACGTTTTTCCATATAACCGTATCTGGATTTTCATTACCAGGACGGTCGTTCTGTAAGTCGTACTTCATTTCACACGATAATGGACGGTGTGTCGACACATTCAATGAATGATCGTCATGTATAATAAAGTCTTTAACACGGGACACGTTAGCAGATGGAACAAATATGTAGTCAATCAATGTTTCCCTCGTACTGTTGTAAGGTACATTACTGTATCTTGGACCTTTACACAAAGGGAGACAATTTACCGGGACCAGGTATAATGATACAAGCGCATGACACAGTAACCTGCCCCTACTATCGAGGTTTATTGTCGTATTGCTATCCGACCATATCGGAAGTTCAGTATTAAAATCACCCATTAATATAATATCGCCTAAACTACGATAACTGTTTATTGCATTTTCTATCTGTTCTAATGAACGTTTATATGCATGTATAGAATGATTTTTACATGGTACGTATACCTGGAATATATAGTAATAAGAGCCTGGACTACACATAAATTGAATACCGATAATACTGTCAAAGTTTAAAGGTAGAGGTGTAACCCTATTCGATAGTGATTTTTTCCACAATATACAAAGGCCACCTTTTCCAACCTTTCGATTACCAACAACATCCAAATCAGGGTCTGATATTGCATAACTCGTGAAATTGTTACTTATCGAATTTAGGAAATGTAAATTATGTTTAAATAGCCAATGCTCACTCAGACCACAGAAATCGACGTCATTGTCCATGAGAAAATCACTTAGATAACTCGAACTCGACATTATACCAGTCGCGTTCCATGTTGTAAATCGTATATTTTGATTCGACATTATTTTGCACTGTATTTATATATATAACAGATTAATCTGATTCTTCACATGATTCTGAAAACATTGTAATCTTCATTTTTACAACTGCTTTGACTATTTCTTATATATTTTCTTTCAAATATCACTTGTGATTTGATCACCGTTGTAAATGAACACAGTTTAATCAACATCTTTACAACCACTCAGTGGAGTGTAACGGTTGTGATAGTTGCTTTCTTCAGCCCGTTCATTCTCGTAGGAGTCTTGGTAGGGTCTGTTTTTCGATTCGTGGTAGTTGCTTCTTTTATTTCTCGGTTGCCATGGGCGACACACAATACCCCAGGGCCAGAAGTATGGATCGTCTGTTAGGCAGTCTGTATTTCCGTCGTTTTCTACTTCTAAGCGTACGCTGGCATTATTGTAGTTGTAGTTACGGAATATAATTATTTTTCTAGCATTAACACCTCGGTCAGCGACAAAACTTGATATGTGCTCTTCAGTTATTGAGGGCATAAACCCCCCTATGAAGTAGTGTTTTGTTCTTCGCTTTATGTGGTTTTCAAAGTCATTTTCATTATGATGGAGTACTTCGTCTGGTGGCGAATAGCCTTCGTTGTAACGGGTTTTAGTGTTTCTGAGGCTTTTAGCAGTTTCCATTTCTTGATTTATTATCGAGAAATTCACCTTTTTTTCAATAAAGTATTTCCCCATTTTCTTATGAGGGGCGTAGCGTTCTTGTCGCGTTTTATTAGCTGTTTCTTTGTTTGTTATCACTGTCACAGACAGATGGACAAACAGACAGATACACAACATATTAATTATTTTCAAATTTTATTCTGGCAAGGCAGATTATGCAACAATAGGTTACATGTGTGGTGTAACGGTACAGTGTATGCACAAGGTACAGGACGCGCCGGTTCAATCCCCGGCCGTGTCATACCAAATACTTTATAAATGGTAAGGATGACTTTCCCTCCTTGGCACTCAGGGTTGTGAGCTAAGTATTAGGAATGATCGTTGGAAGTGGCGTAAACCACCTTAACAAACAAATAAATACCCTTATTTTCAAGTTGAGAACAAATCACGGAACAACGATATCCAACATGTGTGATAACAAAAACACGTCATACATGCGACTACTGATGACGTAATTTTGACCTTTATCTTTATTATGTTTATTGTTAAGTTGTTAAATTTTACACATTGAAAAATGCAATAATACGTTATTTTGAATAAATAACGAGTCTTAATTGTTTAAAACGTTGTTGTTTTTTTTCTTCTTATTCAAAAATGATGAGGACTACTTTTTTATGCGGTGAATCACAAGTTCTTATGAAGAATATGTTATTCGGTCTTTGTTTTGATGTTGTCAATATTTTTCATTAAAACACACTGTTTAGGTGATAAAAAGAATCCATCACTCGTTCTACTTTGGAGAAGATTTCTTAAATTCGTCTCGAAAAAGAGAGTTATTAACCTCGCCAAGAGGCTCGGTTAATAACCGTCTTTTTCTGGACTCATTTAAGAAATCTTGATCTCTAAAGAAAACTCATGATGGATCCTATATATATATTGAGATTAGTAATTTTACTATGAATGTTCTTCGCACATGAGCATACATATATATGTTTTTTGTGTGTTTTAGAGACATTTTATAACTGTTATAAAACTATACAGATAAACATTAAATAGCATTAATATGTAATAACACAGTTAAGAGTGTAACAGTATTCATGGAAACCCATTGAATACTCCAATAATATAACCACATACGATACTTTTAAAAGTATCCAATGTACCATTGACAAGAATATTAATATTTCCTCCAGCAATTACTGTGAAACCATCTGTTACAATTTGTTTTGCAGACTAATCCATCTTGGGTTATCAAGACGCTTGCATCAAAGTGTTGAAAGTCATACCTACCCCTCTGATTTTAATCATTTCTAAAGGTATACTGCTATATTTGAAGTATTAAAATGCTGCGTTGATGTTATTACAACAAAAGCTATTGATTATGAGATCCTTTAAAACAAAAATCTATTTTAATGATTCATTTTGCAATTCTCATGAATTTGATACATTAAAAATCATTTAAGAGCTTGGTGTATAGATCAAAGTACGGTGAGTACCCAATATGAGCACATATTCATATTTCTTCAAAGTCATTTATTTCAGTTATGGCTGCGTAGCTTTTTGTAGATTTTTAATATGTTGTTATATATTCTTTAACCTTCAATTTATTTAATAAACCATTTCTGTTGCAATTAGTTTGATGTTCAAGTATGTTCTGACTAAATTATCAGCAATGAAGGCCCCTAAAATGGCATTGAGTTTTTTTTGAAGTTTTCACAAATTCTATGCTCTAGAACAGAATAACAGATCACCAAGTGCTAAATAACTGTCTGCCAGTTTAATATTTATGTAATGCCCTGAATGGAATAGATAGTTGAACCAGACCTGACTGGAAAATGATTTTAAAGGTTTACAAGTTCAGTACACAATGTAAATATTGCCATTTATTGACCGCAGTCTGAACTTTCATATCGGTGAAAGAAATGCAAACTGGTTCAGCGGATGCATTTTATCGAATGTAAACATGTTTTATGGATGCATCCGTTAAAGTCTTATCTGTAATGTGTGATAATTTATCAAATGCTTGTGAAAGGCAATCACTTAGCTGCAATTGAAGCCTTCCCTCAACATTTTGGTAAAATATGATAACTTAAGTGAAAGTTTCAGTTGTTTCATTGGAGCACCACAGGGGGACTGTATGTAACCATTTATTTTTGCAATGTATGTAAATGACTTAGAGGACTACATGTCTCTAAATGAATTTGACGGCGTGGATATGGGCATGTTGAAATTGTTTTTTTTACTACTATACGCGGACGATATAGTTTTATTTGCAGAAAGCGAGTGCAGTTTACAAAATGGTCTTGAAATACGTTTTAGTTATTGCGAAAAATGGAAATTATCTCTCCTTAAACGATCGCAATTCAACCTTTAGTACTTTCATTACTTTGATTTCTTAATAAATATTATTTATCAGTTCTATTTAATCACATTTATTGTTTATTTCTATTTAAATGATGCTGGTTTTGTGGGGGTTTTAACAACAATCTGGAGAAAGAAGATTTTTATAAATTTCTTTTTAACTTTTGAAAAATGGTGCGGGAGATTTCTTTTTAATTTTTTGTTCTCAAAATTGAATAAACAGGAGCGGGAAATTCGACGACCAAGATATCAGTTTGGTTTGGCCTAAAGGCCGTTCTTCGCTGGTTTGGATTTGGTCGTGTGAATCGTATTTAACGTTACAGGTAAATATAATTTTCTACGTTTGAGAAAATCGAATAAGAAGAAAATTACTTTCCCTTGTTTATAATGTAATAACCGCCAGGTGGCGTTATACGCACGAAGAAATCGTGCTTATAGATTTGAGAGGCATTCAGCTTTGGGGATCCGATGTGTTCAGTACGAATGGATTATTCGCCTGATCACGAGGTTGTAGAAAAATTTACTTAATTATATTTGAATAATGAAAGTAAACAGCAACGTTTGGACGTGCAAACATTGAGAGATGAACAGAAGGGTGCAAATGACAGCGTCGCCAGCGAGGCTAAAACTTAAAGGTGTGTTCCCAATTTCCCAACCTTTATTAAACCTACAGAATTTGAAGTAGGTGTTGGGGGGGATGTATTGTTTGGTATAACAATAAAATTGATAGGTGATAATTGGCGAAAATTGCTATACTGTACAGAAAAGTTGGGAAAGTTATCCATAAATATAAGACAATAATAAATGGGAATAATTGATGAACTTGCATAGCACAAAATATATATTAACTCATATTGTACATATTCACTTTAATTAAACTAAGTGAGAAGCAGCATTAACATATGTCATGATGTCTTGTTCGCCAGTTCGCAGTTGGTGCTTCAGTCTGATGAGCATTGCTCACGGGCGAAATTCTGGATGAGTGTGAAGAAACTGGTGTACCTTGTCTGTTTTTAGCTCACCTGTGCACGAAGTGCTCAAGGTGAGTTATTGTGATCGCCCTATGTCCGGCGTCCGGCGTCCGTCGTCCGTCGTCCGTCAACATTTTCTCCTCTGTAACCGGTGGGTCAACTGGGATGAAACTTTACAGAAAGCATCCTCTCAATCTCCTCACCAGAATTCCTTAAAAATGTTGGGATCCATGCAGAATTCTGGTTTCCATGGCAACGAAATGAAAAAAACTTCAAAATTCTTAAAAAATCTTCTCCTCCGAAAGTGTCAGGCCGATTTTCAAATTATTTTGTAGAAATGTTCCTTGGGTGACCTTCTATCAGATTCCTTCAAGCCATGTTGATTGGTCGAAAAACATGGCCGCCAGGAGGGGGCGGGGTTATTTTGCCTTATATGGCTATAGTGCAAACTTAAAAAATCTTCTCCTCCAAAAGTGTCAGGCCGATCTTCAAATAATTTCGTAGAAATGTTTCCTGAGTGACCTTCTATCAGATTCCTTCAATCTATGTTGATTGGTCAAAAACATGGCAGCCAGGGGGCGGGGCTATTTTGCCTTTTATGGTTATAGTGAAAACTTAAAAAATCTTCAACATCTTCTCCTCAGTAACCAGTGGGTCAATTGGGATGAAACTTCACAGAAAGCATTCTCTCAATGACCTCACCAGAATTCCTTCAAACTTTTGGGATCCATGCATAATTCTGGTTTCCATCGTAACGAAACGAAAAAAACTTCAAAATTCTTCTTCTCCCAAACTGGTTGGCAGAATTTGAACTTATTTTGTAGAAATGTTCCTTGGGTGACTCTCTATCGGATTTCTTGAAGACATGTTGATTGGTCGAAAAACATGGCCGACATGGGGGCGGGGCTTTTTTGCCTTATATGGCTATAGTGAAAACTTAAAGAATCTTCTCCTCCAAAAGTGTCAGGCCGATTTTCAAATAATTTTGTAGAAATGTTCCTTGGATGACCCTCTATCAGATTCCTTTAAGCCATGTTGATTGGTCAAAAATCATGGCCGCCAGGGGGTCGGGGCTATTTTGCCTTATATAGCAGTAGTATAGATAGAGCCCTATACCCACCTCTTGTGGCTGTGGCTGCGTGACCTCGACCTCGTCCTCGTCCCAGAAAGTTTATCGTTCCTTATCCGAGCCGGTTGTTGTCGGGTCATTAAGCCTTCCAAAAAAGGGTGTATAGACGCGTCGTCATTTAAAACCGCCGCGGTCGAAATTTTACTAGTTCGTGTCTCCGAACTCGACTTTAACTATAATGAGCGTTACGAACGGCTCGATATATAGCGTCCGATGAATGTATCGCTTCTAAACAGTAGAATACCGGCCAACATGACTCAAAGACAGGTAGAGGGAGGTAGTTGTGGTTTCGAGGATTTTCACGCAGTGCAGTGGGAACAAAACCAAGTGATATGTCAACTGAACGAACGTTTTTCTTTAGTTGTGAAACGCTACAACCAGGATGCATACCTTCTACTTCAAAGTGGGAGAAAATGTTTGAAACTACCTTTTGACGTATTTGACGCCATATGCAATGCTCAGATCAGTGTCACGTATTTAAAACAGTATTTAGAATGGCACAACTTTTCAGTGACCCTCTAGTGAGATTGTTTAAATTATTCCGATCTGTTGATATATAAACATGACCACCACAGGGCAGGGTTCACTTTGCTTATACTTATGTATATATATAGTAAACAATTTGAAAACTATTTAACTTCTATTAAATCAGGTGAGCGTTATAGGACTGTCATGGCTCTTGTTTTTCATTCATGCATTCCCAAAAACTTCAGTTAACCCTTTCCTACATATAGACGCTTTCTGACACCTCTGCAGCAGAGGTCTTTTGAAAACATTTTGACAAAAGAAAAATTGCTCAAAACCTCATTTATAGGTATTTTCTGTGTTTTTGCCTAGATCTTTTCAAAGTCATCTGCTGCAGGTTTGATGTTAGTGGGAAAGGGTAATGGAGGGGTAAACATGTCTTTTTTTGACAATATCTCTCTTAAAAACCAACAAAATGTATGTTGTTGGTAACTCAAAAGAATTGTCTTGGTGGGTTGGTTTTGTTTCAGTACCAAACCAAAATGTGTAAAGGTCAAATAAGGAATTTAGAGCATGAAATATACACCTAATTATAGAGGCATTGTAATATTTATCCCTTTTCAACAAATGGAAGCTCACTGTCACCTTTTTGCAGCTGGCGACATTTGACAACATTGTGACAAAAATTGAAATTGCTCAAATAAATGCCAATTTTTAGTTTTTGCCAGAACGTTTTCAACTTAATTCAAAAATTGTTCTTTCATTTATAGTTTTTTTTATGTTTTCAAATTTGTATGTAGCAGTGAGTTGTGTATGGAAAGTGTTGTACTACATGATGCTTCGTCCCTGGCCTAGTAGTTGTACTATATATATGTCCAGTAATTAATGTTGGTCACGTTTACTGGTGATTAATTGGTTGAGTTCAAACTCCTCAATCATACATACCTTTGGACAAGGTGACCTATCCAGTGATTCAGACCGGTCTAGAAAATAATAGCTCTTGCAGGACTTGTCTAGAAAACTTGCGCTGGCAGGGCCAGTTTAGAAAACAATAGCACCGCTAAGACAGCATGAATTGTGGGTTTGATTATTTACTTATATCTTTCCCACATACAGACGCATTTTGAGCATTCTGTGACAAAATACCATTGTGCTTTCTACCCTATTCAAAATTTAAAAAAAAAAAAAAATATAAAACACATTTTAGTTCATATTACAATGTTTAATTCTTGTTTTCACTTTCTTTATTCCTCAATTCTGAAAATGTTACTGTTAACCCTTTTCCACTATTAAGTTTCATGAATTGGGGTTTAAAGCCTCTTTCAACGCTTTTTCAGTCATAAAGACAACCAGTTAACATGCCCATGTTTTTTTCTTGCATTCTCATATGAGTACTTCGCACAATTATCTTCTCAAGCAACTGAATGTTTGTCCACATAATTTTAGTCCATTGGTCAAAAAAGAACGTTGCTCAGGTCATATTGACTATCGCCACATGTCAGAAACATTGTTGGCTCAGCTTGGGTTCAAACTGACAACCCCACAACAATTAAGTGAAAAGTGTGAAGATGAAAATTGAGTGATGTGAACTAATTGATTAGTGACAACATTTTCCTGTACAGCCTGGCCATTGGAGGGTGAATAGTTTCACAGTGTTTTAATAAATAATGCATGATTTGTGCATCCTGAACACATTGACCCTCATCTCAATTTAAAACCCTTTCCCCCATACGACAATTCTGCAGCAGACGACTTTGAACATATTTTTCTCAAAAAATAGAAAATCTCTATAATTGAATGGATAACCTATGACTTAAACTGGAAAACATTGTGGCAAAAGGAGAAATTGCTCGTTTTGAGCAATTTCTTCTTTTGGCACTATGTTTTCAAAAAAGCCATCTGCTGGAGAGGCGTCAGAAAGCGGCTATATGAGGTAAAGGGTTAAAACCCTTCATTCTCACTAAATCAATGCAGCTTCATGTGAATCCAAGCCGGTTTGGGAACTACCACCCCAGGTTGCTGACAGTCCATCAGAATATGATTGAAAAATTGTTGAAACGGTGTTAATCCCAGAAATTGTGTAGCTGCAGTCATGTGGGACTGAGATCCACACCTCTGTTAACCCTTTCCCACATACAACAAATCTGCTGCAGATGACTTTCAAGAAAACAAATAAAAATACGGAAAATCTAAGTTATTGAACGTATAATTACTGGAAAAAAATTGAAAACATTTAGGCAAAAGGAGAAATTGATAGTTTTGAGCAATTTCTCCTTTTGCCACAATGTTATCAAAAGTCGTCTGCTGCAAAGGCGTCAGAAAGCGTCTATATGAGGGAAAGGGTTAAATATGTATCAGTATAAGACTTATTTGAAGGCAAGGCTTTTGGTCTTATAAAGATTATTCTTTACCTTTTTCTAGACTGCAGACAGCATTTGAAACATTTTGAAAAAAGGAGAAAATTTGCTCACTGCTGACATAATTATAGAGTGTTTTCTCCTTTTCTCACAATGGTATGAATTCTATATATTAAAATCAGGCTTGTTTTTATCAGGATTTGCCATGCTTTCCCTCATATGTGTTTTGGAATAGACTACTCTTAAAAGATTGTATAGGAAACCTCAATTAAAGATTGCATCGAGAAGGACGGGGTTTTATTAGAGTGTCCAAGGACTTCCTGAATGGCGGTAGTCACTCGTAAAGATCATGTACACACACGGGTCTGGATAAAACTCCTCCATTGCTTTTTTCAAGTAATATTATAATTTAATATTCCATTAAAGCCTCTGTTTAAAGAAACGTAAAATATTTTTTTGTTGTCATGGTAATTCAAAAGAGTACCTACAATATAGGTTATGCCAGTGAAATCAGGATTTTGTGTCATATTGACTAGCCGTAACATGAGCTTTGCACAAAGCTTGTTACATGCAGTAATACATTTTACAGGTTTCAAGGACCTTTGTCGTTGGTGTCAATACATTTTGAGGTTTTTGATATTCAATGGGCACGAGGTGCTTAACTGAATTAAACATGCATATGCTTACCTGACGTTTACATTTATCTGTCTTGCAACTTCATTGTCAAAGGTTCATTTACTTTAACCCTTTCCCTCATATAGACGCTTTCTGACGCCTCTGCAGCAGACGACGTTTTGAAAACATAGTGACAAAAGAAGAAATTGCACAAAACGTGCAATTTCTCCTTTTGCCACAATGTTTTCCACTTTTTGTCATAGGTTATCCATTCAATTATGGAGATTTTCTATGTTTTGACAAAATACGTTCAAAGTCGTCTGCTGAAGAATTGTCGTATGAGGGAAAGGGTTAACCCTTTCCCACCCGCAGACCCATTTTCTTATTATCTGCAGCAGATAACTTTTGAAGAGATTGAAATTTGACCATTTGCCACAATGTTTTCATCTCTATTCAATGCTTATACTTCGCATTTTTCAGTTTCTATACATTTGCTTAGATGTTTTTTAACCCTTTCCCACATACAGCAGATCTGCAGCAGAAGACATTGAAATAACCTAGGCAAAAATATGGAAAATCTCTGTAAATGAAAGTTTAGACATTGAAATGAGTTGAAAACAATGTGGCAAAAGGAGAAATTGTTTGTTTTGAGAAATTTCTTCGTTTGTCGACAATTGTTTTCAAAAAGCATTAATCTGCTGCAGAGGCGTCAGAAAGCGTCTATATGCGGGAAAGGGTTTAACCTTTAACTTTGAACATATTTTGTCAAAACATAGAAAATCTCTATAATTGAATGGATAACCTATGACTAAAAGTGGAAAACATTGTGGCAAAAGGAGAAATTGCTTGTTTTGAGCAATTTCTTCTTGTCACTATGCTTTCAAAAAGCCGTCTGCTGCAGAGGCGTCACAAAGCGTCTATATGCGGGAGAGGGTTAAGTCGTCGGCTATACATTTGCTGTATGTGGGAATTAGTTAAATCCTCTATACCATGTAGAAGAACATATTAATCCTTTCTCTTATACAGAGTATTTCCGAATAATTGAGTAAATTTTCCTTTCCCCACAATGTCTCCAAAAGTTGGCTGTTTTAAAACCTTCTTTAAAAAGATTGTAGGAAAAAGAGAAAACGGTCAAGATCGGTAATTTCCATGTCTTTCATAATGTTTGTATTATAGTTGTCTGCTGCAGAGGCATAAAAAATCCTCTGTTCTAACGCAATGGTTAACCAAAGCCCATATCAGTTGGAATGCATTAATTTGCTGTAAGATAGGCAATCAAATCGCAAATCTTGCTCATTATGAGCAGTTTTGCCTTTTGCCACTATGTTTTGTGCAAGTCGTGTACTGCAGATGTGTGGACATATATATATGGGAAATGGTCAGATTGAATGAAACTTCTTCTTTTTATTATGCTCACTGCTATAATTCTCAACCAAACTCTATGGTGTTGGTACGTACTTGTAAGAATCATATTGTCAAGCCGATGGCAATCATCATCCACAACATACAGGTTTTAGAGTAATTGTGAAATAAAGAAGAATCGTCTTTAATGGTGTCAAAAGACTATGACCACGGGCACTGACATAAACGGTCTTATCTCTTATGGCCAGAAAGAAGGTCAATGTTTCATGATGTGTCCACTCTTTATCTTAAACTTGACCAACATTTCACTAAAGTAGGGTTATCCATATTTAGGACACTGCCTTTTAACCCTTTTCCACATACAACTAATTTGCAGCAGACGACTTTGAACATATTTTGTCAAAATACTATACTTACAACTCGACCAAAAACAGATTAATACAATTTTCCAGGTGTAATCTTTTTCCTCAACTGAGTTTGAAGCAGGGGACTCTATAAATACTTAATGTTGGTAAGGGTAAATTACTCTTTTCTACATGCAGAGTAATTTTAATGTTTCTGTAGAAGAAATATTTTGAAATGTGGTAAAAAGAGAAATTTCTCATAATGAGCTTTCTCTCCTTTTGCCACAATCTTTTAAACTCTATTTAATAATCATGCTATCATGTACAGAAATGAGATTTTCAGTATCTATACCTAGATGTTTTCAATGTCGTCTGTTGAAGAACTCTTGAATAGGGAAAGGGTTATAATACTGTTATGACAGGGATGATATTTGATCTACCACTGGTTTGTCGGGTTTGCACAATAAGGCATGTATACCTCACTGCACATTCGATCAGGACAGCCATAACTACAGGGGACACCAATGGACAAACATCCAGATAATCTGAAGTAAATTCAAATCATCTCTAAATATACCACATTCCAAACTTCTGACCTCCATACAATTCTTCCACTTTGGCATCTCAACATAGAGAAACAAAACCAGTACCAACACTATAGAGTTTTGTCAACGATTCGGGTTTTGGCATTTGAACTATTAACTGTTATCTCGAGCCTTGGACCTTTCATAAATCTCTCCATCTAATTTAAATAACCAAACATTTTCACTGCAAAAATGCACTACTGATATGATCTATCAATGTATAATCCACTATCAGTTCTCATAGAAAAGTGTTACATCACACAGGTCTAGATAATGGATATCAGTATCTCAGACTCAACTCAACCCAATTTTCTATCAGTGATTGATTGATTGGGGTCTAATCTTGATTTCAATAGTATTTCAGACATATATCATGGTGGCCAGTTAACCTACTCATGTAGTTAAATGTGAGGGGTTTCCTTCAAACGGACTGCCTTCCTGGAAGGCAGAATTTAGTCAAAGGGTGCATTTTGGTTATACAACATATATATATATATATATAATTATATATCCTATTATGTGGGCGAAAAATAGTCTGTTAACCCTTTCCCACATACAACAAATCTGCAGCAGACGACTTTGAAAAAACATTATTAAGTGATAAAAACATGAACAATTTCCATAAAAGATAGCTTTATTAGCTTTATTAATATATTAAAAAATAAAAATGAAAATATTGTAGCCAAAGGAGCATGACGAGCAATTTTACCTTTGGCCACAATTTTTTTCAAAAGTCGTCTGCTGCTATTGCGTCAAAATGCCTCTGCAGGTGGGAAAGGCTGCCATCCAGAATTTAATCAAGAGATCTAGGTATATAAAACATTTACATGTATATATAATTATATATATCATGTGTGTGGGAGCTGAAGAGTCTGTTAAGACTCTGTGGATGCAGTATCATTGCAGTCTTAACTCTTTGCAGATTCATCAAGACTCGAAATCACTAGACGCCGCTCAAATATTACCCGATCAATCAATCAATCATCAATATGATAGTGTAATGGTCAGTGAGTTATGCCAACCTTTATAATCAGTGTAACGGTAATCAATACCCAACTGCAAATTCCTTAAGATTATATTGGCTTATAACTCTTTCCCACAAAAATACTATCATTTAAGGTATTATTACTGAACTATGAATTGGTGTAAGCTACCAAGTTCACTATTATGTAGTCTTATCTTGATTGGCACTGTATAAAAAAACATAATTAACTAGTTAGAATGATTTAAGGTAAAAGCTAAACAGTGAAACAGGTGAAAAATAAAGTTTTAAAGGAAACATGGAAGCCTGAGACTACTAATAATTACAAAGGCCTTTGAAACTAGATCCACATAGAGCTAGTGAAGTGGGCATAGTAGGCTTTGGGAGGGGCCCTCTCTTTGTCCAATTTTGGTCATCGGATGGTCAAATGGTCAGTTCAAAGACATAATTAGGGTCCATCTTTATTTTATTTGTGTCAGAGGGTAAGTTTACTTACAATACAATGTAGCCAGTTGTCCGAGGGATTCTTTGATTAGACAGTAAAACCTCTTTGCCTTAGAGCCATTTAGATAATAACATAAAATAGTTGGTGGCTCTTAAAGATTAATCTTTTCATATATTTACCCTTTCCCACATGAAGAACGTAATTTTAGGCATCTATAACAGGTGACTTTTGAAAATATTATGGCAAAAGGAGAAATATCTCAAAATGTGAGAAAGGGTTCATAAACATTTTCCGAAAAAGAACTTGCAATGTTTAAAGGTTAAAGATTGAAAAAAGGGATGTGGAAATGCCATCATTTCACCAAAGAAATTGCAAACATAAATAATTACAATACTCTTTCATGTTTTTCTACCAATGCTTTCAAGACCAGGCCATATGTTTTAACAATCTGAAATGTTTACAGACAGACATACAGACACTACACCATTGCATTAACCCTTTCCTTTCTGACGCCTCTCAGCAGCAGACGTCTTTTTGAAAATATAGTGACAAAAGAAGAAATTGCTCAAAACAAGCAATTTCTTCTTTTGCCACAATGTTTTCTACTTATCCATCCAATTAAAGAGATTTTCCATTTTTTGACAAAGTATGTTCAAAGTCTTCTGCTGCAGAATCTTCGTATGAGGGAAAGGGTTAATAAGCTCCTCTGCAATTTGACCAGAAGCGCTAAAACGATTCATGTTCAGAGTTTGTTTATTAATTATAATATAGAAAACTCAAATACAATGAATTAATCATTAAAAAAATGATACATTTTCTAAAAAGCCAATTTGATGTAATGAATAGAGGAACTGATAAACGGCATAATTGTCAACTGTTGGCACTAGTTAAATAAAATATGCATAGAACAACAGTTTCTAGTCTGGGGATCAAGTTCTCCATTTTGACCCAATCCATAATTTCATTAATTTGACATCAAGCAGCAGAAATTAACCTTATCAAGCCTCTTTTCTTTTCCTGAAATGTTTTCAACCAATACGTCATCCAATCTTCTTTCAGTGTATCCTGCAGGACAGTCTGGTCATTTCTCCCAATCTGACAATGTTTTCCATGTCAATATTCAAATACATTTTGTTGGTTAAGAATCAAGCTTAACCCAGTTTCCCTCATACGACAATTCTGCAGCAGACGACTTTGAACATATTTTGTCAAAAAATAGAAAATCTCTATAATTGAATGGATAACCTATGACTTAAACTGGAAAACATTGTGGCAAAAGGAGAAATTGCTCGTTTTGAGCAATTTCTTCTTTTGTCACTATGTTTTCAAAAAAGCTGTCTGCTGCAGAGGCGTCAGAAAGCGTCTATATGAGGGAAAAGGTTGATATTTCTATTCTATTTTTTGACAAAATATGTTCAAAGTCGTCTGCTGCAGAATTGTCGTATGAGGGAAACTGGGTTAAGGAGAAGTGATCCCAAGGTGTCGTCCTGCCAATGCAAGCAACACAAAATGAACTTGTCATTAGCGTCCAGAAAATCTAGCCAAAATGATTATGTTTCCAAATGTTAGGTGCACTAAGGGTTTGAATGAAGGACAAACAAAAATCCATAGTTATACCATGCATTTCAAAAAAGGACAGTACACTCTCATCCTAAAAGGTTTTAATCAATTTTGATCCTGTCAATAATGAAACAAGCGTTATATATGTAATACCCTGAGCACTTTTATCTATTGTACTACCCGGCAATTGTAAAACTAAAAGTGGGCGAGAGAATGCACTACAGCCCTTCAACCCAGACGTATTCCGGCACCCGAGGTCACATAGCGACAGACAGTAATCAATGTATATTTACATAACACTCCTTCGTCCAAGTTACTGGGTATAATTTTCAACATAGACATAACATAAAATCAAATGACCATCTACTCATTGATCTTTGGTCTTTTTCTTGATAAGCCTTTTCAAAAGTGGGTTTAACGCAAAGATCAACATAAAAGGATAGCAGCAGTTCTATATACATGTTGTGCCACAACATGGTTATAAATGTCAGACGGACATTACGATAAAGTCACAGTGTTTATAGAAATAGTTAATAAAATGTATATGACTTTGCGTTAGGGGAAAGGGGGATCTTCATGAATTTCCATTATAATATCACAGGTCATTATACCTTTTCCACCTGCAAACATATTTTCATGCATCTGCAGCAGATGACTTTTATGACCATTAAGGCAAAAGGAGAATTTGCTCAAAATGATTTTTAAACTATTTTCAATAACAAAACATTTATTTATAGTGATATTTTCAAAGTCGTCTGCTGCAGATTTGTTGTATGTGGGAAAACTTTAAAGTGTTTGGGCATGAAACTGGTAGGGAAACTACAAAAGTTACATCTATTACTTCCGTAAATATAGGTGCACTTTTTGAGACTTGTTAGTCAGTAGTGTATGCAGTCTCACCAGAGTCTTCACAGTGAGTCTACGCAACAAGATCCCCATTTCCACTGACGCGGCTCGTATGTATAATGTCCAAAACAAACGGATAGAATTTCAGTTGTCGGTTGAATTTAGCCCAAAACTGTGCACCCGCACACACACAATACACACAATGTAATCAGGTCATTCGTATTTATACTGCACATGTGTCGAATGACCCTCAAAACTGCACTTTAATGTGACTGGCTATGCAGTAATGAAATGCCATTAGATATTTGAAAATTAAAACCTAACCAGGTATTTGTGAAGTCTAGCATGGTTGCTTCCCTGCTGTCATTTTATCTGCAGCAGATTCTTTGAACAATTTGGGTTTAACGACGTTTTCATTCATTTTCCAGTCCTATCACGGCAGTCAGTTCACCTACTCTTTTGTTTCCTGGATTTCTCAAACCAGTAACTCCACACAACATACTTTCCAAGCAACTGGCTGCTTTTCCACATAGATGGATAGCTCAATGGTGAAAGATGAATGACGCTCGTCACATTGACTTTTGTCCAACGTCGACAAGAATGTTTGCTGACCTGGGTTTCCAACTCACAACCCCTGGATTGGCAGCCCACATCACTACCGACTGAGCTACCGGGGCTAGGCAGCAGAACAAATAACAAAACATTGTTTGAAGAGGAGAAGATGTAAATCATGTTTTATACTCTTTCAACCATTCCCACCTTCAGGCGCATTTTTAGGCATCTGCAGCTTAATCCTTTTGAAAACAATGTGACAAAAGGATTAAATTGCTTATTTTGTCAGCAATTTAATCCTTTCGAGACACTGTTTTCAACTCTATCCAATAATCATTATTTCATTATAGATATTTTCCACATGTTTGCCTAGATGTTTTCAGTTGTCTGCTGATTATTTGTTGTATTTGGGAAAGGATTAATTAAATTCATACACGAACATTCCCAGAGTGCAACATAATTTTATCCTCAAAAGCAATGATTTTTTCAATAAGGATTTTCACTATATGTTAAGACATGTCCAACATGCAGACTCAATGTTGACACATTTGAAACAGATAACTTTTGAAAACAATGTGGCAAAAAAAAAAAAAAAAAAATGTTATGTAAAAATTGAACTTTCAATTACCAAGAGTTCTTATGTTTTCCTTCAGATCAAAGTTGTCTACAGCAGGTTGGTGTATCAGGGAAAGGGTTTATCCAATTTATCCAAAGACTAGGTGTAGATAGTAGGTCATTGTCATAGGCACTATTAACTCTATTCTGACCTATTATGCAATATATAGAAAATGAAAGGACACTGATCCTGAACTTACAAACTTACTTACTTTCTGCCCTAAATTACCTAGTTGACATAATATTACAGCAGCAACAAAAGAAATGAACAGTCATAAGGTGTTCAAATGCAGGGAAAACATTACAAGTTGCTGGAATTCAAAAAGGATGATATGTAACCATTTTCCTTTCATGATCCATGTATTTTATTTTCGTCTGCTTTGAAAACATCTGTTAACAAGAGGACCATGATGATCCTTAATATTGCTCACCTGATTTAATTGAACTTCAATACTTTTCAAAGTATTTACTCTTTTAACCCTTTTTCACCTACAGACGCATTTTGACGCAATTATTAGAAGCAGACGACTTTTGAAAACACTGTGGCCAAAGCTGAAAGTGCTCATGATGAGCAATTTCTCCTTTGGCCACAATGTTTTCAACTTTATTTAACAATTAAGCTATCTTTTATGGAGGTTTTTGTCACTATGTTTGCTGTAGATTTGCTGCATGTGGTAAAGGGTTAACATATGAGCAAAAAAAGCTTTGCCAAATGGTGGCCATGTTTATCAATGCATCTGAATAACTTGAACTTGTACTTTTGGAAAGGAAGAATTTTTAAGCTTTAACTATATAAACCCATATAAAAGGAAAATCAACTTTGCCCCCTGGCAGCCATGCTTTTCAACGGATCGGAATAATTTGGACAATCTTGGTTGAGGGTCACCCAAGGAACATTGGTGCCAAAAATTGTCAATAGGACCAATACTTTTGGACAAGAAGATTTTTGCAGTTTTGGCATATATCCCTGATGCAGTGGCAACCAAAGATCTACATGAAATTGAATTATTTGAACAACTTAGGAAGTGAACGAACTAAGGAACATTCCTGTGAAATTATTTTAAATTTGGTTCATTGGTTTAGGAGAAGAAGTTGTTTATAGGAAAATGAAAACAGACAGACAAACAGACGACGATGGACAATGTTTGAGTGATCACAAAACCTAACCCCGCACTTTGTGCTCAGGTGAGCTAAATAAACTGAAATATTTTTAATTTAATAGATTAGATATATAATAATAATACAGAATTCAAAACATTGTGGAAATCGGAAAAAATTGTTTGTCTCAAACAGTTACTCCCTTTTCTTCAATAATATCTAGTCTTAAATTCTGCTACAGATGACATTTGCATCCATTAAGGGATTAATAAATGGCCAGATTAGGAGGGATATGTAATCCCTCTCTATTTGAGAAAGGGTTCAGCTTTATATATATATGCTTATTTAACCCTTTCCCTAATTCTTTAAATCTTCAGCAAAGGTCTTTGAAAACAATTAGATAAAAGCATCGACAATCAGTAATAATGAAAGATTTTTTTTTTTTTAATAAAGTTGAAAACATTATGGCAAAAAGGAGAAATTGCTCATGAGTAACTTTTCCTTATGCCACAATGTTTACAAAAATCGTCTGCTGCAAAGGCCTCAGAAAACGTCTATATAAGGGAAATGGTTAACCCTTTCCCACCGGCAGACGCATTTTAATGCAATAGCAGCAGACGACTTTTTAAAACGATTTTAATATATAGAATTCATACCATTGTGAGAAAAGGATAAAACACTCTATAATTATGTCAGCAGTGAGCAAATTTTCTCCTTTTC
This sequence comes from Serripes groenlandicus, assembly GCA_031761405.1. Classification (NCBI taxonomy): domain Eukaryota; kingdom Metazoa; phylum Mollusca; class Bivalvia; order Cardiida; family Cardiidae; genus Serripes; species Serripes groenlandicus. Next base: position 138,487,435 of record JASEVX010000004.1, read on the forward strand.
TCAAAATGTTTCAAATGCTGTCTGCAGTCTAGAAAAAGATAGAATAATCTTTATAAGACCAAAAGCCTTGCCTTCAAATAAGTCTTATACTGATACATAATTAACCCTTTCCCTCATATAGACGCTTTCTGACGCCTTTGCAGCAGACGACTTTTGATAACATTGTGGCAAAAGGAGAAATTGCTCAAAACTATCAATTTCTCCTTTTGCCTAAATGTTTTCAATTTTTTTCCAGTAATTATACGTTCAATAACTTAGATTTTCCGTATTTTTATTTGTTTTCTTGAAAGTCATCTGCAGCAGATTTGTTGTATGTGGGAAAGGGTTAACAGAGGTGTGGATCTCAGTCCCACATATCTGCAGCTACACAATTTCTGGGATTAACACCGTTTCAACAATTTTTCAATCATATTCTGATGGACTGTCAGCAACCTGGGGTGGTAGTTCCCAAACCGGCTTGGATTCACATGAAGCTGCATTGATTTAGTGAGAATGAAGGGTTTTAACCCTTTACCTCATATAGACGCTTTCTGACGCCTCTGCAGCAGATGAAAACGAGCAATTTCTCCTTTTGCCACAATGTTTTCCAGTTTAAGTCATAGGTTATCCATTCAATTATAGAGATTTTCTATTTTTTGAGAAAAATATGTTCAAAGTCGTCTGCTGCAGAATTGTCGTATGGGGGAAAGGGTTTTAAATTGAGATGAGGGTCAATGTGTTCAGGATGCACAAATCATGCATTATTTATTAAAACACTGTGAAACTATTCACCCTCCAATGGCCAGGCTGTACAGGAAAATGTTGTCACTAATCAATTAGTTCACATCACTCAATTTTCATCTTCACACTTTTCACTTAATTGTTGTCGCAGAGCACCGGTAGCTATATATGTGGGGCTGTGAATCTAGGGGTTGTCAGTTTGAACCCAAGCTGAGCCAACAATGTTTCTGACATGTGGCGATAGTCAATATGACCTGAGCAACGTTCTTTTTTGACCAATGGACTAAAATTATGTGGACAAACATTCAGTTGCTTGAGAAGATAATTGTGCGAAGTACTCATATGAGAATGCAAGAAAAAAACATGGGCATGTTAACTGGTTGTCTTTATGACTGAAAAAGCGTTGAAAGAGGCTTTAAACCCCAATTCATGAAACTTAATAGTGGAAAAGGGTTAACAGTAACATTTTCAGAATTGAGGAATAAAGAAAGTGAAAACAAGAATTAAACATTGTAATATGAACTAAAATGTGTTTTATATTTTTTTTTTTTTTTAAATTTTGAATAGGGTAGAAAGCACAATGGTATTTTGTCACAGAATGCTCAAAATGCGTCTGTATGTGGGAAAGATATAAGTAAATAATCAAACCCACAATTCATGCTGTCTTAGCGGTGCTATTGTTTTCTAAACTGGCCCTGCCAGCGCAAGTTTTCTAGACAAGTCCTGCAAGAGCTATTATTTTCTAGACCGGTCTGAATCACTGGATAGGTCACCTTGTCCAAAGGTATGTATGATTGAGGAGTTTGAACTCAACCAATTAATCACCAGTAAACGTGACCAACATTAATTACTGGACATATATATAGTACAACTACTAGGCCAGGGACGAAGCATCATGTAGTACAACACTTTCCATACACAACTCACTGCTACATACAAATTTGAAAACATAAAAAAAACTATAAATGAAAGAACAATTTTTGAATTAAGTTGAAAACGTTCTGGCAAAAACTAAAAATTGGCATTTATTTGAGCAATTTCAATTTTTGTCACAATGTTGTCAAATGTCGCCAGCTGCAAAAAGGTGACAGTGAGCTTCCATTTGTTGAAAAGGGATAAATATTACAATGCCTCTATAATTAGGTGTATATTTCATGCTCTAAATTCCTTATTTGACCTTTACACATTTTGGTTTGGTACTGAAACAAAACCAACCCACCAAGACAATTCTTTTGAGTTACCAACAACATACATTTTGTTGGTTTTTACGAGAGATATTGTCAAAAAAAGACATGTTTACCCCTCCATTACCCTTTCCCACTAACATCAAACCTGCAGCAGATGACTTTGAAAAGATCTAGGCAAAAACACAGAAAATACCTATAAATGAGGTTTTGAGCAATTTTTCTTTTGTCAAAATGTTTTCAAAAGACCTCTGCTGCAGAGGTGTCAGAAAGCGTCTATATGTAGGAAAGGGTTAACTGAAGTTTTTGGGAATGCATGAATGAAAAACAAGAGCCATGACAGTCCTATAACGCTCACCTGATTTAATAGAAGTTAAATAGTTTTCAAATTGTTTACTATATATATACATAAGTATAAGCAAAGTGAACCCTGCCCTGTGGTGGTCATGTTTATATATCAACAGATCGGAATAATTTAAACAATCTCACTAGAGGTTCACTGAAAAGTTGTGCCATTCTAAATACTGTTTTAAATACGTGACACTGATCTGAGCATTGCATATGGCGTCAAATACGTCAAAAGGTAGTTTCAAACATTTTCTCCCACTTTGAAGTAGAAGGTATGCATCCTGGTTGTAGCGTTTCACAACTAAAGAAAAACGTTCGTTCAGTTGACATATCACTTGGTTTTGTTCCCACTGCACTGCGTGAAAATCCTCGAAACCACAACTACCTCCCTCTACCTGTCTTTGAGTCATGTTGGCCGGTATTCTACTGTTTAGAAGCGATACATTCATCGGACGCTATATATCGAGCCGTTCGTAACGCTCATTATAGTTAAAGTCGAGTTCGGAGACACGAACTAGTAAAATTTCGACCGCGGCGGTTTTAAATGACGACGCGTCTATACACCCTTTTTTGGAAGGCTTAATGACCCGACAACAACCGGCTCGGATAAGGTACGATAAACTTTCTGGGACGAGGACGAGGTCGAGGTCACGCAGCCACAGCCACAAGAGGTGGGTATAGGGCTCTATCTATACTACTTATAGCTATAGTGCAAACTTAAAAAAATCTTCTCCTCCAAAAGTGTCGGGCCGACTCAGAATTCGTCGCTGAAGCTATACAATACTTGTTAGACAGAAATTAGATCGAACAATGTTCTAAAATTCCCTATGTTGTTAATACTCTTCAGTACAAAACTCCGGTAAGAAGAGATTAATTCAAGATTTAAGGGTTGTCTCAACAAGCATATTTGGATACAATTAGTCAAGTATGAAGATATAAAAGTTGCGTTGTCTTATTTAAACAATGGAATCAAACAAGTAAGATGTTCAAAAACTGTATTTTCAGATGCTAGTCATAGAAGTTCTGGTGGGTACGAGGTGTCTACAGCAAATGGCGTGTCGCATGGTCAGTGGAATGCCGACGAAACAGGCAAATCATCAACTTGGCGGGAGCTTATGGTGGTGTTACGTGTATTACAATCACTTTGTCATGTGCTAGTAAACCAAAGTGCCAGGTGGTATTCAGATAACCAAGGTGTAACATCTTTTGCAACAAAAAAGGGTTCAATGAAAAAGGAGCTTCAAGATATAGTTTTTGGTATTTCCATGATTTGTATGCAAAAATCAATCACACTTGATTTGGAATGTGTACCAAGATATGATTATGAAAGGGCAGATTATTTGTAAAGAATAGTAGAAAACGATGATTGGGGTATTTCTATTGAAACTATGGATATGATTACTAAGTGGTTCGGTAGCTTACAAGTAGATTGGTATGCATCAGAGCATAATGCCAAACTGCCGGTTTTTACTCCAGATTTCGGAACCCGTCATCGATAGGAATAAATGCATTTCCTGAATCATGGTAAGGGAAATTGTGCTTGTTTATTCCGCCAATTTCCAAGATATATAGAGTTATACGCAAACTTGAGATAGATCAGGTACAAGGGGTTTTAGTTGTTCCATGTTGAAAATCAGCAATGTTTTGGCATTACTGTGTGCCGATGGAATTCCTATTTGAAACATAGTAGATATGATAGATTTGCCTAGAAATCGCAGTTACTATGTTAAATGAAAAAGAGGTAGAGGCATAATTAGGAACATAGACATACAATTCAGAATGCTTGCATTAAGGATAGATTTCAGGGGAGAGTAATCTGAACATTATATCATGTATTTCGTTACGATGTTGCCTCTTTTGATTTAAGAAATTCCGAAAACGCAGCATATAGAATATAAATCAATTTATTTTTCGATTTCAACCAAGCGGCTTCGCTGATACGTATGGCGGCATCGTCAACTAGAAATACATGTATACATATGTTGTTAAAGCGTTATTGCTGATTCATAGGCGGCTTCTTTGGAGATGAATCAACGGTACTAGTTAGTTCGTAAATATTGATTACGAGATTAAAATTGCTCAGTCAAGTTCTACGGTTTGTTGAAACAAAGAGCAAGTACTATTTCTAAAACTGATTGCTATGTAGGAATAGTTGATAAATATGTTTGTTTATACGTATATTTATGCAGTATTTGTCAAGATTAGTAGATATGATGATTGAGGAATTTCTTTCGAAACTATGGGTATGATTACTAAGTGGTTCGGTAGCTTACAAGTAGATTGGTATGCATCAGAACATCATGCCAAACTGCCGGTTTTTTACTCCAGATTCCGGAACCCGTCATCGATAGGAATAGATGTATTTCCTGAATTATGGCTCGGGAAATTGGGCTTGTTTGTTCCGACAATTTCCATGATATATCGAGTTATACGCAAACTTTTGATAGATCAGGTACAAGGGGTTTTAGTTGTTCCATGTTGAAAATCAACAATGTTTTGGCATTACTGTGTGCCGATGGAATTCCTATTTGAAAGAGAGTAGATATGATATATTTGCCTAGAAATCGCAGCTACTATGTTAAATGAAAAAGAGGTAGAGGCATAATTAGGAACATAGACATACAGTTCAGAATGCTTGCATTAAGGGTAGATTTCAGGGGAGAGTAATCCGAACATTATATCATGTATTTTGTTACGGTGTTGCTTCCCTTGATTTAAGAAATTCCGAAAACACAGCATATAGAATATAAATCAATTTATTTTTCGATTTCAATCCAGCGGCTTCGCTGATACGTATGGCGGCATCGTCAACGGGGAATACATGTATACATATGTTGTTAAAGCGTTATCGCTGATCCATAGGCGGCTTCGTCGGAGATGAATATCAAGCTGAGTACATGTTGGAATCAACGGTACAAGTTAGTTTGTAAATATTTATTACGAGATTAAAATTGCTCAGTCAAGTGCTACGGTTTGTTGAAACAAAGAGCAAGTACTATTTCTAAAACTGATTGCTATTTAGGAATATTCGATAACATATTATCGTTTATGCGTCTATTCATGCATATTCACTAGGATGAAATAGATGCTTTACCGGAAGTTCTGGCGGGCAAAATGGATGAAGTTCAGAGCCACAAACACCAGTCGTAAATACGAAAACAGTTCTATTCGATGGGAAAGTGGGCATTAACGAACGGTTTAGGGAGAGGTGATATTTCGCCTGCTAAGGCTTTTAATGTTGAAATACATCTATGTTCTTTAGTGCTAAGGACAGTATGTTTAAAAGACATGGGCGGTGGTTAAGTGAATCCGCAAGATATTCTATGTGAAAGATTCGTTAAAGGAAAGATTAACTGAGTCGTTGTCACTTGGTTTGTAAACAAATACAAGATACTACTACATGTGAGCACTTGATGAGGTGTATATTAAAGTTGTTACCTGTCAAGAAAACATTTATCATATTGCTGGAAAATTACTTTCCCTTGTTAATAATGTAATAACCGCCACGTGGCGTTATACGCACGAAGAAATCGTGCTTACATATTTGAGAGGCATTCAGCTTTTGGGATCCGATATGTTCAGTACGTTTAAATTAATTGCTTACTTATACGAGTAAAGTTAATGCAGTAAAAAGTTCGCTGAGTACGTAAGTACATTAAATGTATTACGAAAATGTGTTCCACCTGTATAGAACGTTTTGTTTTTTCAAAAATAAGAATGCATGTATATAATGTGAATAATTGCGGAGAAGGTTGTAATGTCGGGGGTGGGGGAGACGCCTAAAACTGACCAGAGCATGGATCTTTCCTCACCTCCACCCTGTTCAATAAGAAAAACGACAGGTTAGGGTTGGGTTGCCCGCTCGCAGTTCCCGACAAACCTTCTATTCCTACTAGGATTCGCAAAATAAGCTGTAGTAGTAGCTATTTCATATATTAGGAGCATTAGACTTCGGAATATGCGAGTTGTGTGTATGTGCGAGATATATACAAAGCCGGAAGATTACGGACCACAGGAGTCCAAGTACTGCGTACATATTTACAACGTTATCAGGTTGGAAGTTCTTTTGCTTGACGTTTAACGATAACTATTTCAAAGTATATCAATATATAATCATAAAACGGAAGCGTGCCGAGATAAGTTATGACCAACAACCAATGACATATACATGGAATGAAATGGTTATATTTTTATTTAAATGTGTTTATAGCAAGGAGCTCGTTAGTGCTAATTGCTATAGTAGGCGATATCCGAAGACACTCATCATTTTTGAGACTGGAATCTAGACTAGTGTTTTACAATATCGGCATTGAATTACTTCACATCTGTCTTTCTATATCAGCTCTCCTTTTCTAACCGCCATCTCGGGTTCAGAGAGACGTATTGGTGGTTGCAGATCGTAAATAATGTCAATGAAAGTGGATGATCTGTAGAATATTGTTTTAGAAATGAATGGACTGTTGCCAGCTAATACCCATGTCGGTCCTTTCAAACCGTTCCTGTCTAAAAATCAAAATGCGGTAACTTGGTTGGATATCGACCGGAAAATTGGTTTGATTTGATATCACTTAAGCAATAAAAAGATCTCCAAAGTACTTCGCTTTTAAATATGAATTACAAAATTGAAAATTAAATGTATTTATACTCTTTTAACATACTTGATCGTGCGTAAAGTTCATGGGGGATTCCTAAATATTGTAAATCGAGTGGAGTGGCAGCTTTTCGATTCCGACTCAAAAACAAATTCAGAAAATTGAGTCCCAATGATAACATATGTACTCAAAGAATCAAATTATTAAAATGATAATAAAATGAATAGTTGACAAAATATATCGTATACGGTTTATGTGTAAGTTAGCCTAAGCGTCGGAATTGTCAAAAATCCTCTCGAATACTATTCAGCGGTAACATTAATCAGGAATCTGAGTATTAGACTAGAGTATTTCATTCTAGATTCCTGCGTAAATGCATAGATCAGATTATCAACCGAAATTAATCATAACAACGCCAGAGGACGGAATAAAATAGGCAAGTTCCTGTGATCAAATATACTCCGAAAGAGAATCAAATTATTTAAATGATAGTTGTTTTTGAAAGATAAAACACTTCAATTATAAATAATTTGCTACCTCGTTTATCGACTTTAAATCATTTCATAGATTAACTGGAAACAATGGCGAATTGCGTTTGATGTAGCGGCTAGCATACTCGCTTGTCAAGCGGGAGACCAGGGTTCGATTCCCAGACTGGGCAGATCTTTTTTTTTAAATATTATAATGAATTCAAAAGCAATGCATTTAAAACTTGTCACCTATGCGTTGTGAAACAACCAGGAGGTGTGCTTAGCAGAAACTATCCAGATAGCAGATGTGCATATGTATGTCAAATTTTAGTATATCAATAGACCACCATACTGTGTGTACAGTAGATTGCGTTCAACTCCTTTATCATTCAATATAAGGACATAACAAAGTGCTATTGTGAAGCGTTCAAGTTAGACTTTTGGGAACGGTAAATATATGTCCAAATGTAATCTGCAGCTCCGTTTTAGATTGAAATTGCAGGAGTTTGTCTCTGATCAGATTCCAAGAGGATCTAAACAATTTTTATTATGTGTGAAACTAGACTTTGTTTCGTGGGGCAGTCCCTAATTTTTGTCTGGCAATATGAAATAAACGATTCTAAGCTTCATTCAAAAGGGTTGATGTTGACCCATGTATGGCAAATTATTTTCATTCTGTACAGGTTTATTCAAATGTTAAATATATGGCAAAGAGCTATAGATACAATTTCCCTGAAATCATGTTTATTTGCGAGCTGGAAAGAGCATTAAAGTTATGAAGAAGATCTAAACAATTTAAATTATGTGTGTAGCTAGACTTGGTTTTTTAGATAAAATTGCGCGATTTTTGGGGCACAGCCCCTAATCAGAATTAAGATGCATGTGGCAATATTAAATAAACTATTATAACATTCATTCAAAGTGGCTAATGGTGATCCATGTGTGGCAAATTATCTTCAATCTGTACAGGTTTCCCGTCAGATGTATGTTAGTTTAAAGTTCCGTTATACATATAGCGTTGCCTTGATTTAAACTTACAGTTGTACGAAATGTTCAGTTGACAACGATCTCGTCAATATTGGAAATGGTTGGTGGTGAATTTTTCAAGGACAAGTCAAGAAGAGCAGGGTTATTATCTTTGTTATGCTTTTTTGGCAGTGCACAATTCAAATTGTCATTGCATTTAACATGGCTGTGGTGATATTCCCTCTTACTTCATGGTGTATTTAACTGAGTAAGACAATGTGTTTCTTTTCACATGTCATAACCCCCTGTGACATCATTTGTCAAACCGTCCAAATCTCAATGGGGACAAAATGACTCTCTAGCTAAATACATAATATTTAATCAAACTTAGCACAACATGCTCAATGTGATTTTTTGTGATAACCCTCCATCCATCATGCAATATCCACCAACAACCATTTATTTAAACAACAGCTGCTTGTAAACTACTTGACTAATTGTTATTGAACTGCACAGAAATATTGCTTTGGTGTCCTTATCAAAGTGTTCAAAGGAATAAATTCTTTGTTGAATTCTGGAAACTAGAAAAGAAGTAAACTGACACAGTGTTAAGGTATTTTCGTACTTCTGTATAATTTGGCAGGAAAGTTTCTTCTGTAACCCCAGTTAAAAATATCCAAATCATATTGATTTGTTGAACAATATTGTCCTCTAGTGGCATGAGAAAAGGAGGCAATGGCTCGTATAATTTCAAAGTTATAACACTGTTGCATTCATTTTCCTTATGTGGCCATCCATATACTTTTTCAAGTCATATTTATGAATTAAACACAATGTTGTCAGGCAGCATCAGAGTTGGGATCTTGTTTCAAGATCATTTGGCTTAAAATGTGTTATGTTCGCACTTAACAGAGTGGTTTAAGATCAATGTTGCCAGGCAGCATTAGAAAGGGAGTAAACTAAATATTTACCTCTTAAACTGCTTGTCTTATGTAAAGATACTTCGGCAAAAACGTTCTTAAATTCTCCCTCTACATAAATTGTTCAAGGGATATTGATCAGATCAAAACAATGCTGAAATGTGGCATCAGAAAAATTGTAAAATGACAAAACTAAACGTTTTTTCCTCTGCAACTGCTTGTCTGATATCAAGATCAGTTGGCAGAAATGTTTTTTTTCTTCAAAATTGTGATGCATTTATCCAGAGACATATACATATTTTAAATGTTAATTCAATTATTATAGTTTTGGGGATATTCTCTCAAACGTCATGGTTATAATCCGATCTATACTCTTTCAAGTTCCTAGGCAAATGTTCATTATTCACTGGTAAGAGTAGTCTTTGACATTCGGGAAGTAAGTTGACTCAGCTTGAACTTGAACTCTCAACACATGGATTTACAACTATATCCATTATCAACTGAGCAACTAGTAAATGTGTTATTGCACAACAGCTTATCAATCTTTTGAGTAGTGGATTAAATCTGTTGAGACTGAATGCACTTCCCGACACTTTCAGAGGATTTGCCTAAATTCATATTTTACTCAATTTTACATGATTTATTGATTCCATTCACATCACAGCGCTTGGCAATAAATAGCAATAAGATACTACTTGATATCACAGGGGATCTGCTAGATGAACAGAGGATAGCAATATCTAGAGATAAGTTACTACTTGATATCGTATACTAATTTGCTTTACAACTTCTCGTTTTAAACAACGCACACAATCGATACAGAAATCATAATCATTCTTAACCGCACAACACTGTGAATACTTATTTGAAAAAGCAGTATCGTCTATAACGTCCGTTTAATAGCCTGCGACTCTGCCTAAATCAGTCAAAATGTTCAGACCACTCACTGGAAACGGTTACTATTCGTTTCAGTACGCTAGGGTGTGGAGCTTATTTCCCTGTGGTCAAAGATCACCCCGCATTGGACCATGTGTTTAACAATATTATAAAGAAAATCCCACTCCATAACTCAATTACTTTACTGCATCAGTTAAATATGATACTTAAGTCTAACTGTACTAATTTACATGTCTACATACATGAAGAAGCTGCATCTAGTGAAGTTAAAATTATGTTAAGTCAGGTGAGCGATATAGGTCCATCAGCATAAACGTTTTATAACTTGACTTATGCTAAAACACAGATGTCTAGACTTGTTGGGACAGAACTGCATTATTTTAGAAGCGCGAAACTAGTTGCAGTTTCCACAAACCAAAGTAAGAGAAAATTACTATGGGCGAGGTTGGACATCGTATTTTGTTAGTACATACAATAATGGTTTGAAATAAGTGGAAACAATGATAGGTCATCGATCTAAAAAAAGATATTTGCCTGTCAATGAAATGACCAATTTCATCATAGGTACAAATAAAGGCATTTTGGCCGAAAACCTAAAAAACAAAAACAAAACCAACTGAAAACTATAAATCATATTAAAGTTCATAAATAACTTTATTTATAGATTGTTAATCAATATGAAAAGAAAGTTTGTGAGAACAAAATGAAAACAAGTAATATATCAAGCTGTTTTTCAATGTAGAAATGGTGTCACATGTACCCTCGAAAAAGTGAAAAATCATATAATTTTTCAATAAATATTCCATTCTACATAATTATATGATGAATGTAAATATGAGCGGATATCCAACCAAACTAAGCGTAATTATTACACGTGTGGAAACGACATATCTGCGGATCCATGCTAAGGATCAAAATGGATACCGATTTACAGAAGTTTCATGAAACCAGGTACAATTCACTAATTAAAATTTAATTCCGCTGAAGGAACGAGTCCCAACACAAAGTTTTTCATACAAATGCAATAACCTTTTTATTTGATAAGTTTGATATTGGCTGTTTAAAATGTTTTGTTTTGTGTGTTCTAAAAATTAACAATTATTTTCAATTGTTTGGATCAATTAACATTTACGACTTATCGCGCAATTACATGTATTTCCTTTACGATCGTTTCTAGGTTCGTGGAAATGTAATTTTACGAGCCGCCATTTTTGTTTCCCATTTGGTTTCGACTCGAAATTGAGTCGTCGACAAAATGATGTGTTACGATTTTTCCTAACGGTGGATTTCATTATAACCCGTGTATTTTTTTATTCTGGTGTTTGTGTTCTTTAGCACGAGTTATATGCCCCCTTTGACCTCTCAGTAAGTATAGTAAAGCTTCACATTGGAGCCGGATGAACACACTACAATCTGAAGATCTACCATTTAAACAATCATTTGCTTATTCGTCCTAGCAGTTATGAAATCCCTCTTAAATTTGTGTTCATTCACAATTGAGATACACTTATAAAAGATCGTCAACGACAATCAAAACAACTTTATAGCGTATGTCATTACACTCGAGTAATTATATTAATCTAAACGTCACATTAGTACGTCAGAAACTACGTAGGTATTTACAAACACAGCTTACGCTATAAATAGACCAGATTGGTTTGTGTGTATGTCTATCGATTTTTCACTACGTCTCATCTATAAAAAATATACCAAACACTGTATTACGAACAGTATAAACACGGTTTTTCCTAGGACAATCAGAGACTCACTGGAACCCCTTTCCTCCGGACCTGGCGCAGATCACGTCTATAAACGCAATTAAGTCACGTCTCTGCATTCATACACAGCCTAAACCAACACAGATGTTTTTATTTCATTTTTTTATTTGAAAATATTCCTAATTGGTGGTTTTTTACTTGCCTGTGATATGCAAATTTACATCACTGTTTCGAAGTGATGGAGTTTAGGGTTACATATATAAGACAAGTGGACCCCTTCAGGGTTGAGTATACTTTTCGCTGAAGGGATCTTCTGCGTCTTTAGCCCAGCACGTTACATTGGTGGCAGCGGTGGGATGAAGACAACTGCCATACCGGAGTTGCCTTACCCATGGGTTTCCCAGGCCAAGACTCGGGACGAGTCTTCTCGGAGTGGGAAGTAGTGTAACGAAAACGTTCGGTATACGTTGCATTTGATATGCAAATTTACATCACTGTTTCGAAGTGATGGAGTTTAGGGTTACATATATAAGACAAGTGGACCCCTTCAGGGTTGAGTATACTTTTCGCTGAAGGGATCTTCTGCGTCTTCAGCCCGGCACGTTACAAAGGCAAGAGTTAATAGTTACTTTGAAAAATGCCGGATTCCCAAAGGCGTCATCAATTTGAACTCTCATCAAACTCGTATCGTGAAACTATTGTAACTTATTGTTTAATTATGTAATAATGACTTTGGGCTGCATTAGCTTATGTCAATGACTGTCTTTGTCATATATGTTGTAGTATTCTCTCGATAGGACTCAAATACGTATGATATAAAAACAATAACTATTTTTATAGAGACAAATATTCACAGTTTTAAAAGGTGTCGATGATAAAATCATATTCCCTGATCATAGAAGTGGCTAATAAACATAGGTTGGTGACGATTCTTGTACTATCTTACATTTACAATTAAGTTAATAACATAAACTCTTGTTTGTTTTATTTATTTATAAGATTGAAGATTGAAGATTGTATTCCCATAAAACAAAATGTCCATCTTGTACATACAATCTTACAACCACACAAATACATATATGAACATATACATTGTTTGTAATTTACATCTGCTTGCTGGTTAATGGTAAATCTTTACAGAAATGACCACATAACAATAGGGAACAGTAGTGGAGAAAAGCGACAATATAAATAGCTAATTATTTTTTGTTTCTAGATAACGTATGAAATAGAGATAGAGTTGCATAATTTTACCGAAATTAAATATACAAATCTTTACATTAAATGTGTAAACTAGTAAGTATAAATCAATTTATATATAGCACAATAATCTGTACTAGTTAAGAGTTGTAGGTGCGTACTAATACAAAACGCAAGCTACCTTCATCTTCATAAATAATACCATATTAATCATTTTCCTTGCATCGTAGAAAAATAAGATTAAATTGAAAGTCTCGAAAATAAACGTTGAAAAACATTTCAAACACATAAACATATTTCTTTTTTATATTTTGAAAAACATTTAACAACAATCAAAATATAAATTTTAAAAGAGATAATTAAAAAAGTGATTTTAATCTTTTTTCGAAACTTTTATATATAAAAATGCATAATTTTGATAATGTTTTCTGGTTATTGCTTGTTCAGAGTTAGATGAATTTAGGAATGTTTGGTCTAGACCAATGATATTTTCGTATATAGAGTTGTCTTAGATCATTTTATAATGGGCATTCAAGTTTGTTTAATAAATTCATTATTTTTGAAAGAGTCTATAACAGAGGAGGAAATGGTTAGAAGCATAACATACTGAAATATTAACAAGTCCCCGATGGCATATGTTCGGAAAAGTATATACATGTACATACACTGAAGGATATTATGCATTTTTTTCAAAAGTTGTTCAAGGGAACTGTAGATTGTTCAGGTTTTCCGAGTGAATGCAGTCGTAGTATTATTAATCCACACCACAAGAAAGGCTGTTTAACATATCCGAATAATTATCGAGGAATCTCAGGCTTTATTTGTAAATTTTGTATAGATTGTTCTCAACTCTAGATTGTCAAAATGGTGCGAGTCTACGATACTATAGACGAGTCACAAGCAGGTTTTCGTAAAAAGTATTTTACTAAAGATAATATTTTCAGTATGATATATTCTATTGCGTATTCATAGATTTTTCCAAGGCTTTTGACAGTATAGGCCATAATTAACTTTGGGATGCTTAGCAGAGAAAAGGTATGAGTGGAAAGTTTTTAGGTATAAATAAGTCTATGTATAGTAAACTTAAGCCTTACGATCAAATTAATGTCGAGACGAATTTTGATGCAAAACATCAAAGACGCCGCGAATGATTTTGAAACATGGCAGCAGATGCAGTTCAGTACATTTAAATAACGTGTGCAAACAAACAGGATGTAAATACTTCGAACAAGATGGCCAAGATGTGCCTATATTGCTCACCTGGCTACCATAGCCTATAATAAAAGTTTACAAAGAGCAAAAAGGGTTAATTTTGACGTAGGGATTAGACGTTGTATATGCTTCGATCTATGTGATATTCAGCATGTGAAGTTTAGTCGTGAAATGACAAGTTTAGTCCTTTGGTTTACTGTTTGTTTAACATTGACTACAACTATAATGTGTCATACAAGCTGAAGTTTCTTAATTTTTACCAATAAACGGTTTTATATCTGCATTAACTAGATCAATTAGATAAAACAAAAAATAGGTGCTTAAATATTAACATATATTAAGGTCTAAGTTAAGTGGGACACAAGCTTTGGAGGGAAAGGGGGAAGTCTATTCTCCTCCCTGTTTAGCAGAGGTATGATAACAAAAAATACGTAGTAATTTAAAAAAGTTTAAAGATATTTATGATCAAAATTGAGCATTGAGAAAAAGTTCACATGTATGGTCAACATATAGCACGAATACAATGGTCTGAATGAACAGACTGTATGGGCAGGAACGTTTTAAGTTCAGAAATACAACATCATTTTATAAATAGGCAAAAACCTCCCCCGAATTTATGGCCGTAAACACGAAAATTAAACACGTTTATTTTTTCTGAGCTTTGATGAACCGTGTCGTCAGGGCCGTACATCAAACTATTAAAAAGGCGTAGCCTAGTTGGGGAAAAGTTTTTAGATACAAATTTAAAGTGTCTAAAGATTTGTAATAACTGTAGAAGACATACGTATTTTGCATCTTGATGTTTCTTAATTGTGTTAATACAATTAATTGATTCATAAAGGTTGTTGTTTTCCAACATATTACAGAGTTTTTCCTTACAATAATAATGTTGGTTGCACTCTTTTCGATTACGTCACCCCATGGTACAAAATTAAAACCTATTCAATACCGACGCCGCGCTTTCACGCGGCGTCAATAACTTGACACAATACTTTCAGTGTACGATAGGCACACGCCAAGGTTGTGTCGGGAGTCAGCATATGTTCTCTTTATTCACAAATGATTTGATTATTTACTTAAATAACAATAATGACCGTGGAATATTTGTGTCTAATGATATTTATGATTTAAGTGTTTTATTTTTTGCCGATGATGTATCCAGCTTTGCTGAAACTGTTGTTCAATTGCAAAGCCAGATAAACCTAATAGAAACATTCAGTAGTGGAGGAGATCTCGAAATTATTATTGAGAAATAGAGGAGTCTTTAAAAGGTCCGAGAAATTGAAATTGTTTCACGCTATAAATATTAAGGCGTTTATTTCACTAGCAAGTTATCATGGTCTAAAACTCATAATATGTTATCGTTAAAGCTAGAAAGACAATTAATGTTGTTACATTTTGAAATAATTTTGGATGCATTGGAATGAAAGACATGTTTAAAATATTCGATGCATCTGTCAAATCCATTCTGTGCTATGGTTCACCGATTTGGGGATACCAATACATTAAAAAACTTGGAAAAGTACACATTCAATTTTGTAAGAAGATATGTTGCATTTTACAAATACTTGTGATTCTCTCGCATTAGGTGAATGTGGTAAAATGCCATTGTGTATTTAATACATGCCAAACTTCGTTAAGTACTGTTAAACATTATTCATGTTGATAACAAAAGATACCCAAAAACTGTGTTATTTCATGTTATTTCAACTTGATGAATCTGGATGAGGTACATGGGCTACATTTATAAAGGATAATTTATTTAGATATGGGTTCATGGTGTTGGTAATGACATAGATTTTCTAAAAGTGCTTACGCAATGGATAAATGATGTTTTCACACAAACATGGCATAGATATATAGACGAAACCCCAAAAACATAACATTATGAACACTTCAAATCTCTGTTAACACCCGAACTCTATCTCAACACTGATCTTTTCTATGTATTAAAGGATGTCGTTGTCTGTCTATGTCTGTAAATATTATTTTTATAGAAGCGCTAATGTTTTCGACTCCTTGATTCATCCATACATAACTAAAACTAAAATTATTCAATATAAATTTAACCTTTAATGCCCATATTTCTTTATTTTCCTTTATATCATTTAACAATTGTCTGTATATGCCTAAATGTATTTGCGTTCGTCTGTTCTCGTGACCTTTATAGCATTATTTAATCATCAAAAGAGGCGTTGTAACTTCAAAGGATTATTCTTCCAAATATTTAAAATTCAACTATCTATTCTTAGCATAATCGATTGAAGGTGTCTCGGAACACAGGGTGAAAAGCAGAAATTTACCGATTTGTGAAATTTCTACATTTCGTACACTGCTTTCAAAACTCATCTGCTGAATGAGATGTCAGAAGTCCCCTGTTACATCATCGCGTTTGATCCTAATACCATCTTTCCAATGGTTACAGCATCCGTATATCTCTAACCGTAGTCCGATGCTAGTTGAGAAGGTCACCGGTTCGACACGGACGCATACTGCTTTGTACACGGCCCCAAAGAAAATCGTGTGTTTTGTATCTTTGTCTACATTGCCAGCAAATATCTGAAAAGGGAAACGTTACAGTACAATTGAATATTAAAGTAAACAGTTATAACCTCCAAAAAATTGGAATAATACTTTTCTTACAATGTTGAAATGATTGCTAATTGTTATCAGAATCTACACACGTTGAGAGCATCTTCTACCAAGCTTGTATGTGACTCGTGTAGATGTGGATCTATACTGTTAACAAAAACAATTTTGATTGTATCCCCTGCACGGATTCATAATTGAAAAATGCATTTAGATGAAGTAAAGCATTTCGAGGGCTTGGCGTGTTGTAACTAGAATTGGTATTTTTTTTACCAAGGTTAATCACCCCGCCATAAAGTCTTTAAAAGCGTTAAATCATTTTACTTGGTAAACAATGGAAATTTAGGTGCCACTGCTCGTTCTGAGCAATGGCACCTAAATTTGCATTGTTTACAAAGGGGTAAAAATTGCCCCTAAACCAGGGTTTTTAAAATAGGTTTTTAGTTACAACTCTTTCACACCAAGCCCTCGATTTGAGCTACTGTGATCATCCTAAATACGGTGTGCGTCATCCGTCGTCGCCAACAATGTTTTAAACAACATCATCCTCTTAAACCACATGGCCAATTTCAATCAAACTTAACACGTATGTTCCCTTGTTAGTGGTCTTTAGGAATGTTCAAATAATTACATTCATGACTCTGGTTGTTGCGGCATCAAAATGAGAGGGAGGGGTGGAAGAGAGGGTTGAAATTATTCTGGTCTGAAATTGCTTGCCTTTTCTTTAGACAACAGAGTGCTAAGATGACGTTATTGTATAGTATCAAACGTGGAGATAGTAAAGCAAAATAACAGTTGACCAAGAAGTGGGGAATAACTTGAAATACATGAGCGTTGGGGATTTCGAACCGGGCGATGTGGAAATTGGCGTAAACAAAATAAAACAAGTAACACAAATGTATAGCAAGCAATCGATATAAAATACGAGTTAATAGTTCAAAATAGTTCATAAAATGTCGGTGACGTGAAATCAAAGTAAAAAACAAAACTACCTTTATTAAAGGCAATACATACGCGTTTACCTTCAGCACCACGTTGTTGGTGCTCTAAACAACCTCCTAACTGAAACTGTTCAAATGAGTACACTTCATTGATTGCGGATCAACGCCGTTTTCAACAATTGTTCAGTCATTCAACGGCGGCCAATTCACCTACTCCCACAACACTCTCTTTCCCACATCAGTTCTCAATACAACAGTCTTTCCAAGCAACTAGCTGCTTTCCGACATAGACTGTTAGTCCATTGGTGAAAGACGAATGACGCTTGCCGCATTGACTTTTGTCAAACGTCGGAAAGAATTTTGGCCGAGCTGGAGTTCGAACTCACAACCCCTGGGTTTACAGCCGGCGTCGATGCCGACTGACTACCGGGACACGGGTCCAATGAGTACATGCAACATGTTATATATGTTTAAGAATGATATTTTGGGACAAAGACCTATTTACCGTGTTCACAATCAAACTTTACCTTATGCTCCCCGTTCTGTTCAAGGATATGGTCAAAGTTTACACAATCGAGACTGTACAACACTTTGTACGATTTCACCCAAGCGTCTTTATCACCTTGACCCCTCGTTGCAATACCGTGGATGTAGTTATTTCGTGTAAAATCAACCTATAATAGTAAACGAATTATATAAGCACCCCTTGATTTGCAACACTGCATTTGGCGGCTTGTCCTGGATTGCTGAACCTATTTTGAGGGAATTTATATAAAGGGCTGTGAATATCTGATCCAATTGTTTCTACATAAGTCGTATTGGGCAATCAGAAAGAAAGAGAACATATTTGAGTATGCAAGTGTTCCTGGATTTATCTCCAATATTTTATTGTAAAGTCTCAATGCAGAAAAACAGACCTTCAATGATTTGCGACCGATGAATATCAGGGTGAGTCTACAGTTTTTAATAGGGTGAATAGTGTCCCGGTTCTCTAAAAGCTGGTCATTTAAATCAGAAAACTAATTTATCTATTTAATTCAGAAGAATTATTTATCTAATTTAAGTCAGAAGATGTATTTATCCATTCACATCAGAAGATGTATTTATCCATTCAAGTCAAAAAACCTATTCATCCATTTAAGTCAGAAAACTTATTTACCCATTTAAGTCAGAAAGCGTATTAACCCATTTAAGTCAGACTCTTATTTATCAATTTAAGTCAGAAGACTTATTTATCCATTTAAGTCAGAAGACTTATTTATCCATTTAAATCAAAAGATGTATTCATCCATTTAAGTCAGACTCTTAAGTATCCATTTAAGTCAGAAGACTTATTTATCTATTTAAGTCAGAAGATGTATTTATCCATTCAAGTCAGAAGATTTATTTATCCATTTAAGTCAAAAGATGTATTTATCCATTCAAGTCAGAAGATTTATTTATCTATTTAAGTCAGAAGATGTATTTATCCATTCAGGTCAGAAGATTTATTTATCCATTTAAGTCAAAATATGTATTTATCCATTCAAGTCAGAAGATTTATTTATCTATTTAAGTCAGAAGATGTATTTATCCATTCAAGTCAGAAGATTTATTTATCCATTTACGTCAAAAGATGTAGTTATCCACTCAAGTCAGAAGATTTGTTCATCCATTTAAGTCAGAAGATGTATTTATCCATTTAAATCAGAAGATGTACTTATCCATTTCAGTCAGAAGACTTATTCATCCATTTAAGTCAGAAGAAGTAAATATCAGCGTCTTGGTTTCACACGGTATACCGTATCCTACCTATTTATCGAAAAAGTTTAACTTTAAAGGAGTCAATGATCATTCGGATACGCATGAATCGGATTTACTATTTTCTGACATTATGTCGACCGAAAGATCAAACATTTTTTAACAGAGAGCTATCGATATTTAAAACACCATATGTCGTGACACAGGTTAATCATTATTAACCCTTTCCCACAAACAAAAAACCGGAGCCGACGACTGAGAAATCATCGAGGCAGAGATTTGGAATATCTCTATAAAGGATAGTCTAATTATCAAATAGATTCAACACATTGTTGAAAAAGCAGAAATTGCTCATTAAGAGCAATTTTTCCTTCTGCCACAATGTTTTTATAAATGTCGCCAGCCACAGATGTACCAAAATGAGTCTGCAAGTGGGAAAGGGTTAACACATATGTATTGTTTTGCCTTTTGCATATAAATTTCATCCTAAGTTCTTAACTTCATATCTGATTCGTTAGCCGAGTTGTTTGATGTATTGTGTAGTAGCGGATATAATAGGAGTCCGAATTCAAGTGTGTTTCTTTTTTTATGCCCCCGGAATCACCGATTCGGTGGGCATCTAGTTTTTGGCCTGTCTGCACGTCTGCACGTCTGTCTGTCTGTCTGTCTGTCTGCACGACAAAAACTTTACCCTTGGCCATTACTTTTGAACCATAACAGGTACGGCTACCATATTTCACATGTGTATTCCTTGTGACATGACCTTTCTGTCAGTACCAAAATTTCTGACCTTTCAACCTTGACCTTTGACCTAGATGTTGCCATTCTCGAAAAAAACTTTAACCTTGGCCATTACTTTTGAACCATAACAGGTACGGCTACCATATTTCACATGTGTATTCCTTTTGACATGACCTTTCTGTCAGTACCAACATTTTTGACCTTGCGACATTGACCTTTGACCTAGATGTTGCCATTCTCAAAAAAAACTTTAACCTTGACCACTACTTTTGAACCATAACAGGTAAGGCTTCCATATTTCACATGTGTATACCTTGTGACATGACCTTTCTGTCAGTACCAAAAATGTTCACCTTGCGACCTTGACTTTTGACCTAGATGTTGCCATTCTCGATAAAAACTTTAACCTTCACCACTACTTTTGAACCATAACAGGTACGGCTACCATATTTCACATGTGTATACCTTGTGACATGACCTTTTTGTCAGTAACAAAATGTTTTACCTTGACCTTTGACCTAGATGTTGCCATTCTCGAAAAAAAACTTTAACCTTGACCACTACTTTTGAACCATAACAGGTACGTCTACCATATTTCACATGTGAATTCCTTGTGACATAACCTTTCTGTCAGTACCAACATTTTTGACCTGGCGACATTGACCTTTGACCTAGATGTTGCCATTCGGGGGCATCAGTGTTTCACAAACACATCTTGTTTTTAAATATTATTTTCTTTTGACAAGTATATAATCGTGCACGATATCAGCAAGATTGAAGATAATACAATTATCATTTATTGTACATAACATTTCAGCAGCCAGTCAATGCACGTGTAGATGTATCGTTTAGCCGTCTGCGTTTTTAAATGAACAATGACATATGATATATATTCAAATGATAGACATACTCTACTGATTGTTTATGATTGAATAAATTAAAACGTAAGAAATACCTGGGACCATGTATAAGTTGTCCGAAGAATTACACACAATGAAAAGAACTAATAATGATGGATTGAATAAAAGGGAACACTGAACAATGTCTTTCATAGCCGACTCAGAATTAATCTATGACGTTTAAACAAGTGATTGATAAATGCAATTGATAACTTGCCTGCCCTACCTATATTAATTAAATACTAAGAAAAAGTTGATGCAACGCATCGATATCGCCGGAAATCTATACTGCAGTTAAGCATAACACTTACATTATAGTAGTTGAAAAAACAGTTATCAACTGAAGGGCATATTGAAACATCAGGGGTGGGGTCAAGTGAAAAGGTATCATAGCTTACATTTTCTTGTCAACGAAATGAATGTCCTTCATTGAAATATAATTGAAGCCTTTCATTGTGTATGATCAATCTCCATTCTAAGGTAGGTTAACCATACACACAGCCAACTAATTATGGATCATAAACAGTAATGGAAATGAGTAATCTTGCCAATCATTAGTCTTAGTATGTATATATTTTTTATCAATAAAACCACAAAACAGACAATTTAGAATTTGCATGCAATAGCATGTCATTTTAAGCTTCGCTGTCAATGTCATCAAAAATTCCAGACCGAAGAGGGGGACGAGTGGTTCGCAAATGTCTTGCGAACAATTCAGCTGTTAATCGCGGGAAATGTCATTTTCATGATATGGCAAAGGAGCATTGAGTCGTCTAATCAATACCTATCAAATCAGTCCTTTCAATGCCCTCAAGTGCTGCTGTCAGAGTCAGAGTGCTGTTTTTTGAAAGTCTCGGTAATAAATTCATTGACATTCGCCATTTCGGAATCTCGGAAAGTACCTCTTCAGTATAGATTGATGACGTATTTATTATTTCAATTCTGACCAATCAAATTCATTATTCGTGGAAGAATCCATTACGAACGAGACTACATAAGAAAGTGTCTTTGATTAGTTAATCAATTAGTACGGCCCCCCTATACAATATTTATTATGTATCGTATTAAAATAATATCCTGAAAATCGCTCCTTTTCTGAAGCCGTATGTTTCATAAAAGCAAGACTCTGTTAATAATATTCAAATGGTTGAAACATTAAAAGTTAAATTTGACATCGATCTCGATCAAATCGGATTCGTAGTAAAAAAAAAAATAACAGGGGGTGCCGTGACAATTGATCTGAAACATCGGTTCTTTGTTTATGCGAACATGTGTGTAAAGCCACGATAGTTGATTGGACAATCGGCGGTTCTACGTCATGGTGTGTTTAAAGCGATAAATGGGTTTACATTATCAGTTGTTGTTAATTCCTGATTACGTAACTGTGTATACCGAGAACTGAATCAAGCGACATGAAGCGTGACTGTGATGATTTACAGTGTGTGATAACTTAAGGCGATCACTTCGCTCAAGTCGCCCCCTCGCGAAAGCCCTGAGTTTGTTCATTTATTCATTTGTTTCGAACCAAATACACATTTTAAATCCCGTATAATTAACTATTTGTAAGTGAGTGTAAAGATCGGCTCTCTGCAAATTTAAGATACACATGGATAAACATTATTAAATGCATTCTTCATAAATCAAGACATCTTTTTGAACATGAAATTAACATTCAGTAAGTTAAAACTGCTATTAAAAGGAGAATTCGAAGGGATTTTTATCTCGATGTTGACACATAATAATCTGCTGCAAGTCTAATAGGGACTGTTTTGTCTTCGCAAATAAAACAAAAAACATAAATGCCAGTCAAAATAAAGAAACTGCAAATACTTAAAACATCGGAATATTTATTTCCTTTTAGATGTGTCATAACTTAGTGTTTTTAAACAAACGCAATTGTAATACATTTGTATGTTCAAGACATTTAAATTTGTTTTTTTCTAATAATAACTCCTCCTCCAATGTCATTTCCGAAAATGAATTAAAAATATAAGTCACGGGCTTCTGCCCGGCGACTAATGATAGTAATATGTATATCACCGAAAACCAGTTATACAAACATAACACTAGCAGGTAGGTTTACAGGTGGAAGGAGGGGTAGATTGTTAGTAGCAAAAATATGAGCCGTTACACGAAAAAACGAACATTTTAGACTCTGCGTAAAGTATCGACACGGATCCGCTCTAGCATGCCGCGCAGGCTAATCCGGACAGACACGTTTTGCCTCCTGTGGATTTTCTGTTTCAGGAATAATTACTCTATACCTCCATCCCCCCTGAGACGGAATGTGTTGGCCCGGATTAGCATGCGCGAACTGATCTGGATCGATACATCACGCAGAGTCCATAACGTTGGTCTTCCCGTGGAACGGCTCATATAATGTTTCCCAGCTCTTAGGAAGGTGCCGGGTTTTTAATTATTAAACATGAATTGCAATCTACACATGACATGTAAATGCCACATTGCAAGGGCGTCATATAACCATATTTGGTATCATATTTTTCCAGGTGAACATGGGAGTTTAATATGTTGTGTTGTATTTGCGCGTGACAGTGTCCGTGTATTAGTGCCGGAAAAAATGCAGGTATGTACTAATTTATTTTTACCTGTATATACTGGTTAGTGTCGCTGATTGTTGGTTCCCATCCGGAAGTCGACAAGAGGTTGACATTGGCCACGGTAACAGGTTTGGTATTCGTTGAAGAACTCAATCTACCTGGTGTTACGCCGAGATGACCTCGCACTAGACTGTCCACACATTTATATTCTGTAAAGAAAGCCATGAATTACATACTATCAGCTGATTTTTGGTTCCCATGTGGAAGTCTTCCTAGATTTGACATTGGTCACGGTAACACTTTCGGTATTCGGGGATGCAATTAATCTACCGGCGGGCATACGATTGTCCACACATTCATATTCTGTAAAGGAAGCCTTGAATTTCATAATTGAGCCGTCCCACAAGAAGACCAACATTGTGGACTCTGCATACAGTATCGACCGGGATCACCCGAAGCATTCTGCGCAGGCTTACCCGGACAGACACTTTTCGCCTCCTGTGGATTTTCCGTTTCAGGAATCATTACTCTATATCCCGGCTCATTGCTAAACATCGTATTACATATAATACAATTATAAACAAACGTAGAAGTATATCGACTATACATGCTGATTGAGTATGTGTACGATTCCACACTTTTGGTGTCATTTTGAACAAGGAATTACACAAAATATCCGAATGATGATTTAAAAACGAATCAGTCTCTGTCGGATAATACAACGTAAAGGGGGAAAAGTGACTCCGTGCAATCAATGTTATTTAGTAGTACGCTTATTTAACTATTTCCTATACACACATTAAATCCGCAGAAGATAAATTTGAAAGCATATAGACAACCTATCGAAAATTTTATCAAATGAAAGTATTATGTTTGAAAATGTATAGCTAAATAGAGTTGAAATATCGCAACAGATAATCTAAAAAACTTGAATTCTTACCTTTATCCAACAATTACTGGTTTATGATATTGCCTTTCGAATGTTAACAATTTTACGAAACGTTTTGAAATAGACTGAAATTATCTAAAAGGATCACAGATTATCACAGATTGTAATGTATTCAAATATGTGTATCTCTGGCAAACGAAGAGCGCTGAAACTTTCGTAAAATATCTTGGTTATTTGTCATGTTTTCCATTATTTAATTTTACTTTTCTTGCTATAAATGTGATATGTATTTTTAGCATACAATTAAGTCTCTTATATACATATATATATCCTTGCAATCATGTATTAGCAGTTTCCTTCATGCAAAGGCCTCTGCAACAGACGGCATTTTAGAACACTGTTTTATAGGTTTGTTTTTTTATTTGTTTATAGACATCTTAAGTAGACCATTCTTACCAGTTGGTATCTAAAAGCTACATTTGTTCATTTACTTAGTGTTCTCATCAAAAACGTTATTTTATATTTGTGACACTTGCTGCTTATTAATGGATCTGAATATTTTAAAAACCAGTTCTAAATCATGTTTATTTGATCAATTGTTTAGACAAAAAATAAATACTAGTAAAGTATAATCAAATCGATATTGATTTACTTTTAAACCTTTCCCGCTTGTGGACACATTCTGGTGCATCTGTAGCGGACAACTTTTGAAAATAATAGGACAGAATCATAGTCCTTTGACTAAAATGATTTTCTCAATAAATGGACCAATTAGTATCTTACCCATGTCCTGGCATATGTAAGACTGTCTGTTTGGCATGCATTGTTGGCCTTGTCTACACGGTTTATCTCGGCACGGGTCGTTTGCTCTGACCTGAAAATAAATATCTTGGTGAAATTCGCTTTTATTTGCACTATCAAACATGGAAATAAACAGTAGGGGTCAATCAGGCGTGAAATGCAACTGCTTCCAATGCAACATAGAAGAGGAGCTGGACTGATTCTCAATACTATTAATTAAAAGCATACAGTATTCCATGTCTTTGTTTTGAGACTGATGAAAATGTTTTTGATAATGCAACTGCTTTTTCTTCAAGGTTTGTTTATCCTCGCGCTCGGCGCAGAACAGCCGTTTGGTGGAATTTGTCACCATTATCAAGTTATATTTATAGCATTGTGACCCTGTACCATGAAATGTACATGTTGTAAAAATAACACCTAGGAAAAGCACACGATGTACACATACTGTACTAGGAAATGACATGCTGTATTCATGCTGTACTAGGAAACGTGCATGATGTTCCAGGAAATGTACTCATTCTGTTCAATGAAATGCATATGTTGTACTATGAAATGTAGATGCTATTTTACTGCAGTTATAGGAAATGTACATTCTGTACTCAAGGTGTACTCGGAAATGTACATGCTGTCCCATGCCGTACTCGGATATATACACATTGTTCTCATGCTGTATTACGAAATGTACATGATGTACTTGGAAATGTACATGCTGTACTTAACTAGGAAATGTTCGTGCCTACTTACGAAATATACATGATGTACTTGGAAATGTACATGCTGTACTTAACTAGGAAGTGTACGTGCCTACCTACGAAATATACATGATGTACTTGGAAATGTACATGCTGTACTTAACTAGGAAGTGTACGTGCCTACCTACGAAATATACATGATGTACTTGGAAATGTACATGATGTTCTTAACTAGGAAGTGTACGTGTGTACCTACAAAATATACATGATGTACTTGGAAATGTACATGCTGTACTTAACTAGAAAATGTACGTGCCTACCTACGAAATATACATGATGTACTTGGAAATGTACATGCTGTACTTAACTAGGAAGTGTACGTGCCTACCTACGAAATATACATGATGTACTTGGAAATGTACATGCTGTACTTAACTAGGAAGTGTACGTGCCTACCTACGAAATATACATGATGTACTTGGAAATGTCATGCTGTTCTCAAGCTTAACTAGGAACTTTACATATTCTACTCATTCTGTACAATGAAAAGAACATGATGTGCCAGAAAATTGACATGCTGTTCCCATGTTGTACTAGGATATGTACATGGTGTACACATACAGTATTAAGGAATTTACTTACTGTAAACGGACATGCGCATGCTGTTCTTATGATGTTCCCGGACATGTATATGTTATAACCATGCCGTACTAGGAAATGTAAATGCTCTACTCATGCTGTACAATGAAAACGACATGATATTTCAGGAAATATACATGCTGTTATCATGTTGTACTAGGATGTACATGCTGGACACATACGGTATAAGGGAATTTACGTTCTGTATAAGGATACATGCTGTTCTTATGATGTACTAGAACATGTAGATGTTAGACTCATGCTGTGCAATGAAATGTACATATGTACTAGGAAATAGCCATACTATACTAGGAAATGTACATACTGTACTAGGAAATGTACATGCTGTACTAAAAAATGTACATACTGAACTTGGAAATATGCATTCTCTACATATGCTGTACTAGGAAATGTACATTATGCTCTAATGCTGTATACGGAAATGTACATGCTTTACACACGCTGTCCAAAAAGGTACTATACTCCTGTTGACAGGAAATGTACATACTGTACTAAGAAAAAATAAATGGTGTTCTCATGCTTTACTATGAAATGTACATGTTGTACTCATGTCGACAAGGAAATGTACAAGTTGTTCGCTTACTTATCTATGAACTGTACATGATGCAATTGGAAATGTACATGCTGAACTTATGTTGTACTAGGAAATGTACATGCTTTACTCATGTTCTACTAGGAAATGTACATGCTTTAATCATGTTGTACTAGGTAATGTACATGCTTTAATCATGCTGTACAATGAAAAGGACATGCTGTGATTGTAAATATACATGCTGTAAACATGTTGTATGAGAAAATATACATGCTGTTCTCATGATGTAGTAGGAAATGAAGATGTTATATTCATGCTGTTCTAGGAAATGTAAATGCTGTACTCATGCTGTACAGTGAAATGTACATATTGTACTAGGAAATGAACACATTGTACTAGGAAATGTACATACTGTACTAGGGAATGTGCATGCTGTACTCATGATTTACTAGGAAAATTACATACTGTACTAGGGCATGTACATAATGTTCTCATGCTGTACAATGAAATGTACATGTCAATGCTTTACTCATGCTGTCCTAGAAAAGAATAAACTGTACTAGGCAATTAGTAAATGTACTTTCTGTACTCATGCTGTACAGTGAAATGTACATATTGTACTAGGAAATGAACACATTGTACTAGGAAGTGTACACGCTGTGCTGATGTTGTATTATGCCATGTACATGCTGTACGCATGTTATACTAAGCAGTTTACACGCTGTACTGACGTTGTACGACGCAGTGTACACGGTGTACTGATGTTGTACTACATGTAACAGTGTACACGCTGTACTGATGTTGTAATAGGCAATGCACACGCTGTACTGGTGTTGTACTAAGCAGTGTACACGCTGCACTGACGTTGTACTAAGCAGTTTTCACTCTGTACTGATGTTGTAATAGGCAATGCACACGCTGTACTGATGTTGCACTATGTAGTGTACACGCTGCACTGACGTTGTACTTAGCAGTTTACACGCTGTACTGATGTTGTACTAGGCAATGTACACGCTGTACTGATGTTATACTATGCAGTGTACACGCTGCGCTGACGTTTTAATAACCATTCGAGTGTTGTAGACCGAATGATGTAATTTAGGTCCTTGATCAAATAAGGCCCAAATTAACACCGTCGATATAATACGTATACCTTATGTTATACATCGAGCTCGTAGAGACTGAACTCTTTAATGACGATTTGTTTCTAATTTTAAATTAACTAGGCCAGCCGTTTGTGCTTTTGGAATACACCATAGTCAAATCACGAGATAACCAACATGATTGACTATGAGAACACTATCGACCAAGATCCGCCCAGGCTAATCCGGGCCGAAATATTCCGTCTCAGGGGGATAGAGATATAGAGTAATGATTACTGAAACAGAAAATCCACAGGAGGCGAAATGTGTCTGTCCGGTTTAGCCTGCGAGGCATGCTAAGGCTGATCCGGGACGATAGTTTACGCAGAGTGCACAATGTTGGTTTTCTCATTTTGCCACAATGTTTTCCACTTTTTGTCATAGGTTATCCATTCAATTATGGAGATTTTCTATATTTTGACAAAATATCTTCAAAGTCGTCTGCTGCAGAATTGTCGTATGAGGGAAAGGGTTAAATCATTAAGTGCAGGAACCAATTGTGTGAAGCCTTTGTCACCAGAACAGAGCAAGGCCAAGCTCTATACTGTTGGCTGTCAAACATGACATTTTATCTTCATCTTCCAAAAACTTGCTATGGACTCTTCTAATACAAAGCTGGGCAATTCAAAAAGGGTTGATCTATGTCATATCATGACATCACTCTTGAGTCGAGATGCCAACAGTATAAGAGCGTATAAGAGGGGCAAAACATCTCACATATAGTAACCACATATAGTAACCAATTATTTAGTTCGGTGTTTTGTTCTATAACATAAAATACACATACAAGTGTTATCTGCATACATACTAACACATAAAAAGACGATCAGACATCATCACATACCGTCTCCGTAGTGAAGTGGTTAGAGCGCAAACCTTCGAATCGGGAGACCAGGTTCGATCCCAAGTTAGGTCATGCCAACTACTTAAAAAAAATGGTATACATCACTTCCCACATGGATAGCATTACGAGCGATGCATCGGTGTCAGAATAAATCACACCTGTAGGACTGGATAACCTGCCCCTATCAATGTGTTGTTATTTGTAATATGGTACGCAGGGAACCAGAATTGACTGGTAATTAACCAATGAAACGCCGTGATATAACTGAACAATATAATACATGCAGCGTAAAACACCAAACAAAAAAAAGCTAACGGCAAATATCATTACGATAGGTCTCATATTGTCCATGTGGTCGCACAATTCTTTTTAAGACAACAAGAATGACAGACAGATTGGAAAGCTTTAATCTCGGGTGTAATCGGTATATGTCTTACTAGCCATTTAGTGTTATGACTGTATCTGACGACGCAGTGGATATGGCTATGAACGGACAGATGACTCCAAAACTCCAATATTCACCCATCTAAGGAAGGGATTAATAAATAAAAACGATTCAAACTCACCCGTTTATAGTCACTCATGGCGAGCAGTACGTGGTCAACATGGACATCAGTATAGCCTTCCATTTGCTCTTCGACTTCTTCAAATCCGTAACAAATCCCAGCATATTGTTGATAATCGACAGATGAGCAATTGGTATTTCTAAGACATTGATCCGCACATTTAGATAAGTTATCTATAATGTAACATGCTAAAGGTTGATTTGTAATGAACTCTGCTCTAGCTTTAAATTTCACAAGATTTGTCTCAGCAGCCAAAATCTCACGGAATACACCATTATAAACCAATGAAATAAGAAGCACGAGCGAGGTAAATGATGTCATGTTTGGTACCACCTTTTGTTCAGTCACATACAATCAAAACAAAACATTGCTGAAGTCCAACGGAACTATGTTTTCTACAGTGAATTCGGTAGAAGAGACCATCGATAAAATATTATTTTTAAATCATTGTGTTTTGGACAATTGTTTTGATTTCTATTTTCTTCTTGTTGACACCTCTTTTATTTTTCAGTCTCAGGTACCTCAAATAACATGTCATTGGAGATATTTACCTAAGCCATAAATACACAGTTAAATTAGTCCTTTTTTAATTTATTTAGCGGAAGGTAGACATTTGATACTTGAACTCTTATACGTTAACAATGTGATTTCTACAATAGAAGAAGTCCTAGTTTATACATAAACAGTTTGTATATTTGCCACAAAAATAAAACTCCTTTCATTTATTCAGTCAGGTTATAACAAATCGGCCATATGAAAATACTCATATCTTCCCAAAGTTGATTGATACTATGACAGGGCTAGGATAAATTGAAACTTCAATTAGTGGATACATTATATGCTAGTAATAATTGATGTGCCTTTAAAAGCATTTTCAGAGGATATCAATTGGCATGATTGTATCTCGTCAAGAGATACCAGACTAAACAGACTATCTAACTCTTTCAGCGCACAAGGCTATATTGAAGTGTTTGCAAACAATACAGATTTCAGGTGAGTCAGCTCATAACGAGCTGTCTCACCTGAAATCAGCATTGTTTGCCTTTTAGTTATCAAAATAGTCCAAAAGTGTTATAACATGAGACATGGAGACGCCCAATTTTTAACATGGACGAGTCCACTTTAAACAACTCGGCGCTGAAAGAATCTCCAGGGTCCCAATAAAGGCAAAAGAACCATGGTAGTATATTATTTCAATCTTACCGCCACAATGGTGTAGTGGTAAGTGGTAATTTACAAGAGAAACGCAGTGATATAACTGACAAACTGTTGAAAGCGGTATATAATACCAAACAAACCAAATCCTTCAATCCCACTAGTTTCAATTTTGTCAAATGAGACAACACTTAACTCTCTTACATTTAATGTACGTAATTTTAACAAAATAACCTGTTGCATTTCAAAAGTTCACATGGTGTTTCTAAGATTTAATCTTCTGTAACAATTCTGACAAATATATATCCACAGGCGTCCAAATTTCTATCACAGCAAAAAAATCGGAAAATATACTCAATACCTCGTTAAAAAACTCAAAATGTCTCTCTATATTGTCTATACGCTGTGATAAAAAATGATCGTAATAATACGGGGAATTGCGCACGTGTTACTATAAATAGCCCCTCTATACGTCCATATAGTGTAATAATAATGACAATATCATTATTATTACACTATATGGACGTATTGAGGGGCTATTTATAGTAACACGTGCGGGATTCCCCAAATTACCATACGATCATTTTGATCAAAGCGTATAGACAATATAGAGAGGGTTTTTGAGTATTTTAACGAGGTATTGTGTGATTTTCCGCATTTGTTTTGCTGTGATAGAAATTCGGACGCCTGTGATATATCAAGATCCAGTCAAAACGACCTATACTCAATCTAGGTATCATCATGACAATCATTCTGACAAAGAATGGTCAGGAATTTGTAAACTATCTTGCTGATTTCGACTCAATTTCTTCTTTTCCCGCAATGTTTTCAAAATCGGCTGTATAAGATAAGGGTTAAAACCTTTTCAACAAATCATAAATAAGTAAACTGAGCCAGTGATTGAGAAAAGGGTACAAGTTGGCATTAAAGTGTAGGTTCCGATCATCTTGTCCAATCGCATTAGTCTTATCAGAACCTACACAAGTTAAACACATCTTCTAACACTCTTATGCAATAAACATGAGAACAGTATAGAGCTGGATCTATACTGTTAACTACAGCAAACCTGTACATTTTCGAATGGTCTGGCTCAACTACATTGTATTGATTAATCAGAATCGGTTTTCCCTAAGTGAACAGCAAAAGTGTTATCTTCTCTATTAGCATAGCAACTCTGGAAAATAACACTTTGGTTATCAATCACGAAATACATTATCGCTTTTATCTTCATGTGGGCTTATTAATAATTAACATGGACCGGCAGAACCCATTTTTAAATAGTTCCCTTTGAATTACCTAGGATATAAATCTAAACTTAATACGGTACCCGACATTTTATAGTAAATTATTGCGTCTCACATGAACCAAAAATGGTGACGTTCTGTGTACTCTGGTACGCAGTTTACTATAGTAAATTGGTACTTTTGGTACGAGCTTACAATGGTGACTTTCGGTGTACTCTGGTACGCAGTTAACTATAGTAAATTGGTACTTTTGGTACGAGCCAACAATGGTGACGTTCTGTGTATTCTGGTACGCAGTTTACTATAGTAAATTGGTACTTTTGGTACGAGCCAACAATGGTGACTTTCGGTGTACTCTGGAAAGTAGCTTACTATAGTAAATAAGTACGTCTGGCATGAACCAAAATGGTGACGTTCTGTGTACTCTGGTATGTAGTTTACAATAGTAAATTAGTACGTCTGGCATGAATTCAAAGTGATGTCTTTCGGTGTACTCTGGAAAGATGTTTACTATAGTAGATTAGTGCGTCTGGCATGAACAACACATGGTGACGCTTAGTGTACTCTGGTGTGTAGTTTACTATAATAAATTAGTACGTCTGGCACGAACCCAAAATGATGACTTTCGGTGTACTCTAGTACGTAGTTTACTATAGTAAATTAGTACGTCTGGCACGAACCCAAAATGGTGACTTTCGGTGTACTCTAGTACGTAGTTTTTCTATAGTAAATTAGTACGTCTGGCATGAACCAAACATGGTAATATTCAGTGTACTCTGGTACGTAGTTTACTATAATAAATTAGTACGTCTTGCATGAACCAAAAATGATGACCTTCAGTGTACTGTAGTACGTATTTTACTATAGTAAATTAGTACGTCTGGTATCAACGCTAAATGGTGACGTTCTTAGTTCTCTGGTACGTAGTTTACTTTTGTAAATTAGTACGTCTGGCATGAACCAAAACTGATGACGTTCAGTGTACTTTGATACGTAGTTTACTATAGTAAATGAGTACGTCTGGCTTTGCTCTGGTACCCGACATACTTCAGTAAATAGATAGAAAATAAACGCTTGATGTTTGTAAACTTTACAGTGGATCAATATCATTTGATATTTGAATAACTATTATACAGTAAAGTATGACGTTTAAGGTAATGAGGTTTTGTCCACAATATAGGTTGTCTCCATATTCATATGTACGCTCTCTAATTCTCTCATCCATTCATTTGCTCATACGTTGGTCATTATTTACTTCATGATCGCACGTATTTTAGTCCACTATTTAAATGTGCTTACGCCTCTTTTGTTTCTGAAGAACAGTACCACAATGGTCCTCTTCAAAACGTGTATATATAATTCTCATTTTAATTCATTTCAACTATAAATTCCAAATTAAGTATGCATATTCGAATTTTCCTGCCATGTATATTGTATGTTTATGTTTCTGTTTAGACATTGTACTTTGTATACGTCATTAGTAAACGTTGTACTTCATTAAAAGGATGGAAATTATATTAATGACATTTTTAATATTATTTATTCCTCACAATCTCACCAGTGACCTATGACCATTTTATACGATACAAGTTTAATCCTTTACTACATTTAATATATATCGCAATCTTCATTCATAACGATTATTAAAAATTCTCGTTTCAATATGAAGTTACAGCTATTGAACGTGGAATTATCGATGTGCTCTTGTACAACATTATTCATATTTTTGAAGGCACTTTCGATTGAATAATGCTTAAATCATGTGTCCATTAAATAGTAATAAAAGAACCTTCGTAAAATTGCAGAAGACCATTTGTTTCTACGCTCATTGTGGATGTTCCAAAGAAGTTTCATTTGGGATTAAAAGCAAATACTTTCAAAGGGACTATTCCTGTTTTAGTGGTGACGTCATCAGTACGTTCCACGGAACAATTGACACAAACAACCCATGAGATGGTGATCTAACAGTAACACAAACTATAACATTACCAAAGGTAAAGACGATAAGAGCTCATGCATGAAAAAAGGTACAAGTTGGCATTTCTGAACAGAGTTTGTTCAGACCAGGCTGTCCATCTGTTTTGTCTTATCATACCATACACAAGTTGATAACAGTTTCTAACATGTTTGTGTAAGTAATATGCGAACTTTGTAGATTTTGTGTTATCAAACGTGAACATAAACATTGATTCTCAATCAGGCGTGAAATGTTAACCATATCATTTAAAATAAAAGCACTGCAGTGCTGACGGCCTGGGGGCTGCTGGAAGGTTGGATTTTTCGACGCTACGGTTAATCCGCCACTGTATATTTCACGTGACTTCTTTCGTGGGGTGGGGGAGTCTGGCACGGGCCCTATGGAACCCCGCTAAATCCGCCACTACATTTGCCACGCTTTTTCTTTGTTTACCATAAC
Organism: Serripes groenlandicus; assembly: GCA_031761405.1. NCBI lineage: Eukaryota > Metazoa > Mollusca > Bivalvia > Cardiida > Cardiidae > Serripes > Serripes groenlandicus. The sequence continues at coordinate 138,522,071 of JASEVX010000004.1, forward strand.
CCCACAGCCCCCCGGTTTATCTGTCACTGTATTTTTCACTCGACTTCTTTCTGTTTTCCCGTTCCTCTTCGTATGGTGGCATACTTCTGCCACCACATAACCACTTAATTGTCACGTTATTTAACTAGTTAGTCACTTAATTATCATGATAAATATCTGATTAACGCGTTAATTTTTATGTTAACAGATACATATGTCAACACAAAAAAGTCAATGTTACTGCCCACTACTGCCAACAGATACCTATTTATTTATTTATTTATTTCCTCCAAGCAGTAGGAGATTTACATGAATTTAATAACACAGAACAATATAAATGGAACGTATAAACATCATGTACAACAAATGAATATATTTATGTTTGTCTCAGATTAATGGTTAATTTCGGCTTTTCCGTGTTTCGTGATTAGTTTATATCTGTGATACCCGTTTAGAGCACTTTCAACGAAACGAAAAGGAATGTGTTCCAACAGGTTGACAGATATTCGATTACATCGGCCAATTGCAGTTTGGATACATATGTATGTGCGTTTTTATGAGCATGTACGAATGTTTCTATTAGCTGATGAACATTTTATCAACTTTGACGCTTTCACTTCTTTTCATTGGTATGATTTACGTGTGAAAACAAATGATTAAGTGAAGACAGAAACACAGATGCACATATGAATATTTGGCTATTATTAATCATCAACTTGTCCGCCGCTTTCGCATGTGACCTCTGATCCTTTAAGCACTCTGTGTATGTACTGAATACATAACTGTATATACACAGTCCGCTTAGTGTTGTCCGTGCCGAAAACTGCAGGTAATTTGGTATTTAATAAATGTCTAGCAAACGCCTCGCTTCGAGACACGAATGTTCTTAAAAATATGGATAAGTCTTCTGAGCAGTGCTGTTCGATATTGTTGATGAAATTGTCTCGTTGTCTCGAAAATCGAGAGCAGTCAGATATCATGTGCACTCTTACATCAATGACGATTGATTCACAATAATTGCAAAGGCTAGATTCTTCTTTTTTATATTTGCTACACGTTAATAGTTCCACAGCGCTAATCGCATGTTTTATAGTTTGGTTCGTGTTTGCGCATTTCCAGAATAAAGAAGGCTGTACTGCATCGTGTACACTACAAAATCGATCAAAGTCAATGTCTTGTTTAGTTCTCTCTTTCCAAGATATTTCGAATGTTTTTCCAATTGCTTTTTGCACAATGTTTTTCCATGAACGTTTCTCCGGGAAGTAGTTATGTTGTTGGTAAGTGGTAAGGTATTCGGAGAGTGTATACTTTTTTAGTATTCTGTAGATATCAGGAATGAAACCGTACTGGTTTTTACACTGTTTGGTAAAGTACAGGTTAAGACGATATAAGAAAAGTTGCTTTGAGAGGTTTTTGGAAGGCATATTACAGAGTCTTTGAAGAAAGGTAAGTTTTCGTTTATCAATTTCACTTTCAATAGGATGCCATCCAAGTAGACTTAATGCCATATCCGTTCTGGTTCTCACTGGTAGGTATTGAGATTTTTTGGCGCATGATCGCCATAGTTTTTCGACATTTTGAACGTCTTTGGGTGACATGTTGTGCCATAATTCACATCCGTATAACGCTGATGAGATCGAGATAGTTTGTAGAAGTGAACTCATTACAGTCGGGTTAACGTGTCCTTGATTTCTTAATGCTAGTAACGAGTGCATTGAAGCATAACCTTCCCTTACTCGGGCAGTGACTGCATCGGAACTGTTAAGAAGCCGATTTAAAGCAATTCCAACGTGTGTCACTGTTTCGCATTTTTTTATACTAGAATTTCCGAATTTGGCGGAGTTTACTGATGTGTTTTGTTTACCGAAAACTATGAATTTACACTTTGCTGTATTGAAGCAGTATCCCCAATTGTTTGCATAATTACATGCAATTTGAAGCTGATTCTCAAGTGATGTAATATTTGGACAGAGAAGAGCTAAATCGTCTGCTAGTGTTGGGGTTCCACAATTGATATTCCCAACAGTTAAACTGTTGATAGTTTCTAGTTGATTTAAGAGATCATTTATGAAGAGGAGGTAACTCCAGCTCGACATAATCCCTCCTTGACGGACGCCTGGTAGTATATTAAACGGCTTTGAGTATATACAGTTCACTAATACAGAAGCTTTGAGTCCTTCGTGAGAATTTATCAAAAGTCTCAGGAATTTGCCTTTGATACCGATCTGTCTCATTTTGACGAATAATGCGGAGTGGCGGACGTTATCGAAGGCACCCGCGGTATCTAGGAATGCTGCGTACACTGAAGAATTTAATTCAACACAATTAAGAACTGTTTCTTGCAGGTTAAATGATGTTGTGGTTGGTCCGAGCAATTTTTGGTAAGCTTGTTGTTGAGCGTTAGGTATTGTGTTGTTGTTGTAAGAGTTCCATTTACTTAATCGATCATGAAGAATTCTTTCAAACAGTTTGTATATGACAGACAATAATGTGATTGGTCGATAACCGCTTGTGTCTGAGGTTGATTTTCCATCCTTGTGAATAGGGACTATTATGCCTTTTTTGAACAAATCTGGTACGTATGAAGTGTACATCATGAATCGAAACAGTTTGAGCAAATATGTATGTAGTGTTTCACCTCCATATATAATATGTTCAGCTTTAACGTTGTCGGGACCTGACGCTTTTCCTTTATTCAAGTGTTTTATGCTTTGCTGTAACTCATCCATTGTGATGTCACGTGTTAATATAGGATCGTCGGAGAAATCGTTTGAATTAATGAACTCATGAACGTTCTCGTTTAGCGTTTGTAAGTGTTCTTTGTTGTAGTTTGGTAAGTCTTTCGGTTGAAATACATCGGCGTAATAGTCACTAAAAGCGTCAGCTATGTCGATCGGGTCTCTGATTGTGACTCCGTCTTTTTTTAAAGAACTTGTGAGATTAAATGGTTTTTTACGTCTTGATCTCACATGTTTCCAAAATAATGTACTGTCTATTTCAGCAGATTCGTGCAATTTTGTGTAGAACTGTTGGTTTATATGCTCTATCGCATGTCTTTGAATTCTTCTGAAGTTATGTTTAGCTTGTTTATACGATGCATAAAATATATTATCCATGCCTCTAGGTTTGTTTTGTGAAATCCATTTGTGTCTTTCGAGTTTTTGTTTTCTGTGTGCTGTTTTAACACATTCATTCCAATACGGTTTGGTGTAGATGTTATCTTTATGTTTAGGTAATATACAATCGGCACTTTTTTGTATACAAGTTACTATGTGGCTTAAGACAAGTTCAATAGTTTGGAATGAACATGGAAGGTCATCTATATCCAACGATGATAGATCATTCTGTAAGCTCACCATATATGTAAGAAGGATGTCGTTTGAACATTTACTCCAGGCGATGTTATCGTGAGATGGTAAATGAATATTTTGAGTTGGTATACTGCATTTAGTCAACATAGGCAGGTGATCAGATACGTCACAACACATATCCTCCAGTATAACACTGTCAGCGATTAACTCCACATGGCAGTCGTTAACTACTATGTAATCTAGTGTTCTCTTTGTGACTTTAAATGTATATGGAACACCTCGGTTTTCTATCCACTTTAGACTGTTAGTTTGTAGGAAAGATAAGAATGCTAATTGTCTATTACTTAGGTTGGATTGGGTTGTTATATCGACATTCATATCACCACAAAACATCACTAGTCCTTCATGCGAGTATAAGTCGTATAATCCTTGTAGCGTGTCTATGCATTCAATAAAGTCTGAATTACTATAGTTGATCGATGGCATATATACACTGAATATGTACATTGGAATAGTATTGACCCCACTGAGCTTAATGCCGACAATGCGACTATTCGAGTCGGTGTCTATCAACTCAACTGAGAAGCTTAGTGATTTCTTAATAAGTATGCTTACTCCTCCCTTTCCACATGTGTAATCGTTTCCCATAGTCTCGCAGTTTGTATATGACACAAAGCCTGAGTGGATTGAACTAAGAAAGGATGAACAATATGGTTTAAGTTTGTGTTCGCTGATACATGCAATATCAATGTTGTATTTGTCTAGCAAATATCCTAAAGATCATGCGCTTGACATGATACCCCGTACATTCCAGGTTAGTATTTGGCATGTCGATTTAATGTCTCTTTTAAGTGTTTCTTTCATTTTCATTGTAGGATATGGATGATTATTCGTGATAGTCAAAACTACTATTAGTAAGTAAATGTAAGTCATTTTTCTGGTTGATTTGAGTTCTCATTCTGATCGTTATAACTGTTATGACAGAATTTTGATTGCCAATTGTTTTCGGAATACCAGCGTCTACAATAGATTCTCCTTGGCCAGAACCTTTTGTTTTCAATTACTTCCGCGTCTGGTAGAGCGACGGATATTTTTGCAGCGAGTACTCCCCGATGAGTATCTATAAGTTTGACGGACACGGGTTCTATGTTTCCAGCTTTCATGTATTCGATAAGACCTTCTTTGTTAGATGAAATCGATATACCACCAACGTAATATCTTCGTGTGCGGCGTGATTTGACGCTTTCGAAGATTGCTTCGTTGCACTCACTAAGCTTTCCAGTTTCATGATTATTTATTTCACGATCATTTGCGCTATTAAAGACTGCCTCATAACACTGATTTTGTCTTTCTTGTTCATAGTGTTCGGTTTCATTGTAGTCGTTTTCTTCGTATGTATACCTTACGGACGAAGTATCTTGAGTAGAGTTGTTATTGGTGACTATAACTGGTATGTTACTCGTACTATAACTGTTATGGACGCTGTCTTTACGTTCTACGTTGTTTTCAACAGGAGAAATTTTCTCGTGGGTTTCAGCGTGGTTGCTTTTGTTTCTGGGATACGATGTTTGATTATCTTGTGCGGATGACCGAGTTAAGTACGTTGTACTCTTTTTCATGTTCGATGTAGTGGTCAGATTATGCTCGGGAGTAGATTTAGACGATCTCGCTACGTCAGCGTATGTGTCTCTTGTTGTATTTGAGATGTGTATGACTTGTTCTGAATTATCATTATGATTGGTCTTATTGCTTCTTATTTCGTTCATCACAGCTTTTAGGTGTTCAATTTCTCTATGTAATGAAGCTATTTTCTCTTTGTCTATTGATCGCAATCTTTTGTCTTCCAGTATCATTGTGGAAATTGCTCTTTTCGTTTCGCAGTGCGCAGATTGTGTAATAAACAAGTCTTTTTGCAGCGTTTTATTTTCCTCTTTTAAGTATTTCATATCTTGCAATAACAGTTGTATGTCTGATCTCATTTGAGCGTTTCCTTGTTGCCGCGATATTTCATTTGAATCATTTAACGTGTCATTGTTAGAGTTGTTCTTTGTCGTAGTTCTTCGTTTTATGAGAATATCATTCAAGGTTTTCGGGTCTTTATTTTTTATAAATTCGTATATAACGTAGCAATCGCTCGCGAATCTGCGGTAACTTTCCTCGGATTTCGTAGTTCGTCTCTGGATAAGACAGCCTTGTGGACAATGACTGCTGTCTCTTGCTCTTTTGAACAGAATGTTTCTGTATAGACATATGTCATCATCATTTCTTTTAGTAAGTGAGGCTAGTTTTTCGATGTAAAGGTCTTTAGGTTGGTTTTCTAGAACCTCATCTAACATGTAAAAGAACTGCTGATTGCATATTGGTTGACTGGCGTATAAACTGTTGTCGTAATTTTCTTCCGGAACTTCGGCGATAGATACGTCAAGTTGTATTTGGCTTAGTGTGTCGTTTCTGTAATTACTTGAGGTAGCAACTAAGGTTTGGTATTCAGAGTCGGCGTTATCCTGTGTAGGGCTAGCGTCTACTTGGACGGCGTATGGTGTCCTTGGCATTGATGGATCAGATGGTGAAATGAGCCCATTTTCAAACGCCGTGCTGTTTGGTGATTGAAATACGCTGTTATTACAGTCGTACCCGCTAGCCATGGTAGTATAGATAGTGAGCGATTTTCATTCGCGGTTTATATTGCTTATGACTGTTTTTTACCGTTAATATCACTATTTGGAGTAGTCAAGCGTGACGACTATTGTTTTCATGAAGGGTGGGAGATTTAAACTTTATCTCTATCGCATACCCCACCCATATGAAACTCTGTGAAACAATGTACAATCTTCAAAAACACAATTACACATTTTCAAAAGTTATAAAAGAGTCGTACCGATTAGCAGCAGCATATTAACTCCTTAAAACACAGATAATTATGTCGTTAACTAGTTACGTAACTAGTTAATCAGATAAGTTTCGTGATATTTATGTGGTTAACTAGTTATTGAGATAAGTATTGCGATAATTAAGTGGTTAACTAGTTACGTGATAATCGTGATAATTACGTAACTAGTTAACCACATAATTATCACGATACTTATCTGATTAACTAGTTACGTAACTAGTTAACTACATACTTATCGCGAAACTTATCTGATTAACTAGTTACGTAACTAGTTAACGACATAATTATCATGATACTTATCTCACTAACTAGTTAACTACATAAGTATCACGATACTTATCTGACTAACTAGTTACATAACTAGTTAACCACATAATATCGTGATAATTATGTGGTTAACTAGTTACGTAATTATCACGATACTTATCTGACTAACTAGTTACGTAACTAGTTAACCACATAATTATCACGATACTTATCTGATTAACTAGTTACGTAACTAGTTAACCACATAATATCGTGATAATTATGTGGTTAACTAGTTACGTAATTATCACGATACTTATCTGACTAACTAGTTACGTAACTAGTTAACCACATAATTATCACGATACTTATATGATTAACTAGTTACGTAACTAGTTAACTACATACTTATCGCGAAACTTATCTGACTAACTAGTTACGTAACTAGTTAACGACATAATTATCATGATACTTATCTCACTAACTAGTTAACTACATAATTATCACGATACTTATCTGACTAACTAGTTACAAAACACGTTAGTCACTTAATATATATCAAAAATGGCATTATGTAGGTATATGTTGGCAGTAGTGGGCAGTAACATATACTTTTTAGTGTTAACATAACTATCTGTTACCATAAAAAATAACGCGTTAATCAGATATTTATCATGATAATTAAGTGACTAACTAGTTAAATAACGTAATAATTAAGTGGTTATGTGGTGGCAGAAGTATGCCACCATATCTTCGCGAATGTTAATAATGTTAACAACCTCTCGGCGCATTTATTTCTAAAGCATTTCTTAAACTTATATTGGAGAACTCACGCCTTAAGTTTGTCACTGATGTTCCAACAACATTAAAATGATATTTATGGGGGAGATCCTAACCTTTTAAATGCAGTTTTGTTGAATCCAAGATGAACTATCTTTCTCGCGTAGTTTCTCATGCGTTGTTTGGTGCTAAGCAATTGGCAGGCTGCCAACTCCGAATAAATGGTATTACTACTATGACCAGGGGCTAAAGCCCCAGACCAAAAAGGCAGAGGGACTTGATTAAAGATAAAAATCGAATATTACTACCAATAGTATGACCGCATTATATTTGAATATTTAATAGAAAAACCAGATGTTTCAGAAAGTTAACATTTGGTACGTCATGGGTATGTATAATAAAACATCGTCAGTGAAACTACGCGTCATGTTGAGCTAGTAGCTCAAGTAAATCGACCAAATGCAATCAGTTTTTCTAACAGTTATCTCCTTTGCACATTTCAGTATTTAATGTCTCAATTGAATGTTTTCATATGTCCGATGTACGGCCCAATGCTGGACCATAAACAAAATCATTACTTACAGGCACTTATCATATAATATAATATTATGATACATGATTTTGTTATGTTTCGAAGTATCGAAATTTAAATGTAAATTACTGTTTGAAAGTTCGTTACTTTGGAGATTCATTTCTGTTTGAGTATTTATATTACGTTACTGCGTACGTATGATTGAATGTCGGTTATTTTACTGGTGCTTCTCGGGCATACGCTACTGATTGTTATTACATTACTGGATGAATGTACGTTACTGGGCTACATGCATGATACATGTAGTTCACATTAATAATTGTGCGCGCATTACTCATTGTATTATATAACGTAAAACAGTGAATCTGTTAACAAGACGGAGTGTTTGTACTTTATTCGCCGGATTGTTCTCGTTTATAGTAATCGCATTAACTCTTTCAGCGCCGAATTGTTTAAAGTAGACTCTTCTCGTTCAAAATACGGCGTCTCTATTTCTCATATAATACAATTTTGGACTATTTTGATAACTAAAAGGCAAACAATGCTGATTTCAGGTGAGACAGCTCGTTACGAGCTGACTCGCCTGAATCAGTATTGTTTGCAAAAACCTGAATATTGCCTTTGGCGCTGAAAGAGTTAACACCAGGCATTCACTTGCTTGAATGTAGATATGATGATCGCCTCAATCTGTTTCAGATTGACGTTTGTGTCAGCCAATCAACATTTTCGCCTACTATATCGTTAGGTATAAAACAAAAGAGATATTTCATATAAATATACGAGGTAAAGATGAGGTTGTCGTTAATTGTTCCGGTTGTATAGAACCAAGTGTTGGTTGTATCGTGCGATTTCATTGGACAAAACAAACAAGCTTCTGTTCGCGACTATTTAAGTGTAAAGGGTTTACTCTATAGACGGCATTGTATGCAGATCCAATATAGAAACAGCGACAACCTGTGTCTTATTTAAATCTGAACATTTACCTGATCCTTAATCTATATAGCCTATGTATGTTTAAAGGATGACTCGACCCCGAGACAGGCTTTCGGTAACATATCACCTGAAAGTATGTCATTTGTTCACTATCTAGTTAGATAACGATTTCCATAACAAATTCATTTGACCCTCTGTCAAATAAGTACAAGTGAATGCAATCCGCGACTGTATAATATCGGAGGTAATTTTCACACATATAATACATTAACGACCCGGCCGGTGATCGAACGCGGGACCTCCAACACCCGAGGCGGACGCTCTACCACTACACCACCGGTAGACACTTCGTTGACATAGACGTGTGTTACGATAAATGTAGATCGACTAGATGTTATCGTACTGGTTTCATAAACTGTTACTACACAGTGTCCAACCCTTTCCTTCAAACAGATGAAGCGCATCTGTAGCAGACGACTTTTGAAAACATTGCGACAAAAGATGAAATTTCTCATAATGAGAAAATTCCCCTTAGCCACAATGTTTTCAACTCATTTCAGTGATCAACATTTAATATATAGATGGTTATTTTCCAAATAATTCTTGATATTTTCAAAGTGCAAATTGAAATAGATATAGGGTATCTAAAATACCAGATACTAGCAGAGTACGAAGACTATGCTAAATTTCGTTAAATATCTCTTTAATAAAATAATTTTAGATGCGCTCCTGGAAAACCAACTTAATGGTTTCTGCGACTAATTTACATCCAGTCTGATCTGGATATGCACTGCTGGCCAATTAGTCATAAAAATGCTTCAGGTATACATTTCGATCCGACAGTATAGATGAATAGACACATTTTTGCCCTGCACTGATCACAAGTTCGTCAATATTGATTGGGTTTTAACGCCATTTCATGAATTATTCAGTCATATCAGGCTGGTGAGTTCACATATCAATGTGTTGCCCGGCTTTCTCACACCAGCTCTCCACACATCAGTCTTTTCAAGCAAACACGTTTGCTAAGGTTGGTTTTCCCAGATCCCAGGCTATTACGACCATGAAAAGGCTTAACACAGACATGTCAAATGTCACTTTTAACATGACCTAGATGATAAGATATAACCTTTAACGTGCCTGGGTCAGAATTTTATAATTGAACCGTGACTATGGAAAATCAACCTTATTGACTTTCCGGCTATCGAAGACCAAGATCAGCGTGTGTTTTATGTCTAGAGTTTGGACAATGATTTAGTGTTTTGGAAAAGGATGGAGATATGTTACATGTACATTCTGTTTACGTTGTTTCTATAATAAATAAACTGACAGTATTTTCTGACTGATTTCGGTAGAAGACATTGACAGTTACATATTCGCTGATTTTACTGCAATGTTTTATATGAACACGAAATGTAACTTGGAGCGTTGCATATTTATATTTGATACAGTTTTCTATTTCTTTATCAAAAACTAAAATTTACCTTTATATTGTACATGTTGTAATATCTTAGACAATCTGTCATTGGAATACCCCGTCTAATCTCACGAACTCAATTAAACCTTTTCTATATGCAGTCGTTTTCTGACGCCTCGCCAGCAGACGACTTTTGCCACACTTTTTTCAACTTTAATAAAATTCATAATTCCTTTTAGAGAAATGTTCTACATTTGTAACCTTGATGTTTTCAAAGTCGTCTGCTTCAGCTCTTTATAAAGTATTCTTTACTTTAAATAACTTCAAGTTTCCTTGTGCAAAGAAAATATACTATGACGTAAATCTACAGGTATTTTTATTAAGGTCCCCAGCTGCATACGCATTTTGACGCATATGCATCAACGAGTAATTTCTCCTTTAGCAAAATCCTTTAAACTATATTAAATAGCTTTAATCCAATTTATTGTCTATAGCTTTTACAAGTCGTCATCTGTAGATGTGTCGTATGCTGGAAAGGGTTTAAAAGTTAGTCACTGTAAATATTAACCCTCAATGTGTGTTGGTGGAAAGTATGTATGCCGACACTCCGGTTAAGTGACAAACGCACTGAAATCAGAGGTTCACTTCCGATGACAGATGATGTAACTCGATTTGTGATCACATACCCGAAACACTCTCAGATCGGCGTTTATAGTTCTAATAGATTATAGACTTTGGCTTTACAAGTGTTTGCATCCTGAACTTAAAAGGTATTTATCGTAAAATCTCTAATGATAGGTTTTCGTTTGCCGTGTTTCAAATCAAGATAAGACGTGCGTATATATATGTTGATGTCATTTCGGTACAGCAAAAACAAAATGAAAAGTTTATTATGTTTGTTGTTTTTTCTTGTGGGAATAGGTAAGAATATCATATTATACACGTTCTTTTATCTGATTGATTTGAACAAAACAAAGTGTTCAACCGTATTTCAGTTCTATTCCGGTATAATCGTGTTCTTTCTGACTGTCTCGCACCAGCGCTCGTAACAACGTTATTCCTTGCAACTGGTTTATTTCCCTCACAAAAGGTTTTTTTCTGCCCATTGGTGGAAGACAAAAGCAGCTCGTTACAATCACTTTAGTCTATCAACGGAAATAATTTATATACAACTCCAAATATTGACACTTTCTTTCAAAAAGATGCTTACATCTTTTAATGTAGTATTCCGCCTGAGAAATCGCGGTTAAATAACAATATTAAACCTCTTTAATTATATGACTTTTACTTTTTTTGGAATAACCTAAATACAGATATTCCAAAACACAGTCAACTTAGAAATGTGTGCTTAAAAGGTGTTTTAAATGCACGCACGGGTGGTGAGCCCGATTTTGTTCCGAATTGAATTTGGGTCGAATGATTGATTTACCATTAATTGAACTACCTGTACAGCATCATACTGATTAGATAATCAATTCATTTGGTTCCAGGTTGTTCAAACTCTGTAAAGAAAGTAGCTTGTGTATTTAAAATGGTAGACAAGAAGAACATGCTATGGAAAACAACAGGCCTGTGTCCAGTCTAGTTGACTATGATATAACAGATTATGATATTAATTCAAACATTAGTGACATGTATGTATATGATGTATCGGAGTTATCGCACCATTCAACTAACATGTACTTGTTTAAATGCTATATTCAACTTGTTGGAAGCAATCATGAGGTATTCAATCAGATGAACGATAAGCTTGTTAGCAATACTTCAGAGATAACAATTAATGTATGAATGGTTTTTCAGATGTTGTTCATGATATTTCTAGCCAATGTTTTTTAACGTAAGATGTACACATCGCAAGTTGGCATGCCTCTTGTATACAAACAAAATCCCAGTTATATAAAGCGAAGAGAACATTTTAATTTTAAATGACAAAAGTGTTCTCAACAGATCACACTATTTAGAAAGAATGTAGAAAAACCTCCTTTAAAGTTAAACATATGTTGTTTTTCTTAGGTACAACAATAACGAAAAGTTAACATTATCTGGTATTTGTAAATCATCTACAAGGAAAGTTTAGAAAGATATAAATAGATATAAAGGAGATTACAGTTCTAAAATTGATGTAACTTTGGATGACGTTCTTGGTAATTTTCCTAATATCTCAACTGAAGAACAAGGTCAATTTAATTGTCAAGATTATTCTACTTCGAGAGAAGACACCATTGATTCTGAACACTTGCATGGACCAATATCGACTATAATATCGATCACTTGAATAGGTTTAAAATTAGAATGCTGCCGAGTTTTTTATTGATGATAATGCCTTGACAAAGTAAATCCTACAGGGGAATTGCACTTGTTAATGTTATTGAAAAAATGTTTTCACACATTTTAAGAAACCGTATTAACACTTAAGATTTTGTAAATATATTCTGGGAGTCAACCAACAGACACCAAACAATTCAGTCCTGGCAGAACTTTGGCGTTATCCCCTATCTGTTTTATGTTGAGAAAGATTGCTTAAGTTTTGGTGTAAGATAATGTCAAAAACCTATTCTCCTATGTATAGTTTGTTTAAAGATATATGTGACAACATCGAAAGTAATGTCTGGACATCATAGATTAGCTATATCATAGATAACCTAGGATACAGTCAATTACAATTTAACTTTAATGCCAACTCAAACACTTACCACAATATGAAACGTACACTAAGATATCAATTCAGTATAAATTCCTTACCTAAACTTGATTATTTTTGTTAATTTATGGAAAGTGTTGAATTAGAAAAATTATTTGAATGTTATTATTGACGACAACTTGAGAAAACACATGACTCGTTTGCGCTTAAGTTCTCAACTTTTATAAATTAAGCAGGGCAGATTTAATAATATATACAACAGAATATGTAAAGTATTGAATCAATATGTAGTTGAATGTAATATTCAGGAAATGTAACATGGCCCTCAATGAAAAAATTCATAGCAATTATGTTTTTAACAAACAAAAAGAAACTGTACAATATTGCTTAATTTATCTATGAAGCTATGTCAATTTGAATCAAAGCGCCGATGGCACTGTAGTGGCGATCGTATAGAAAAAAGCAGTATCTCGGTGTAGGCCTTGCGATTTTCAATAATGGTGCACTCTGGTGCGGGTAAATTTGAGAAAAGCTGCATCTTTTGACAGTAGAATAATGTTAGTTTTTCATGATCACCAAATAGGTCATATGTACATGTAAGTAATCAAGTATATGAACGAAATAATTTCGGCCAAAAGAAATGGTTCATTTTTTCTCTTCTTCATTCTTGCAAGATTTATTCGTTTCGTATTCGTTCTGCTATAATCAAAGTATTCTAAACGCTTTATAAACAAGCGTTTAGTACATTGACTCGCAAGCGTTTGCCAGTCGTCGTAATTTAAAGCGCTCAAACGATTTGATGAAAGTCGGGAATTTTGACGCGGACCTTGTCGAAGACACCTAAACAAAGCATAAGTCATCGTTAATCGTCGACTTTCGGCGAGTGCTAGCAGCGATCGCAGAATACTCCTGAGAACACTATTTATTCATATATTTTAAAAAACACTTTTAATAATGTTTTAATTGTGGCACAGATTTGAACCGGCGATTTTGACAAAACGAAATGGTAATGATTTGCCGAGTGCCGGTCCTTATTGAAAACCCTGAAATTTATTATGCTAGTTATAGAACGCGCAATGATATTTATTATCTGCCCAAACATGAAGAAAGATAATATTTACATTATTTAACCCTATGTACAGTACAGCTCACGCGGAAAACGCATCGTCCGCGAGCAACCGCGGACAAATCTCAACGCGGACAAATATTTTGGTCCGCGAAGGTGGGTGGAATTCCACCCATCACCGCGATTTGTTTTTATGTCCATCGCGGACGCAACAAGATAACCCCAGGGGGTTGATAAAACCGATCATCGTGGAGTTGCGATGGAACCATCGCGGAATCTCGGTGATATTTTTTTGAATAGATAAGCTTTTTCTCGCCGTTTTGCTGGGAGTTTTTTTTTATTTTTTATTTTTTATTTCATTACAGTACTAATAAATGTTGTTGAAGAGGATAATGATTATAAATCAGTACTAACTATAAAGCAGCATATATGCGTAACAACTTAATTCATTAAAATTCATCAATACAATTCCCCTAAACTTGATGTATTCTGTAAACGATACAACTACGTGACAATAAAACTGTTAATTCTGCCTGAAAGATGTGTAGCTTACTTTAAATCTCACTAATAAATGCCGTAATTCCATTGTCAATCACCACAATTACCAATGCATTGTTCATTCTTAATCGCCTATAAATTATTTCTTTAAAACCTGTTTCAAAGTCGGCTGAATAACAAAAACAAACTTTGCAAGCAAAGAAGTGTGAAGCGCCCATGTTAGTTTCACGTGACTTTGAATGGAGAAGTACACTGAAAACTAGCTCCGTAGAAAAATGGAGATTTTAGCTACTCTTTGGAACTTAAGTTATTGAAAATTAGATACAGAGGAACTTTAAGTGTTTTTGTTCATGTCTTCGAAGGTGAATTCAAAAAGTTCGGGAAAACAGTGTTTAAATAAGCAAGAACAAAACAAAAAACGCAAGGTTATATCGCCATTGTCCGGTTCGATAACACTAAGCACGGGGATCACGGACATCACGGACACAGAAAAGCGGACCAGAAAAAAGACCAAAAAAGGTAAACACACAGTGCAAACAAACTCGGACTGCAGCTCTGATTTACACAGTAAGCTTTCGGATCTTTCTTACTGGTTTAGTCCTCACGACATGGCGTATCCGCAACCACCCTTTATGCCCCATCTTGCATTCGGTCAGAGCCCTCCACCATCGGGATCTCCGTACAGCTTTGCGGCCTCTCTCCAACCTCCATGGGCGACCGAAATATTACAGGAAATAAGGGACATCAAGTCAAAACTGAAAGCAGTTGACCGCATAGAGAAAAATATTAACATTATAACAGCCAAGGTCTCCGAGCTAGACGTTAGGGTAACGGACATCGACCAGCGTGTCACAGAAAACGAATCTGCTTCACAATTCATCTCCTCAAAGTATGAAGAAAGTGCGCATGAACTGAAAACTCTGAAGCAAAATCTATCATCTTTTGAAAAGAAATGTAAATCTCTTCAGGCACAAAAAGAAAAAACTGAGGAAAAACTCGTAGACCTCGAGATCAAGTCTATGCGGGACAACCTTGTGTTTTACGGTGTCCCGGAGGCAAGTACTGATCAGCCGGAAGACTGTACAAAAGCCGTGAACGACGTCATCAACAACATCCTAGACATAACGGGACAATGTACGCTCGATTCTGCATACCGTCCGGCCCGGCGTGGCCAACGGCAAAATGATAGACCACGTCCAATCATCGCGAGGTTCCACTACGGTCAGGAGCGGGAAAGGGTACGTACAGCCTCATTCAACCAACCCACCCAACAACGTATGAAAGAGAAAGGTATCGGAATCGGCCCACAACTGCCGAAGGACGTCCGCGACGCCCGAAAACCTCTGTATGACGCCATGCGACGTGCCAAGGACGACAGGAAGGAAGTTAAATTCGTGGGGAAAACACTCTACATAGACGGCACCCCCTACAAACCCCCAGCCGGGGGAGAGTAGGGGTGTCAAGAGGAGTGCTCAATCAGAGTAGCATCCTGGAACATTCATGGACTTAAAAATAAACTAATAGATGAAGACTTTTTAGGCTTAATAAACAGTTATGATATTATTGTTCTCAGTGAAACTTGGATTGATTCAAAAAGTTCTTTAAATCTAGACATAGCTAATTTTAATAGTGATCATATTTTCGGACGAAAAAAGGTCAAACGTTCTGGACGATGTAGTGGTGGTATTTCTCTATATTACAAATCCTTTTTAAACGAATATATTACCATAGTAGAAAAAAACAGCAATGGAATTATTTGGATAAAAATAGACAAATCAATATTCTCGCATAACAATGACGTTTATTTATGCCATGCGTATCGACCTCCTAATAGTACAAACTCCTTTATTTCTAGTAACACAAATGATTTTGATTTTTTTGAAACAATAGAATCCGATATTGTTAAATACGATAATCTTGGTTACACATTTTGCACGGGTGACCTAAACTGTCGCACCTCGGACGAGTACGATTTCATTTTTTATGATAAATATTTAGACGAAAACCAGCCATTTACCAATCAAAATAATGAACATATATTACGCCGCAGCAGCAAAGATAAAGTTATAGACACTGGTGGGCGAAATTTACTTAACCTATGCCAGGCAACTGGGTTTTTTATAGCTAATGGCAGATTAGGCAGTGATCAAAATGTGGGCGAGTTCACCTTCTGCTCTGGGAGGGGTGCCAGTGTTGTAGATTACCTAATCTTAAAACAAGAAACTTTCGCATTCATTGATAATTTCACTATCAATGAATTTAATGAGCTCTCTGATCATGCATGCATCTCATTCTCACTATGTATAAATACTAACAGACATATGTCCGACATTGTAGATAAAGCCCCTCTTCAAAATGAGACAAAAATTATCTTTGACAGTACGAAAGTCCCCCTATTTCAAGGTCAACTCATGGATAAAAGTGACGTCATTCAACAGTTGTCTGCTTCATTGGCCACAGAGCCGATCGATAACGTAGTAAAAGAATTTACAACTCTTTTGTTTACTACAGCTGAACCAGTTTTTGGAAAGACCGTGGGCGGTTCAAAAAGTAGAACGTTTAGGAAAAAAAACCAAACGTGGTTTGACCAGAATTGCTACGAAGACAGTAAAGTGTTCAAGCGTCTGCGCAATAAATACAACAGAAATAAAACCATTGAAAATAGAAGTAACTTTATTCGTGCCAGGTCTAAATATAAAAAATCTAAAAAGAGGGCTTATTACAAATATCGTAGACAAGAGGGAATCAGAATAAACAATTTAGCCTTAACAAACACTCGTACATTTTGGAAATCTTTAAAAAAATATGTCCGTTCAAAAAAAAATCATGCCGATTCCTTAACAATAGATGACTTATATAATCATTTCAGAGATATGTTTGGACAGCCAACAACAAATCAGGATCAAGATATACCTTACCATACAGATCACAATTACGAAGAAATTAATGAAAATTTACTCGATGAAGCAATAAATGAAGAAGAAATAAGGAAGGCAATACTATCTCAAAATAACAATAAAAGCCCCGGCATTGATCAGTTACCTGCAGAAATTTTAAAAGCTTCTATAGACATAATAATACCATTCCTAAGGGTACTATATAATCATATTTTTTTTAATCAGGAATATCCTCAATCCTGGGGGATGGGTATAATCACACCAATTTTTAAAAAGGGAGATGTAAATGAGGCAAACAATTATAGGGGTATCACCTTAATTAATATATTAGCCAAAATATACTCTCAAATTCTCCTCAATAGATTAACAGGGTGGTCTGAGGAAAATGAAAAGTTGACGAAAAATCAATTCGGTTTTCAAAAAGGAAAATCCATATCTGATTGTATCTTTATTTTACAGTCAATTGTGACAAAAGTTCTAAGTGAGAAAAACAAATTATACTGTGTTTTTATAGACTTCCAACAATTCTTTGACCGAATTGATCATTCATATTTATGGCACAAATTGTTAAATGAAAATGTAAGTCGCCACTTTGTTAATGCACTTAAAGCAATGTATAGTTGTGTTAAGTCATGTGTGAGATACCAATCTTCGTTTTCTCCCTTTTTTGACTCATCTGCCACTGGGGTAAAACAAGGGGACCCCAGCTCACCTTTGTTAGCGATGTTTTTTATCAACGACCTGATACATAATATAAACCCAGATCTACCAGGGGTGGTATCATTAGACATAATCAAAACCTTTCTACTATTGTATTGTGATGATATGGTGCTTTTTGCAAAATCACCCGATTCTTTAAAACAAATGCTGAAAGACGTCGAAAATTATTGCAACATGTGGGGTCTTAAGATAAATGTATCTAAGACAAAAGCTATGATTTTTGAAAATGGTAGACCAACACAAATAGACTTAGAGATTTACGGGGAGCCCATAGAAGTTGTTAATTCATTCAAGTACTTGGGAATCAATCTGTTTAAGAATGGTAACTTAAATAGGACACAAAAACTGATCTCTCAACATGCATCTTTCTCTTTGAATAAATTATATCAAATATTTAATAATATTGAACTCCCGGTGCATCAGAAAGTGAAATTATTTGATGCGCTAGTGGGCCCAATACTCAATTTCTGCTCTGATATCTGGGGTATGAACCCCGCCACAGATATAGAAATGATCCATGTAAAATTCTTGCGTTATGTACTTGGAGTAAAAAAAACAACTAATCTCACTGCCTTATATGGTGAACTTGGAAGAGTACCGATGTTGATTAAAAGAAAAATTAATCTAATAAAATACTGGAAAAAGATAATCACTTTAGATGACAATAATTTAGTCAAAGCTGCATATCAAATGCTGCGCATAGACGACTCAAATAATAAGACATATAAAAATAAAAATTGGGCTACTCAAGTTAAGAATATCCTGAATGATCATGGATTCTCTAACATTTGGCTGACTGAAAACATAGATAAGTACACTTTCGAGATAATAAAGAATAGAATAATAAATACGTATTGTCAAAACTGGTACACAAATATCAATAATTCAGCTAAGTTGAGAACTTATACATTATTTAAACATTCCTTTAACAGTGAAAAATACTTAGATATTATTCATGAAAATAAATTCCGCTTCGCCCTTACAAGATTTAGACTTTCTGCACATAAGCTAGCAATTGAGACAGGCAGGTACACAAATACTGCAATAAATGAAAGAATATGTGTCTCATGCAATATGAATCAAGTTGAGTCGGAATATCATTTTCTCCTTGTATGCCCAAAATATAGAGAATTAAGATGCAAATACTTTAAACCATATTTTTGCCGCTGGCCTACAGTGAATAAATTCGAATATCTATTATCATGTAACGCAAACCATACACTTTATAGTTTGGCAAAATTTATATACTTTGCAAATAAAATAAGAGATGCTAGCATGTTGCAATAAAAAAACCAAAAACAACAACAACAACAATCTAAAAAACAACAACAACCAACCCCACAAACAAACAAAAAACAACAATAATTTTATTTACTAAGAATTGGAAGTTTAATTATGTACATGTTTTGTATATTTAAAATAGGACGCTACAACAATCTATATGTATTTGCTCCACAGAAAACTTTGTTATTTCTCCATTCATTGTATTCATTGTATATGTATAGTTCTATGCTATGAACATTGTATAATGTTTAATGCAATAAACTTGTATTGATTGATTGATTGATAGTCCCGGATTTAATTAAACAACCAAAAACTAATTATCTGAATTGAAAGAGATTACGAAGTCCCATTAATTGGCATGTTTTACTCATACAAATACTTGTGAATTAAGGTGACGCAAACAAATTAAAATGTGTTTCTCTCATCTATACATGTTTTCATACAAATTAAGCAATTATTTTCGAGGGCGGACACTTAAATCCATTACGCTATATAATCTGATTTGGTGACGATTTACTCTTGTCTTCAACTTGCGTATGTCAATTGAAATTCAGTGTTCACATTTAAAAGGGATATTAAACTAATTGACGTTACTGAGCTTTACGACAAGTTGCTTCATAATAAAGTGCAATACATAACTACATGTAAAATAAATTTTACTATGTTTCTACTCTGTACAACACATTGCGTTAAAATGAAAATTTATCATTTTCAACAATATTACAGTTGGATAATTCATTTATTAAGTTGATAAGAAAAGCTCAAAAATCAACAATCTGTCTTTATTAAGAGATTCAAGTACATGTACTGTATATACAAAATTCAAAGATATATATACAATGTACATGTACATGTATTGTAATTTAACAATTTTTCTCTCTTACTAAAAAATGTGAGATAATCATATGTACGATAAACGTATATCCGATGTCCGCCATTTTCTATTACGAAACTTGACCTTATCGTAAACAAACACAATCTTCCACTGTTTTTCGAATAATTTGCTGAAATGGAATGAATTTTAGCAAGTTGTGTCATAAAATAATCGCAATTCGTCAATAAACGTGTACATGTACATAATCGGAAAAAAAACAACTTTTTAATAAAAGTATAACATTTTTACAGGTAAATATTGCGGTGGAATCGCGGTGATTTCAAAATAGATAAGAATAGATAAGAAGCTCGAATCGACGACATGTCAATCGCGGTGATATAATTAGCCCGTAGGCGGTATTGCGGTGATCATATAGGTTGAATTGCGGTGATTATCCGCGATGAAAAATATTTGTCCATCGTGGGATCGCGGAAAACGCGTTTTCCGAGTGAGCTGTACTGTAGATATTATCTCAATAATCTCAATTTTTAGTATCAATTCGGTACCAAAGCACTGACATGATTATTATTAATCGTGTATCTCTGCATCACTGTTAGATGTAGGTTAATTTGTTTGCAGTAAGGAATAAAAGGTCAACGGGCTGTACAAAACTGACTATGTAAATTTGTTTCGTTGTTGTTGTTTCTGTTAGCCACAATGGCGATTGTCAAACCAATCGCCACACAAATAGCTTTGATGATATTGCTGTTTATTTTAAAATGTATATTATCGTTGAATTGTTTGCATTTGGTCAACGGGCTGTACAAAACTGAGTATGTAAATTTGTTTCGTTGTTGTTGTTTCTGTTAGCCACAATGGCGATTGTCAAACCAATCGCCACACAAATAGCTTTGATGATATTGCTGTTTATTTTAAAATGTATATTCTCGTTGAATTGTTTGCATTTGGATTGAATTTTATGTAGTCATGTCTTACGTCTGTCTTTGCCATATAATTGTCTTGTTAATGGCTAAATGCAGAAATATTGCAAGTGGCCAATACATTTGAAACTTGAAACTTGATAAAGATGCGACGGTGAATGGTTACCGTTAAACAACATCATAGGTCACACAGTGATAAAGTGCGACGGTAAAGGATAAACATTTAACAACATCATACATGTAGGTCACATAGTGATAAAGTGCGACGGTAAAGGATAAACATTTTACAACACAATAGGTCACATAGTGATAACGTACGACGGTAAAGGATAAACATTTAACAACATCATAGGTCACATAGTGATAGAGGTGCGACGGTTAATGGATAAACATTGATCAACATCATAGGTCACATAGTGATAGAGGTGCGACGGAGAATGCCTCAACGTTAAACATCACAATTTGTCACGCTGTAATAAAGGTGCGACGTTATGATGTTGCTTACACAGTGATAAAGGTGCGATGGTGAATGGCTAAACATAACACAACATCATAGATCACAAAGTGATACAGGTGCGACGGAGAATGGTTAAACAAATTAGCATAACAGTGCATACACGTATACAGGTCGATGTCGTTTGATGATTAAGATATAATTGAAATCGATTGTATCTAACCAAAGATTATCATATATTTATTTTCTTCTTTAAGATGTGATAACATCAGCACAGTGTCCAGATAACTGGGTGATTTTTCAAGGACAATGTTATCTGTTTTCACATGAGCCGAAAACCTTCACGGAGGCTGAGGTAAGTCGATTATGAAACAAAAGTTGAAAACCTCACTATATCCTAAAGAAAGTCGTTTATGAACACTATTTCCAAATCGCTAACCTAAACAGCGGCGTAGGCAAGTCGTTTATGAACCGCCTCACCATATGCTGAAGTTAGCAGTTCATAAAACCCTATTTCTGAACCGTTATCTTTATTGGAGGCGAAAGTAAGTCGTTGATGAAACAAAGGTTGTAAGCATCAACATTTGCTGAAATATCCCATGAAACAACTTTTCTAAACCGTTAACTTTAACAATTTTGAAGAAAAACATTTATGAACACTATTAAAGAACTAAAATTAAACATTCGACATTCGAATTGTGTGCTGACTTGCACTTCTCAAAAAGTGTAAGCATGGACAAAACGTTGACTTAAAAACTCTGTGCGGGTCTACCCATACCAAAAAAACTGTATTTAGAGCAAATAGGATAGCTCGAAATGCAAACTGTTGTCCAAATGTATTGCAAAACGATAGGTCGACACTGTAACGTTGTGCTGATTTGTCCCAATTAGAAATGACAGTTACAAAAGAGGAGCGCATGACAAAGAAGGATATATTGCGTGAAGATACTGGCACAAAAGCACTAACGTAATCTGACCAAGTTCGTCACTCTTCGATAACATTTGAAGAAGCATCGGTATTGTAATGTTTGAAAAAACAATAACAACACTACTGGTAGCCTGCCTGGGTTACCGGTTTGTGATATATAAATGAAGACGCGTTCTTTGTCTTGATGCGCATCATCATGATTTGATTTTGCTTTTACAGAATTTTTGCCTACAAAGAGGTGCTCACTTGGCGCACATTTATTCCAACGTTGAAAATTTGTTTGTGGAAAATATGTGTAAAGACCTTGTCAGTAAGTACAATATTTTATCATTCAAATTTTTTTATTACGAATTGCTTATGTTAGAACCAAACAATTTGTGTAATGAAACAAATGCATGATCTTGTCCATCGTCATAACAATCAAGATTGTTGGTATTCAGATACATACTAAAATGTCCACTTCTCACGGTTATAAAAAAAAACTATTGCATAGAAAAGTTTAATATGACGGTATGAAACACAGTGACATATGCTAGCATGACTGTCTTACGATATGTGTACCACACTTATCAAACAACGAAAATGATTTCTTTATTGTATCGGATCAAAGCTAAGCCAAATGATACCAACTTTCATTTGCATAGGACTGTTTGCATTAACATTTTCAAACGCTCATAGCAGGATTCATATTCCATTTTACGTCAAGATACTTTGCCCCAAATGCGAATTGCTTGGCATGTAACACAATTAGCATATTCAAACAAAGTTGTTCGCGATAGTGGAATAGCATTTTATGATAGATGCTTTCTGACCTCATCAATGTCAACAGCAGAGATTGACCTATCCGACATTGCGAAAGCATTATTAACTACTGGTGGATAAACGCTAGCATTGCAAAGGCGCCCAGCAGAAACATACGGCGTATGCCATGCAGCCTTTTTACTTTTCCACGAAATTCTGCCACAAAATTAGTAAGTAAATGCATGGTAAAAAGAAATATATTTTGCACTTTTTTGAGCAAATTATATGATTACCTTAGCTTTTATCCTTCACCAAACCCAACTCACAGCTAGTGTACTCTCTGCTTATACATGTTTTGCGTCTAAAACATTAAGTATTCGCTTCGTCCACGATATAACCACAACCTATCATAATCATGTATCGATCCTTCAAGATGTTGCAATTATACATGACATGGCCTCTTTTTCTCTAATAACTATGCCAATGATGTCTGTACATGTCCCAACAATTTGGCAGTTAAAATGCTGAATTCATCCGTTTTTGTCTGTCAAAAATGCCCTTTATGCTTTGGAAAGTTTTCGTTGCCGGTGAATCTGCGGCAATACTATGTCATCATTTTCTTCTAGTTCTTTAAGGTATATTAACATATTTTGCATTTAAAGATCACATCTCGTATATATCACCGAATGAGTGCCAAGGTCGATCTTTGTGGCAGTCAGTTGACCAAAGCTGAACCATTAGGTACAATGGCTTAAGCCTTTGGTTTTGTATCTCGATAAGCTATAACAGATGCGATGTTTAACAAGTATAATGTTTCCAAAGTCATTATGAACCTGCTTTTCATGCCGCACACAAATATAGGTCACCGTCTTGTGACCGGTAGGATGTTTAAGATTTTTGAGGGGTGATAACAATGTTCCTTATTAAAATATTATTCTGCTTCAACGGAAGATGGAATCGATTTTTGTTCAAAGGAATCGAGCTTTAGATTTGTTTATAACTATAAGTATTTAAAACTCTCATCAATTTATAGTCTCACCCATACAAAAAGTCATATGCTCTTACTATTAGCAGAATATAGTAAAAGTAAATGCGAGTACTATATATATATATAAATATATGTGTGTGTGCTATGAAGAAATTACTCGTTTATAACTTAGTAACGTGGCGGCAACATTTGAATAAAATCGGAAGCTGTTCATATTCAACATGTCCCCCTATTTTTAAATGAGTATATTGTCAATCAGGAATTATGGGCCGAAGTTCAAGCTTTTATGACACAAAGCACATTTTGTTTCAAAAACTGAGCACTAATCTGACGGACTAATAGCATTACTGGGTTAGTTTTTAAGTTTCTGTTTTCAAACCTTTCCCGCATGAATTAAATCTGCAGCGGTCAACTTTGAAATTATCTACGCAAAACACAGAAAATCTCTAAAAATGAAGGTATAATTACTGAACAAGAAACAAATTTGGGCTGCTTACAACAAAAGGTTGCTTAATATCTGTTATGTATTATATGTTCTTAATAAATGAGGCCATCAACACACGATTGACTGTATTGAACTGATATTTGTTAGATAAAATTGTGATATATTTAATTGACAAAGTAATTATGATTATTCATCAATAGAAATATTCCCTGTTACTTGAATTACTAGCTTTGATTAACTATTAACAGAAAGATTTGACAGATCTGTTAATTCTTAATCAAACACCTTCCATTATAGAAACCTGGTTTCATGGAATTTCCATGTCTTGTTGTTTCTGTTACCAGTTTATGTTGATACTTATCTACATGTATTAAAAGGAGAATTCGACGTGATTTTCATATCGATAGTCTGCTGCAAGCAGGTGCGCGTATGGAAACAAATTAGACTGTGCGACGTTAAGGTTTGTAGTTATCGCCTTTTGATTACATAGTTTATGAAAAAAAGTATCTCAGTTAATAGGGACTGTTTTGTCTTCGTAAATAAAACACAAACACGTAAATGACAGTCAAAATAAAGAAACTGCACATACTTAAAACATCGGAATATTTATTTCATTTTAGATGT
This sequence comes from Serripes groenlandicus, assembly GCA_031761405.1. Lineage (NCBI taxonomy): Eukaryota > Metazoa > Mollusca > Bivalvia > Cardiida > Cardiidae > Serripes > Serripes groenlandicus. The sequence goes on from JASEVX010000004.1 coordinate 138,547,200, forward strand.
GTCATAACTTAGTATTTTTAAACAAACGCAATTGTAATATGTTCAAGACATTTAAAAAAATAATCTAATAATACCACCACCCCCCCGCCCCCCATCCCCCCCCCCTCCCATGTCATTTCCGAAAACCTATTAAAAATAGAAGTCGCGGGCTTCTGCCCGGCGACTTATAATGCCCCTTAATCCGATAGTTTGACCATGTAGACATAACATCGTGTAGGCGTTAGGCAAACAACCCAAACATATAACAATTTGCCACTGCAAAAGACATGATTTCAAAAATACGGATATGTTGAAAAATCATGTTTTACTTATATCACTGTTCTAAAAGGTGTAATGTTTGGTGGTTAGGTGGTAGAGCATCTGCCTCGAGTGTGGAAGGTCACGGGTCCACGGTCGGATTATACCAAATACCTTAAAAATGGTTTTCAACTATTTCCCTTCTTGCCGCTCAGGATTATGGGTTTAAAAGTACGTCTGACTCTCTTGTCTTAAGGATACATTGAAACTTACCAAGGGTGCGACGTGATATAACTGAAAATGTGTATAAGGTGGCGTAAAACACCATACAAATTATACAAAAAGTCGCGAGACAGCACTTTAAAAGAGGATTGGTGTCAATATGTCTGGGTCGAATATGTTTATGTTACAAATAAAAAGTGTTTGTTAACCATTTCCCACATACATCTATCTCTAGCAGAATACACTGAAAACATTTATTCTTAACTCTTTCAGTGCCAAAGGCAATTTTGAGGTGTTTGCAAACAATGCAGATTCAGGCGAGTCAGCTCGTAACGAACTGTCTCACCTGAAATCAGCATTGTTATAAAAAAAATCCAAACGTCTCATGGCAAGAGAAATGGAAACGCCCTATTTTGAACATGGAAGAGTTTACTTTAAACAATTCGGCGCTGAAAGAGTTAAATATGGAAATCCTCTTTAAATAACAGAAAAATATATTGAATAAAGTTAAAAACATGACACAGTAAAACATGCATATGTATGTTAGAGCGTCTATTCAAAATAGCGTTCCTTTTAGAAAAGATCGTTTTCTCAAACTTGACTAACAAACTTTTAATGTCATCGAAAACTGACTATGCAAGTACAGATCTGTGCACTTTTGTCGTAAATACCATTCATTTAAAAACACCCGAGAGTTGTAAATCAAGAGTCCATCAACTAAAAGTTACATTAATTTGACAGGTAGCGGTCATTGGATTGGACTAACCGATGTTGTTATAGAAGGGCTATGGAGATGGAAGCACAGTGGAGCCATAGCCAACTTTACTGATTGGTATCCCGGTGAACCCGGCCAAGGCAATACAGGTAACTGTGTTGTGATATGGCCGTCTCACGGATTCCACTGGGGAGATATTGCGTGTAGCTACGCTGGCGGAAGGCCTATATGTCAGAAACCGTGAGTGAACTAATTTGTTCAACGTCAAGTGGTGGGACAAATATTACCGAGACAAAACTCGGTATATTATTCAGTGATCACAATAGCGTTTTTGGTAACGTCATTTGAAATTTAAGGCAACAAAATGTTTTCCTAGTTTTGTATAATCTTTCCACGCGGACATTTCATTCTCCATTTCTTTCATCGGGTCGTGTTTTAGCTTACCTTCCAGAATATCGACAATTTGAAAACAGTTTGGGAAAAATTATATTGACATAATTAATTAGTATAATTTCCATTAATAGTTTCACTATTAACGAGTATGTCACTAACAACATTATTTTTTATTATACCTCACTTTTGTCTAGAATGTAAAATCCCATTACCCGAAAAAGAGATATTTTTACTATCAGAAACATTTTCAACCTTTTTGACACGTGACCAAGCGAAAATTGACTGTCAGGTCATGTGACCGCAGTGATATTTTGAATTTTATATAAGGGCAAATAACTGCTTCAATATTTTAGCTAAATCATGACGTGATTGCCTCCCTTATATACATACAGCAGTGACGTCACTATTCAATGTGTTCATAAACACATCAGACGACAGGAACTGTCAGCAAGTAAACATGTCTCGATATGCAAGTATTTCTGAAGATGATTTAGACACTCTTGATGGACAGAAAGACTTAAAAAAACACAAAACGTGTAATAAAAAGAAGTGTGCCTCTGTGTTTGTTAACAGTGGAATTTTGTTCTTCCTGATATTTTGTTTATGCCACCTTCACATACATGTATTTATGGCAAACATCTACGATTTGTTCCGAGTAACCACGGATAAATACGAGCAAGTTACGACATTTTACGGGCTTTTTATGGATTGTTACGAGTATATTACTGAATGCTACGTTTCATCTACGCTTTTACGTGTAAATTACGACCTGTTAACGTGTTGTTACGAATAGTTGCGAGTTAGTTACGAGTATTTACGAGTCCTTATGTTTTTTGCAAAAAAAATGTGCAATTCTCTATGTATCATCATTCGACAACTGACATCCAGCGAGACAACATGGCATATGAGAGAAACAGATTGAAGTTATATCAACGATATACAATTGCTCCTTCCACTAGCTCAGAGCTTTTATACCTGTCCTAAATCGTAAAGTATACGTATGTATTCGTAAAGTACTCGTAACTATACGTAAAGTGCTCGTAATAACTCTTAACAATCCGTAAAACTATTGTAGCACGACGTGAATGAAATCGTACTCATCATTAAGCACTCGTAATAATCCGTTAACAAATCGTAAACTAACCGTAACAAATCGTAAAACAAATTGTTAACGAGACATTTACGGATTCTTGCGAGTAGTTTACGGAGGGTTACGTGTTGTTGCGACCGGTTTACGATACTTACGGATTGTTACAAGTTATTTACGAGTTATTTACGGAAAATGTAATCCGTCAACAATCGCAAGAAAATTGTTGACATGTCAAAAGGTTTGCCTCTCTTCTCACGGATCCTCACGATTGTCTACGAGTTGTGACGAGTTATTAACGGATACCAACGAGCTATTTACGGATGCTAGCGATTGACTACGAGTTGGCGATCCTTAAGGACTCGTAGATAATCCGTGTATGTGAAGGGGGCATTACCTTGTTAAACTTGTTTAATTAAATGAATTAAAAACATTTTAAAACTTTTCTATGTACTTTATTTTGTTCGGTATAATAAAATAAATATCATATGGCAGCATGTGTGACATTGATATTGTCAACTCTCGAAACAGAATGTCACCCTCGGCTTACGCCTCGGGTGACATTCTGCTCTCGGGTTGACAATATCAATGTCACACATGGTGCCATATGATATTTATATAATATCTAAGTCGTCAGTTATTGTATATTCTGTTGCTACTGTCTCATAAACTTAATTAAGGGAGATTTAACCTGCAGTATATTATAATTATTTAACGATTAACATTACAATGGTGTGTTTGTTTGTTTTTTCAGAGTGTCATGTCATTGTGAGAACGAAGGGAGCATTGTCGGATAAAATGTATCGTTTCAATTATATATATAAAATAAATAGCATATATTTACACTTTTACGGTTTTATATTTTTGTCTTTGACAAGAAATTACAGTTATTTCCAGCGATAATTACCCGGCATACGTAATTAGATTCCCTCTTCTAAATATATTAGTGGTATAGTGGTAGAACGTCGGCTTCTCGTATTAAAGTGCCTGGGTTCGAAACCCATGAGGAGCGGATTCTGCCTTTGGACCATTTTTCAATGTAAACTACGTGAGTACTTGTTATGTCTTCAGGAAAATGATATCGAGCTTAATTTATATAAGCTGGAATTACTTCGGACCGCAGTACGGTCATTGTCATTGAAAGTAATTCTAAGCACGGCATGTCAACTTTATTTTTAACAATTTCTAACAATAGAATAATGGAGCATGTGTCCAGCTTGATAATATTAATTTGCCATGTAAAGATAACTTAGGCGGACACTACAAATTGCAGACCTACTAAACCCTTTTCCACATACATACATGTACGTTATCTGGCGCCGCTATAGCAGACGACTTTTGAAAACATTGTGACATGATGAGCAATTACTCCTTTTGCAGCAATGTTTTTATTTCATTGTTCATACTTTCTTTTAGAAAAGAAAATCACATTTTAAGCCATATGTGTTAAAGGTCGTCTGTTGTAGATTTCCTATATTGTGGCAAAGGTTTATAGGGTCAACTAACACATTATCCTAGATATGTATTCAAATGGTGAAATACTTTTGTTTCGCCAAATGCTTGTTGTCATGAAAACATAACAATCTTGAGTTGCCTGCCCCTACCATTACATTGTACTTATTAACTTTTGTACGCCGGGTACCAGACCATAACACATTTAGTCTGGAATTACCTGGCCCAACCATTACATTTGACAGATTTTCGACGCTATGGCATCTGTATCAATATTGAACGTTTAATTTCCATCCAGTGTTTTAACCCATTCCCCATGTGTTTGCAAAGGAAAGTAATCATATTATGTGAACGGTGAATGACACTTGACATTACGCGTTTAGGGTTTTGGTCCGAAATAACATTTTCAAAACGTCAGAGTGTCTCGGACTTTTTAAGAATCTAAAAAAAAAATGAAATGAGACAAGCGGTTTTACTTACAAATGGGTTTGGTTTAATACTACAATGTAGTTAAAGAGTTTGCCTTGCAATTATGAGACAAGGGCTCGATCCCCGATCGGATAATACTACAAACTTCAAACGTGGTGGTACTGGCTTCCTTCCTTGAAGCTCAGGGTTACGAGGAAAGCATTACGGCTCATACATGGGTGCCATATTAACAATTGGGTTAAGTGTACTAATAGTTAGGGCGTTTGACTCGCAATTATATGACAAGGATTCGATCTCCGGTCGAATCGTATTCAAAGCTTCAAAAATGGTGGAACTGGCTTCCTTCCTTGAAACTCAGGGTTGCGAGGAAAGCATTACGGTTGATACATGGGTGCCATATTACGCCATGGCGGTAGTACTGGAAAAAAACATAGGTAAGGCCGTGATATAACTGAAATGCTGTTGAAGAAGGGCGTTCACGCCATTTCAATAACAAAAACAATTCTAAATGACTCCACATGGTGTAGCCGATCACAATTCGTGCATTACCTATATGTGCGACTTAATTTCTGCAACTGGTGTCATTATTCTTGACTTAAGACAAATTATTTTACTTCGAGGTAACGTGTTTAACTAATATATATCATTGTGTAGTGAGCACTGTAGACCAAGATTAGACTGTACGAATTCGAAGAATCATCCCGGTTTATATCTGTCTCAAACGATGTATGTTTCTGTAAGTGACCTATAGTAAGGTTATTAATATATGAGCCTTTACACAAGAAAACCAACAGTACGGACCCAGATCAGCATAATCCGGTCCGACACATACCGTCTTAGGGGGATAGAGGTATAGAGTAATAATTCCTGAAACAGAAAATCCACAGGAGGCGAACAGAGTATGTTCGGGTTAGCCTGCGCGGCATGCTTATGCTTATCCGGGTCGATACTTTACGCCGAGTCCACAATGTTGGTTTTCTCGTAGAACGGCTCATATATTCCTCTTTTTGTATTAATAAGAATGGAAAAGAAACGTATTGAACCTCAATCTTTGAACCACATTTGGTCATTGTGACCAACTATATGGTTTTTGAAACCAATTTATAGCCAGACTGATATTGATCTTCACTGCTCGTCACTTAGTCATAGAAAATGCTTCTGGTAAACATTTCGATCCGACAGTATAGATGCATAGACTTATCGTTGAGATTGATTGGGTTTTAACGGCGTTTAATACATTATTCAGTCATATCAGGCTGGGGAGTTCAGTCTTTCCAAGCAAACAAATTGATTTTCGTTTGCTAGGTTTTTTTTTTCCAGCTATTACGACCACGATAAGGCAATCAGTTAACACAGACATGTCAAATGCCATTTTTAACATGGCCTAGATGATAAGATATAACCTATAAAATGCCTGGGTTAGAAATTTAAAATTGAACCGTGACTTTCAAAAATCAACCGTATGGACTTTTCGGTTATCGAAGACCAAGATCGGCGTGTGTTTTATGTCTAGAGTTGAGACAATGATTTAGTGTTTTGGTATAAAGGATGGCAACTATCGATTCGTTTCATTCCGTTTACGTTGTTTCTATAATGAAGAAATTGACAGTTGGTCCCACTCTTATATCGGTAGAGTACATTGCCAGATACATATACGCTGCATTTCCAGCAATGTTATATGAACACGTAATGTAACTTGGAGCGTTGCATATTTATACTTGATAAAGTTTTCGATTTCTTTATCAAAACCAAAAATGTACATTATCAGTGTAATATTTTAGACACCATGTCGTTTGGATTAATTCGTCTAACCTGATACACTCAATTCGTCCTTCTCTGTATACAGACCCTTTCTGACGCCTCTCTAGTAGACGACTTTTATAAAAAAAAAGGTGTGGCACATGAAGAAATTGCTGAAAATAAGCAATTTATTCTTTTACCACATTTTTTTTCAAATTCATTTAAAATTAATCATTCCTTTTGTAGAAATGAACAACATTTTCACCTTGATGTTTTCAAAGTCGTCTTTAAAAAAGTGTCAAGTTTCCTTTTGCAAAGAAAAATAAACAATGACATAATTCTACAGGCATTTTTATGAAGTGTGTTATTGCATTTATCAGTTCACGTGTTTATGCCCACTATTTGTATGTGTTATTCATATGTTATCATGAAGTATCTTACTATTTGTATGTGTTATTCAAAGTTTATCATGAATTATCTTACTATTTGTATGTGTTATTCATAGGTTATCATGAATTATCTTACTATTGGTATGTGTTATTCATAGGTCATCATGAATTATCTTACTAGTTGTATGTGTTATTCATAGGTTATCATGAAGTATCTTACTATTTGTATGTGTTATTTATAGGTTATCATGAAGTATCTTACTATGTGTATGTGTTATTCATAGGTTATCATGAATTATCTTACTAGTTGTATGTGTTATTCATAGGTTATCATGAAGTATCTTACTATTTGTATGTGTTATTTATAGGTTATCATGAAGTATCTTACTATGTGTATGTGTTATTCATAGGTTATCATGAAGTATCTTACTAGTTGTATGTGTTATTTATAGGTTATCATTAAGTATCTTACTATTTGTATGTGTTATTCATAGGTTATCATGAAGTATCTTACTATTTGTATGTGTTATTCATAGGTTATCATGAAGTATCTTACTATTTGTATGTGTTATTCATAGGTTATCATGAAGTATCTTACTATTTGTATGTGTTATTCATAGGTTATCATGAAGTATCTTACTATTTGTATGTGTTATTTATAAGATATCATTACTATTTCCCCACCTGCATACACATTTTGAAATATCTGCACAACAACGAGTAATTTCTGCTTTAGCCAAAATCTTTTAAACTATATTAAATAGTTTCGTTCTAATTCATGGAGGTTTTCCATAGTTTTGTCCGTATCTTGTCAAAGTTGTCAGCTGCTGATGTGTCATATGCTGGAAAGGATTAAAACGGTAGTCACTGTAAATCTTAACCTCCCCTCTGGGTTGGCGGCGAGTATGTATCTCGGAAAATCAGTGGTTCACTACCTCTGACAACTGATGAAACTCGATTTGTGATCACATACCTGAAACACTCTCAGAGTTGGCGTTAGATGATAGTACTAATAGATTATAGACTTTGACTTAATAAGTGTATGCATCCTGAACTTAAAAGGTATTTATCGTTACATCTCGAATGGAAGGTTTTCGTTTGCCGTGTTGCAAATGAAGATAAGAAATTAGTATATATGTTGATGTCATTTCAGTACAGCTAAAACAAAATGAAAAGTGTATTATGTTTGGTGCTTTTTCTTGTTGGGATAGGTAAGAATATCATATTATACACGTCATTATATCTAATCGATGGAACTAAACAAAGTTTCAACTGTTTTTCAGTTATATCCCGGCATAACCGAGTGCTTTCTGACTTTTATCGCACCATTGCTCGTCAAAACATTATTCCATGCAACTAGTTTATTTCCCTCATAAAAAAGTATTTCCAGCCTATAAGTGGAAGACGAAGGAAGCTAGTTACAATCACTTTTGTCTTTCAAGGGAAGAATGTATCTACAACTCCAAATATTGCCGGTTTCGTAAGCCCTTCCGACATATAGACGCTATCTGGAGACGGCTTTTAAAAGAAATGATATAAAAATAGCTCCATTCAATCCTTATACTTTCATTTACAGAGATTTTTCAAATGTTTGCTTAAATGTTTTCATAGTCGTCTGCTGCAAATTTGACGTATGTGGGAAATGGCAACTAACAGTGGTACATGAATATCGATTCTGATTGATTGATTGATTGATTGATTGGGGTTTGACGCCGTTTTTAACAATTTCTCAGTTATATCACGGCGGCCAGTTCACCTACTCATGCATTTCCTGGTTTTCTCACACCAGTACTCCACACAACAATCTTCCCAAGCAACTGGCTGCTTTTCCACATAGACTTAGCCCATTGGTGGAAGACGAATGACGCACGTCGTATCGACTTTAGTCAATCGTCGGAAAGAAAGTTGGCCGAGCCGGGATTCGAACTCCCTGGATTGACAGCCCGCGTCGCTACCGACTGAGCTACCGAGGCTCGGCATATCGATTCTGATGACAGGCTGGTGTGTGTTCAAGGCGATGTTTTGCATTGCCTAGAAGTAATTATGTTTCATCGGAATCGCGCTTGGTCGCCGTTATAGCAAAAATAAAGCAACTGTGGAAATCGGTAACTTGAATAACGTGAATTTCTGTGGAGCATATTCCTGTTTTCTGCCACCTGGACATTGGTTCTTTACGGAAATATAGCGGTTTATAAAACGTGACCCTTATGAAAATTGTTAAAAAAAAAAAAAAGTGAAAAACGTTTAATTGATTTTTATTTATGGTAAACAGTTCTTCAAGGGATACTTTTAAGGAAAGGAAGTAAAATAGGTTTTTAAATCGAGCATTTTGACTATCATAGTATCAAATATTTACTCGTAATATACTTAACTCCGATTTTATAACACATTTTACATTTTGATTTATATAAATATATAAATAGTGACCAATATATCAAGTATTTTGACTATACACTGTAACATACGCTACTACGATATTTGTCATACATTTGATTTTGAATTTGGATTTACGAAAATTAGCCATAGTTTACCTAAAAAATAACAGGTTTTCTAATGAATCAATGTTTGTAGGCGTCTTTTTGACCGACGTCTTAAACAATTACCAATTTGAACAAAAAACAAAGGATGGAAAACATTATTATTTATCAATCTGATCTTCAAACACCGCAGCAAGCACACTCATTTCGGGCTCATCATCATTTTCAATGCTGGAGTCGTATTCTGTTCTTGAAAGTATTTCCACCAGGTCCTGTGGAACAAAGCTGCCTTCACCCATCCCTAATCTATATTTTCATAGATTAATATTCCATCCACTCTCCTCCACTCTTGGCAGATTGGGAACATTTTCATGAACATGGAGCAACACGTAGACTTGGTAGTTCACAAGTTTGATATGCAAGGAGGCAACAATCTCATATCTATGCCCCTGTACAAGTACTAATAGATTATAGACTTTGACTTAACAAGTGTATGCATCCTGAACTTAAAAGGTATTTATCGTAAAATCTCGAAGGAAGGTTTTTACATACCGTGTTGCAAATGAAGATAAGACGTGCGTATATATGTTGATGTCATTTAGGTACAGCTAAAACAAAATGAAAAGTTTATTATGTTTGTTGTTTGTTCTTGTTGGGATAGGTAAGAGTATCATATTATACACGTCTTTATATCTAATCGATTGGAACTAAACAAAGTTTTCAACTTCTTTTTAGTTATATCCCGGTATAACCGTGTCCTTCCTGACTTTTCTCGCACCATTGCTCGTCAAATCATGTTCCATGCAACTTATTCGCTTGTAAAAAGTATTTCCAGCTTACTAGTGGAAGACGAAAGACGCTAGTTATAATCAATTGTGTCTTTCAAGGGAAGAATGTATCTACAACTCCAAATATTGCCGGTTTCGTAAGCCCTTCTGACATATAGACGCTATCTGGAGACGGCTTTTAAAAGAAATGATATAAAAATAGCTGCATTCAATCCTTATACTTTCATTTACAGAGATTTTTCAAATATTTGCTTAAATGTTTTCATAGTCGTCTGCTGCAAATTTGACGTATGCGGGAAATAGAACTGACAGTGGTACATGAACATCGATTCTGATGACAGGCTGGTGTGTGTTCAAGGCGATGGTCTGCGTTCCCTAGAAGTAATTATGTGTTTTCGGAATCGCGCTCGGTCGCCGTCATAGCCAAAATAAAGCAGCTTAACTGTGGAAATCGGTAACTTGAATAACGTGAAGTAGGAGATGCATTTGCTTATTCGAATATTGATTGGTTGATTCTATTTAAGACTTACTAACTGACTGACTGTTTGGGGCTCGGGTTTCGGGTGTGATACATATGAGACGGTAAATGAATACTCGTAACTTAACATAATTCTGGTCATGAAGTGACACAGTTGCGACGGCGAATGGATAAACTTTACACAACATCATAGGTTACACAGTGATAAAGGTGCGACGCCGAATGGATACACATTTTAACGTAGCAAAACACACACTGATACAGTGCGATGTTGTTAAACAATTAAAATATAGTTGAAATCCACATTTTTTAAATTAAACATTTTCATTTATTATTTTCCCTTAAAGATGTGATAGAATCACAGTGTCCAGACAACTGGGTGACCTTTCAAGGTCAATGTTACTTGTTTGCACATGACCCGAAAACCTTCACCGAGGCTGAGGTAAGTAGTGTTTAAAACATTATTCACGGAGTAGAATAATCTAACGTAGGAAGTTTGTCATTTTCGAAACATCTTTTTAAAACGATCACATATGCAGTCGTTACTCGTTCATAAATATTATTATCAAACCAAATGACATCGCAGAGGATGAAGTTAGTCGAAACATTATGTTGATTTAAGTCGATTACAGTACGAAACACATTTTCAGATTCGTACACCTTAACATAGTCTTGAGTAAGTCGTTTATCTGCAAACCGTCCACCTAAACAGGGGCGGAAGTAGTTCCTTAGTGGAACGCTATTTCCAAACCTTTAATCTTAACAGATGCGGATGTGAGTCGTTAATGAAACAGCCTTTTTAGAAGCGTAAAACTAGTCAAGGGCTGATGTATGCCGTTAATAAGACAGTGTCTTGACAGATGCGGATGTGAGTCGTTAATGAAACAGCCTTTTTAGAAGCGTAAAACTAGTCAAGGGCTGATGTATGCCGTTAATAAGACAGTGTCTTGACAGATGCGGATGTGAGTCGTTAATGAAACAGCCTTTTTAGAAGCGTAAAACTAGTCAAGGGCTGATGTATGCCGTTAATAAGACAGTGTCTTGACAGATGCGGATGTGAGTCGTTTATGAAACAGTCTTTTTAGAAGCGTAAAACTAGTCAAGGGCTGATGTATGCCGTTAATAAGACAGTGTCTTGACAGATGCGGATGTGAGTCGTTAATGAAACAGTCTTTTTAGAAGCGTAAAACTAGTCAAGGGCTGATGTATGCTGTTAATGAAACATGATTTGAAAAATCATAAAACTAGTCTAGGTTTGAAGTATACCGTTAATGAGACACTATTTTAGTAGACAGTGCCTCGACATATGCGGATGTAAATCGTATACGTATAAAACAGTTGTTTTTATGTCGATACATATACATGTATGAGAACCTTGTCAGAGGTATACAATGAGACATTTATGAAACATCTTATACGAAAGACCTCTGCGAGGACGCTAAGTAGAAACAAAAACCTTCACAAAAGTTTGGAAATGAAACAGTATTTAAAGAATGAGACCGAGGATTTAATGATATAGACAATAATATAAACTTACTGTTGCAACTGTACACAGAGAAGTTTGTCGAAGGATTTATGTTTTTTTAAATAAGCTGTAAAAGTATATGTATAGAAATTAGGCTAAGTCGACATTTATCCATTGTTCTGATTTGCCCTTATCGAAAAGTATCTGTATAGTAGATATGATACGTTGACCTTTAAACTCTTTGCAGATTTGCCGATGTAAAAAAGTATATGTTTTGTAAATAGGCTAAGTCGACATTCGCACGTTGTTCTTATTTGCACTATCAATACAAAATCACCTGTATAGTAAATAGGATACGCTGACATTCAAACAATGTGCTGATTTGCGCATGTCAAATCGAATCTGTATAGCAAACAAAACACTTCGAAATTCAAACTGTGACTTACTTTGTCACAACAGAAAACATTATATCTATCAAATAGAATAAATCGGCACTTACACATCGAATGCGTGAAGATGCAGCTATAATGCACATCCATAATGCCATAATGCACATCAATAAAAACCATAATGCACATCCATAATACCATCATACACATCCATAATGCACATCCATAATACCATAATGCACATCCATAAAACCATAATTGACATCCATAATACACTTCCATAATGCCATAATGCACATCCATAGTACCATAATGCACATCCATAATACCATATTGCACATCCATAATACCATAATGCAGATACATAATGCCATAACGCACATCAATAATACCATAATGCACATACATAATGTCATAATGCACATGAATAATACCATAATGAACATACGTAATGCACATCCATAATAAACATACATAATGCACATACATAATGCTCATAGACCATAATTCACATTCATAATGGCATAATGCACATCAATAAAACCAGAATACCATAATGCACATAAATAATACATCTATAATACCATAATGCACATCCATAGTACCATAATGCACATACATAATGCCATAATGCACATCCATAATACCATAATGCAAATCCATTAAACCATAATGCACTTCCAGTATACCATAATGCACATACATAATGCAACAATGCACATCCATAATTCCATAAGTTACATCCATAATACCATAATGCTCATCCATAATGCATATCCATAATACCATAAAACATACACATAATGTCATAATGCACATCCATAATACCATAATACACATACATAATCCCAAAAAACACATACATAATGCCATAATTCACATCCATAATGCCATAATGCACATCCATAATACCATAATGCACAGCCATGATACCATAATGCACATACATAATGAAATCCATAATGATCATACATTATGCCATAATTCACATCCATAATGCCATAATGCCATAATTCACATCCATAATGCCATAATGCACATACATAATACCATAATTCACATACCTAATGCCATAATGCACATACATAATGCCTTAATACACATCCATAGTGTCATATTGCACTTATATAATGCCATAATGCACATACATAATGCCATAATGCACATACATATTAAGAGTATTTCAAATTCTAAAATCCTTATTTGATACTCAAACCCTATGTGAGACGATTCTTTTGAGTACCCCAAAAATACGGTTTGGTTGCGTCATAAGACAAATATAGGTCGTAACAGACCAGTTTACTCCTCCTTATCTAGTCATCTGAAGTATGCCGTAATGCCCATCCATAATGCACAAAGTGTCCTTTTCAACCCAATAACATTTGCAAAAGCCATTTTTGTTGTAGCGTTTGAAACAGCAATACTACTGGAAGCCTGACTCGACTCAATGCCATTACCTGTTTGTGATATGTTTGTGAAGATGTGTTCAGACACTTCATTTTGGTTTGTTGCGTCTCATTATGAATGGATTTTGTTTTTACAGCATTTCTGCCTGCAAAGAGGTGCTCACTTGGCGCACATCTATTCCAACGTTGAAAATTTATTTTTGGGAAATATGTGTAAAGACCTTGTTAGTAAGTACAATATTTTGTCATTGAAAGTGTTTAATCACTTATTGCCTATTTAAGGACCAAACATGTTGTGTAATGATACAAATGCATGCTCCTTCCGTCCTCATAAAACCGAGATTGATGCTATTTAGATTTATACTTAAATGAAGACGTTTCACGTTTACAAAAAATAACAATAGTATAGAAAAGTTGAAATTGATGGATGACAGGGAAAACGGTGTCAAGATATAAGCTGACGTTTTTCGGGTTGTTTTACAGGTGACAACTGTGTACAATGTGGACGGTATATAGAATGTTCCTCAGGCTACCTGGCCTCTGTTGATCTGTGACGAAGTATCAGCTATTTGGTCTCGTCTCAAACTGCCTTGGTTATGTGGTTTCAACTGTCTGTAACGATGCTGAACTTATCTGTTCAGTGTATGGGCTCTGGAACGGTGTTTAACCTATCCGTTCAGCGTCTGTTTGGAACCGTCTCTTCCGAACCAACTCAAGCTCTGAGCTGGTGTTGAACCTATCCGTTCAACGTCTGTTTGGAAACGTCTCTTCCGAACCTATCCGTTCAGCGTCTGTTTGGAAACGTCTCTTCCGAACCAACTCAAACTCTGAGACGGTGTTGAACCTGAACCTATCCGTTCAACGTCTGTTTGGAAACTTCTCTTCCGAACCAACTCAAGCTGCGAAATGTCCCAGTTGTCTAATAGAAGTTCAAATCATTGTTGGAGAAATCGCTGTATTTCGTGTAAAACGTCAGCGTAGCGGACTCAGGAAATATGCACTACTTATACTAGTCTTATAAAACGTTCTATAAGGGCTATGATTGCACCTTATTTAAAACTCATTTAAGGATAAAAATCGAACGAACCCCTTTTAAAACCACCCTTTTATATATGCCACCTTATATATTAAATTAACCTTTTAATATACATGAAACATGAAACTAAAACTTGGATAATAATAAAACAGTTTAAAATCAACAAGTTGTGTTTTATCAACGTAATCATAACATAATCAAAGTACGCTTGGTACTACATTGTAAAGGAACTATATACAAACTGATGTACTGCCAGTACATAACAGATTATTCTGACAAACGGGAACATGTGTTAAAATGACGGCTAACAATTGCTGTGCAACACTTTTGAAACAACGAAAATTATTTTAATTTTGTTGCGGAGTCAAAGATAATCAAAATAATACAAATAAATAATCTAACGGGGTAAGTCTAACAGGCAATTTAACATTCTGCATTTAAACTATTTCTCATATACAACCAATCAGTAGCAGACAACTGCAGGTATAATTACTGAAAAAGGTTTACAACATTGTGGCAAAACGGAAATTGCTCGTTTTGAACTATGTCTGACATTGACAAGATAACATTGAGTAGGCGTTCGATAGAAGGTGAACATACTATAACAAACATCGCAGGTAGTTTTCGGACAAACACCAGGTTGTGGGCGGTCCTATTAGAGGGCGTCGCTTTTACCCTTATTTGGAATAACGGATTTTCGCTATCTGTCCGGGATGAATGCGCTGAATGCGCTGAAGAGCAAGCCATTTTAAAGATGTATTAAAGTTTTTTTGACATCTCTTCGTCTTGAATAAGATGCAAGTTTCATCACATATATTAAAACTCGTCCCTGCACAAAGTCACAATGTACGGATTTATGTTAACGTTGAAAAAATATGCTTTACTAATATAACCGCTTTTACAACTGTTCTAAATAGCGTAACTTTTAATACAAAACATCAACGCATCAGCGGTTTAGCGATGAAGCGTCCGCCTCGAGTGGGGGAGGTCGCGGATCCCCGGCCGGATAATTCCACACACTTTAAACAATATACACGTAAACTCTTTCCCTCCTTGGCACTCGGGATTGTAGGGTAAGCGTTACGACTAATTAATAAATGGACCAGTAGTACTGGAAACTTACCAAGAAAGGTCCATACAAAACTAAACAAAAGGTCGCGAGACATTCCTTTAAAAGAGGATCTGGGTCAATCATTGTTTAGGTCGAATAGGTTTATTTTATAAATAAAACGTGTTTTGAACCATTTCCAACATGCAACAATCTGTAGCAGAATACATATAATCAAGTTAAAAATTTGATTTCAAAAATCGTCTGCTGCAGAGGCGTCGGAAAGCCTCTAAATATTTAAAGGCTAATGATAAGACGTAATACAAATTCCACAGAACAATACAATTCATCACACTTTGTAAACTACAGTTTAATGATTGGTTTAAGAACTGAAAATGCTTAAAAACGATATGTTACACAGAGGACTAGATAAGGGTGAGTAAACTCTTCCCACATCATCTCTCTTATCACGCTTCCAAACCGTATGTTGTTGATACTCACTGAGACGATTAATTTGGTTTCCAACAAAGTAGGGTTAGAGTGTTAAAACGAGGCCATCATATTTGTTTTTTGTTTTTAAATCGAAAACTGACTATGCAAGTAAAGATCAATGCACTGTTGTCATAAATAATATGAGTATAGGCGGTATCTCTTTCAGGTAAACATGTTAATAGGCAACGCCTTGGTCGTGTAAGAAAGGAAGAACAATTAATTAAGCCGTGTCAGTCCCCAAAGAAGAAAGGAATCTGAAAAACATATTGAAAAAAACTTAACTTATCATGCATAAGACATATTAGACAACTATGGTGAATCCACACAACATAATGGTTGCATGTATACATTGTTAAGTTTAGTTGCTTCTTTCAAAACATGTTCCTGCTGAGATTTGAACTCAGAATTCTTGTTAAAACAGGTGTTTTACCATTAAACTACAGTTTGGGTTTTAACTTTTAGCAGCAGTTCATGAAAATATGTGTAACTTAAGAACCAGTATGTAAAGTAGTATATGTTGTATATGCCCACATAAAGTATTGTATGGACTTGTTTAGGTTCGCAGTTTATCTAAGGGACCCGCTCTTTATACTCTATCGTCTGTGGTGTAGTCATAAGACGTAGATGCTTTGCCCCTGCTAAACTGTACAATGTAAAAAAAAAATGAAATTGGCTGTAATTTTGTTTGTTTGCTACATTCACTGCACTATATTGATAACAGTCTTACGGTCAATAAAACTGGACAGTCGAGGATATGATATTTTAACTGTTTTCTTGAATGGGGGCAACATTTGACAGGATGGCTTCGGCTACACATGACAATCTTCAAGGGTACGGAAATATACCGGGTACGAAATTACTTGGGTACGAAGATACTGTATTCCATACCAATTTCGGATAACAATTTCTTAACTTTTGTAATCGGTTAATCATTCTCCGTGATCTGCAATAAGCCCCTTGCTTGCACCACTATCAGTGATTTGATTATAAGTTGTTTACGAGTCCTACCGTTCTAAGCAAATAAACTAAAAATCATCGTCTGGTTAAGCATATATTCAACTTTAAAATATGTCCAAGATTTTAAATCCATGAAATAATGATGACAGGTAAAAAAATTAATCAACTTGCCCTTCATAAAGTTCTTCCACTGAAATTATTCTATAATTTACAGAACTACATTTCTGATGAGTCTCACTATCCTTTCCTATCCTTTCTGACGCTTTCCTTGTGGGTATTTATTCATCATTTGCATTATGATAATATAATGACGTCATATTACAGAAATTTGGATTTGTAACTTCCGGTTAGTCAGTAAAACCTTATCAGGTTTTATTTGAACTCATTTTTTAAAAATAGACGACGAGTGTTATCACACGCAAATTATCACATATAGAATTACTTGTGTTCGTTCCATTATCTAGTACGTATTATCATATTTAGTTATTTCCTCTAGAAGTTTTGTTTGTTTCGATAATTGCTTCACATCCAATTAAAACGAAGGAGTATCGCGACTGCATCGAAAACACCACTCTGGACACATATTTTGGATAGACGGTATAGCAATTCGCAAAGTTCATGCACATTACGATTTGTTTACCCATATCATTCCTTTTAAACACCCAAAACTTGATAATTAAGAATCCATGAACTGACAGATACATTAATTTGACAGGGAGCGCCCATTGGATTGGACTAACCGATATTGTTATAGAAGGGATATGGAGATGGAAGCACAGTGGAGAGACAGCCAACTTTACCGATTGGAATCCCAGTGAGCCTACAGGTGACAATACAGACAATTGTGTTGTGATGTGGCCGGACTTCGCCTACCGTTGGGGAGATATTTATTGTAGCTACGCTGGCGCAAGGCCTATATGTCAGAAACCGTGAGTTAACTAATTTATTCAACGTCAAATGGTGAGACACTAGGAAATATAAACGAGACAAAACTCTGTATATTATTCTGTAATTCGTATTGCAATAGCGTTTTTGGTGACGTTTAAATTTAAGGCAACAAAATGTTGTCTAACTTTTGTATACACTTTTATCGTGAACGTTTATTTCTCCATTTCCTTCATCGGGTCGAGTTTAAGCATATCGCTCAGAATATCGACACTTTGAAATTTTGTTTGGAAAATTACTTAGTTAGTATCATTTCCATTAATAGTTTTAATATTTACGAGTATGTTACAAACAAAATTATACTATATCTAAGTCGTCAATTATTGTTTATTCTGTTGCTACGATCTCACAAAACTTAAAGGAGACTGAATCAGCAGTACAATATCATTACTTAACTTTTACTTTTTCAGAGTGTCAAGTCACTGTGAGAACGAAGTCAGCATTGTCGGATAAAATATATCATTTCAATTATATATATGAAATAAATAGCATATATTTACACTTGATATGGCATTTAATTTGTGTCTTAACAATAAATTCCACTTACTTTAAGTGATAATTACCCGGCATACGTAATCAGGTAACCTTATATAAATATCATATGGCACCATGTGTGACATTAATATTGTCAACCCGAGAGCAGAATGTCACCCGAGGCAAGCCGAGGGTGACATTCTGTTTCGAGGGTTGACAATATCAATGTCACACATGCTGCCATATGATATTTATTTTATTATACCGAACAAAATTAAGTGACGTCACTGCTGTATGCTGTATGACGTCACTGCTGTTTGTGTATAAGGGAGACAATTACGTCATGATTTAGCTAAAATATTGAAGCAGTTATGTGCACTTATATGACATTCAAAATATCACTGCGTGCGGTCACATGACCTGACAGTCAATTTTCGTTTGGTCACGTGTCAAAAAGGTTGAAAATGTTTCTGATAATCAAAATATTTCTTATTCGGGTAATCGGATTTTACCATTGTAGACAAAAGTGAGGTATAATAAAGCTCAATATATTAGTAGTATAGTGGTAGAATGTCGGCCTCTCGTTCTGAATGTCCTGGGTTCGAAACACGTGATGAGCAGGGTTCTGCCTTTGGAATAAGATTTAATGTAAAATAAATGAGTAATTGTTATGTCTTCAGGCAAATGATATCGAGGATAATTTGTATAAGCTGGGATTAGGTCGGACCGCAGTACGGTCAACTTTCATTGAAAGTTATTCTAGGCATGGCTTTTAAACTTGACTATTTAAATTTTTCGCTTTTAAATATGATCATTCATCATATTCGTAAAATAGGATAATGAAGCACGATTGCAAGTTGTCTTCAGTTTGCAAAGAAATCTGTGTCAAGCTTGATAATATTGAATTGCCATTAAAGATAAAATTCGCGGACACTACAAATTGTAGACCTTCTTAATACGTTGCCACATACACATACATGTACGTTATATGGCACTTCCACAGCAGACCTATTTTGAAAAACATTGTGACGAAAAGGAAGAATGGCTAATTATGAGCAATTACTCCTTTTGAAGCAATGTTTTTATTTCATTTATCATACTTTCTTTTTGAATAGATAATCACATTTTAAGCCATATGTGTTAAAGGTCGTCTGCTGCAGATCTTTTACCCTGTGGCAAGGGTTAAACGGCTCAAATAACAAATTATCTTCGATATTTATTCAAAAGGTAACATACTTTTGTTTCGCCAAATGCTTGTTGTCATAAGGCATCTGTAGCAATATTTAACGTTTAATTGCCATCCAAATGTTTTAAACCATTCCTCACGTGTTTACAAATTACGGGAACGGTATATGTAACTTTGCATTACGCGTTAAGGGTTTTGGTACGAATTAACAAGTTTTCAAAATGTCAGACTGTCCGGACTTTTTAAGAATCTAAAAATAGAAATGAGATAAGTGGCTTTATTAAAAAATGGGTTTGGTGTAATACTACAACGTAGTTAGAGCGTTTGTCTTGCAATCATGAGACAAGGATTCGATCGCCGGATAATACTAAAAACTTCAAACATCGTGGTGCTGGCTTCCTTCTTTGAAACTCAAGGTTAGGAGAAAAGCATTACGGCTAATGCATGGGTGCCATTTTACGCAATGGTGGTAGTACTGGAAAATTACATAGGTAAGGCCGTGATATAACTGAAATGCCGTTGAAAAAGGGCGTTAAACCACAGGCGTCCGAGCTTTCCTTTGAGAAGAAAAATATTACACAATACCTGGTTAAACTACTACAAATACATATGGTCCATATGCTATAAAAAATAACGACCGTAATTTTAACGTATGAGAAAACTCGGGGAAACCCTTACAAGACCGTGTTACTATAAATAGACTCCCTATTATACTATGGCGTAGTTCACGACGAACCCGAGTTCCGACTAGAGTATAAAATAATAAAAATAGAATATATTGGCAAAAGTCCTTAAACTTAGACCATCACTATTCGCTGATTTCAAGGGAGTTCCTTTTGTGTCATTCAATATCTTTCAATTGGCTCAATCCATCACCAAATGAGCCGCCCCACGAGAAAACCAACATTATGGCCTCTGCGTAATGTATCGACCCAGATCAGCCTGCGCAGTCCGCGCAGACTGATCCGGGCCGACACATTCCGTCTCAGGGGGATAGAGGTATAGAGTAATGATTCCTGAAACAGAAAATCCACAGGAGGCGAAAATTGCTCTCCGGGTTAGCCTGCGCGGCATGATTAGGCTGATCCGGGTCGATACTTTACGCAGAGTCCACAGTCTTGGTTTTCTCGCAGGACGGCTCAAGTATTGTTAAATTCCACAGAAAATAATATCCGAATGAAACAAAAAGAACATACACTAAATCAAAGTATGTATGTGTGTGAAGTTGGGTCTGTGATCGGTCATCGGCCATCAGTGACAAAAACCGGAACGCCGACCTGGAACACCGAGCTCGGCCATCGGTGTTCGAATTTATATATCAATTTGAACGCCGACCTGGAATATCGAGCTCGGCCATCGGAATTCGAATTTAAATAGTAATCTGAACGCCGACCTGGAACACCGAGCTCGGCCATCGCTGTTCGAATTTATATATCAATTTGAACGCCGACCTGGAATATCGAGCTCGGCCATCGGAATTCAAATTCATATAGTAATCTGAACGCCGACCTGGTACACCGAGCTCGGCCATCGGTGTTCGAATCTATATAGCAATTTGAACGCCGACCTGGAATATCGAGCTCGTCCATCAGAATTCGAATTCTAAAGTAATCTGAACGCCGACCTGGAACACCGAGCTTGGCCATCGGTGTTCGAATTTATACAGCAATTTGAACGCCGACCTGGAATATCGAGCTCGGTCATCGGAATTCGAATTATATAGTAATCTGAACGCCGACCTGGTACACCTAGCTCGGCCATCGGTGTTCGACTTTATATAGCAATTTGAACGCCGACCTGGAATATCCAGCTCGGCCATCGGAATTCGAATTTATATAGTAATCTGAACGCCGACCTGGTACACCGAGCTCGGCCATCGGTGTTCGAATTTATATAGCAATTTGAACGCCGACCTGGAATATCGAGCTCGTCCATCGGAATTCGAATTCTATAGTAATCTGAACGCCGACCTGGAACACCGAGCTCGGCCATCGGTATTCGAATTTATATATCAATTTGAACGCCGACCTGGAATATCGAGCTCGGCCATCGGAATTCGAATTTATATAGTAATCTGAACGCCGACCTGGAACACCGAGCTCGGCCATCGCTGTTCGAATTTATATATCAATTTGAACGCCGACCTGGAATATCGAGCTCGGCCATCGGAATTCAAATTTATATAACAATTTGAACGCCGACCTGGAATGTCTAGCTCGGCGTTCAAATGGCTATATAAATTCGAACACCGATGGCCGAGCTCGGTGTACCAGGTCGGCGTTCAAATTGCTATATAAATTCGAACAGCGATGGCCGAGCTCGGTGTTCCAGGTCGGCGTTCAGATTACTATATAAATTCGAATTCCGATGGCCGAGCTAGATATTCCAGGTCGGCGTTCAAATTGTTATATAAATTTGAACACCGATGGCCGAGCTCGGTGTACCAGGTCGGCGTTCAGATTACTATATGAATTTGAATTCCGAGATGGCCGAGCTCGATATTCCAGGTCGGCGTTCAAATTGCTATATTAATTCGAACACCGATGGCCGAGCTCGGTGTACCAGGTCGGCGTTCAGATTACTATATAAATTTGAATTCCGATGGCCTAGCTCGATATTCCAGGTCGGCGTTCAAATTGCTATATAGATTCGAACACCGATGGCCGAGCTCGGTGTTCCAGGTCGGCGTTCAGATTACTATATGAATTTGAATTCCGAGATGGCCGAGCTCGATATTCCAGGTCGGCGTTCAAATTGCTATATTAATTCGAACACCGATGGCCGAGCTCGGTGTACCAGGTCGGCGTTCAGATTACTATAGAATTCGAATTCCGAAGACCGAGCTCGATATTCCAGGTCATTCGAATTCCGATGGCCGAGCTAGATATTCCAGGTCGGCGTTCAAATTGTTATATAGATTCGAACACCGATGGCCGAGCTCGGTGTTCCAGGTCGGCGTTCAGATTACTATAGAATTCGAATTCCGATGGCCGAGCTAGATATTCCAGGTCGGCGTTCAAATTGTTATATAGATTCGAACACTGATGGCCGAGCTCGGTGTACCAGGTCGGCGTTAAGATTACTATATAATTCGAATTCCGATGGCCGAGCTCGATATTCCAGGTCGGCGTTCAAATTGATATATAAATTCGAACACCGATGGCCGAGCTCGGTGTACCAGGTCGGCGTTCAGATTACTATAGAATTCGAATTCCGATGACCGAGCTCGATATTCCAGGTCGGCGTTCAAATTGTTATATAAATTCGAACACCGATGGCCGAGCTCGGTGTACCAGGTCGGCGTTCAGATTACTATAGAATTCGAATTCCGATGACTGAGCTCGATATTCCAGGTCGACGTTCAAATTGATATATAAATTCGAACACCGATGGCCGAGCTCGGTGTTCCAGGTCGGCGTTCCGAATTTTGTCACCGATGGCCGATGACCGATCACAGAGCCAACTTCACACACATGTTTAAATTGCTATATAAATTCGAACACCGATGGCCGAGCTCGGTGTACCAGGTCGGCGTTCAGATTACTATAGAATTCGAATTCCGATGACCGAGCTCGATATTCCAGGTCGGCGTTCAAATTGCTATATAAATTCGAACACCGATGGCCGAGCTCGGTGTACCAGGTCGGCGTTCAGATTACTATATAAATTTGAATTCCGATGGCCGAGCTTGATATTCCAGGTCGGCGTTCAAATTGATATATAAAGTCGAACACCGATGGCCGAGCTCGGTGTACCAGGTCGGCGTTCAAATTGCTATATAAATTGGAACACCGATAGCCGAGCTCGGTGTACCAGGTTGGCGTTCAGATTACTATATAAATTCGAATTATGATGGCCGAGCTGGATATTCCAGGTCTGCGTTCAAATTACTATATATATTCGAACACCGATGGCCGAGCTCGGTGTACCAGGTCGGCGTTCAGATGACTATATAAATTCGAACACCGATGGCCGAGCTCGGTGTACTAGGTCGGCGTTCAGATTACTGTATATATTCGAATTCCGATGACCGAGCTCGATATTCCAGGTCGGCGTTCAAATTGCTATATAAATTCGAATTCCGATGGCAGAGCTCGGTGTTCCAGGTCGGCGTTCAGATTACTATAGAATTCGAATTCCGATGACCGAGCTCGATATTCCAGGTCGGCGTTCAAATTTCTATATAAATTCGAACACCGATGGCCGAGCTCGGTGTACCAGGTCGGCGTTCAGATTACTATAGAATTCGAATTCCGATGACCGAGCTCGATATTCCAGGTCGGCGTTCAAATTGCTATATAAATTCCAATACCTATGGCCGAGCTCGGTGTACCAGATCGGCGTTCAGATTACTATAGAATTCGAATTCCGATGACCGAGCTCGATATTCCAGGTCGGCGTTCAAATTTCTATATAAATTCGAACACCGATGGCCGAGCTCGGTGTACAAGGTCGGCGTTCAGATTACTATAGAATTCGAATTCCGATGACCGAGCTCGATATTCCAGGTCGGCGTTCAAATTGCTATATAAATTCGAACACCTATGGCCGAGCTCGGTGTACCAGATCGGCGTTCAGATTACTATAGAATTCGAATTCCGATGGACGAGCTCGATATTCCAGGTCGGCGTTCAAATTGCTATATAAATTCGAACACCGATGGCCGAGCTCGGTGTACCAGGTCGGCGTTCAGATTACTATAGAATTCGAATTCCGATGACCGAGCTCAATATTCCAGGTCGGCGTTCAATTTGCTATATAAATTCGAACACCGATGGCCGAGCTCGGTGTACCAGGTCGGCGTTCAGATTACTATAAAAGTTCGAATTTCGATGGGCGAGCTCGATATTCCAGGTCGACGTTCAAATTGATATATAAATTCGAACACCGATGGCCGAGCTCGGTGTTCCAGGTCGGCGTTCCGATTTTTGTCACCGATGGCCGATGACCGATCACAGAGCCAACTTCACACACATGCATTTTGAAGCATATATTCACGAGTCACCTTTATAGGTTTTACATAGATTAGCTAAAGACGAATTTTGTAGACTGAAATCCTTACCCTTTATATATATTTATTCCTGTCGGTGGTCATTTTATTCACGTTCATGTTCATATAAAGAACATCTAAGCATCGTCCTTGGTATCATCCCATCGGTTAGATGGGAGTTCGCTTTTGACAACCCTTGGTTCAAACTTCACGCTTAGACACCAAGTAAGATTCCGCACTGGCGGCACATTTCCTTCCGGTACACAAGCCAAGCGACGTCTGGTTCGAGAACATCTAAACAAAAAGAACTGAATTGTAAGATTTGCTATGACTAGAACTACTGTTTGAAACTGCGTTGAATCCAAATTAACCAATCAATCGGTTTGAAATCAATAAACGGACTGTGCTTTAAACATACAATACAGATGGAATTTGCCACCGAAGTACTGTTCACAATTTCATCACATATTTCGCAACGAACATTTCCATGTGTACACTAAAGAACAAAGATGTGCATACTGACCTTCATCTTCACTTATTACCAATGGACATTGAAGGTTGGTTTGTGTTTTCGTTTTCTTTGGCGGAAACCGTCCTACTAATTGTTGCCAACACTTATAGAATATATGTCGCAATTGGAAACTATTCTTCGCATATATAACCACATACAAATTAATCGCAACGTTCTTTTTTGTATATGCATTTTCTTATGACGACCTGTATGTTAGATTTTGATAAAAAGAAAAACCTAAGAACATTGTCATTTTGACAGGTCTGCTCTCCACTGGAGCATTCTACGCGAGAACTCCAGTACGACCTAGTACATATCCTAACATTGTAAATATCCCTCCTACACAAATGCATTTTCCAAATATTTTCGGTTGTTATGTTAAGAAAATATACTAAAGTTATTTATCCTTATTGCCTACCTATAACTAATTAAATTCTAAGTACTGCTCATCAGTATAAATATGCACCGACGATGAGTAAGCCTGGCGAATAACCCTTTTAGTTCTGTTCATTTGAAAATCGAAATGGTAATACAATCAGTTTTTCCATTCATTTCAAAGTCAAGCATAAGTACCTCCTTCTATGTTTTGAAGTATAAAGCCAAACCTATCAGTAATTCGACAACCTCCGAGGTATTGAAATTCGCAGTAGACGTGCGCATGCGAATACAATCTAATATGAGTATTCATTAGTCTGACATACAACACATCTGCAGTAGACGACTTAGAAAACATCTGGACAATAATGTGAAATATCTCTGTTAGAGGAAGTACAATTTTTAAATAAATTTGAAAACATTATGTCAAAAGGAGAAATTTATCACCATGAGGAATTGCTCTTTTGCCACAATATGTCCAAAGTTCTTCTGCTGCTGAGGCGCTCAAAGCGTCAGTAAATTGGTAAGGGTTTAACGCTACATAGATAGTCGACTTTCCTATGGCGTGAAACATGTGACGACTAGTCTGTCCATTTCCCGGAGGCCGCACATTGATGCATTTAACAGGGTTCATCCAGGCGCGTTAACTGTGGTCATTTAGGGGGAGGGAGGAGGGTGAGGGGAGAGGGGGGGGGGGGAGGGGGGGAAGGGGGGGGAGGGGGGGAGGGTGGGGAGGGTGGAGGAGGGGTGGTGAGGGGGGGGGGGGGGGAGGGTGGGAGGGGGGGGGGGAGGAGGGGGGAGAGGGGAGGGTGGGGGGATGGGAGAGGGGGGAGAGGGGGGGGGGGGGTGGGAGGGGGGAGGAGGGGAGGGAGGGAGGGGGGGGGGGGGGGGGAGTGTGGGGGGGGGGGGAGGGAAGGGGTGGGGGGGGAGGGGAGGGGAGAGGTAGGGGGTGGAGAGGGGGGGGGAAGGAGGGGAGGAGGAGGGGGAGGGGAGAGGGGGGGGGGGGGGGAGAGGGGAGGGGGGGGGAAGGGGAGGGGGGGAGGGAGGAGGGGGAGGGGGAGGGAGGGGGAGGGGGGAGGGGGGGGGGGAGGGGGGGGGGGGG